>JAJTUS010000037.1:0-354416 GCA_021399465.1 Hyaloscypha sp. PMI_1271 | reverse complement strand
ATAAGTTATTCTTAGAAACCCACTATTCTTAAGCGGTCGTCTACCTTCTAAATAGACTAGAGAGAATTATACGAGTCTATAGAAAAGGAACTTCTATAGCTATAGTAAGAAGCTATTCCTAGAAAGAAGCCAAAGAAGCGGGATAAGACCCTTAATAAAGAACGAATACTAGATCTAGCTATCCTTACTACTATAGTATTCAACTTCGTAGCTAAGAGAGAAGAGAACGTTATTAGCCGAATCTCTATCTATGAGATTAATAAAGAGCTTAAAGCCCATGAAAGAGAAGTTATCCCCGGACCTAAGGACTAATAGCTAGGAGAAATAGAACTCTAATAGCTTTAGAGGATATTACCCCCTAAGCTTAAGGAATATATATCTATTTTCTCAAAGAAGGAATTAGATACCTTACTACTATATAGATTATATAACTATAAGATTTAGATTAAAGGTCCAAAGGGTACTAAGAGTATTAGATATTAACCACTACACTAGTAGTCTACTTAGGAGCTTTAGGAAGTTAAACGCTTCTTAGAAGATAACTTAGTAAAAGGCTTTATTAAAGCTAGTTAAGCCCCCTTTACCTCACTAGTTCTCTTTATAAAGAAAGCAAATAGAGGACTATACTTCTATATTAATTTCCGTCGCCTAAATAATATTATACGGAAGGATTAATACCCCCTTCCCCTAATTAATAAGACCTTAAGCCAACTATCTAAGGCTAAGATCTATACTAAGCTTAATATCTATTAAGCCTTCTATTATATAGCTATGGACCTAGACTCCAAAGAACTAACGACTTTCTATACCCGCTATAGAATATATAAATATAATATTCTTTAGGAAGGCCTAACTAATAACCTAGCCATATATTAACGCTATATAAATAATATACTTTTCGAGTACTTAGATAATTTTTATACTATATACCTAGACAATATCCTAATTTACTTAGAGGACCCAGTAGAGCATAAATAGCATATACGAAAGGTACTCAATAGGCTATGGCTAGCTAGACTTTAAGTAGACATTAAGAAGTTAGAGTTTAAGGTCACATGTACGAAATACCTAGGCTTTATTATCTCGACTACTAGTATTAAGGTAGACCCTAATAAGGTAGAAGTTATATGGAACTAGTAACCTCCTATAATAGTTAAGGGAGTATAATTATTCCTAGGATTCTATAATTTTTATAGACGCTTTATTAGGGAATATGAATGAATCGTAAGACCCCTTACTATACTCACGAAGAAGGGTATTCTATTTAAATAAATAAAGTAATATAAGGAAGCTTTTAACTTCCTGAAAAGAGCTATAGTTTCTACCCCGGTTCTACGATATTATAATCCAGATCTCCCTATAATAGTAGAGACAAATGCCTTAAAAGGAGTTATTACTAGCCTACTCTCTTAGTAAGACCCGGAAATAGGCCTCTAGTACCCTATAGCCTACTTTTCAAAAACTATACTACTAGCGGAGCTTAACTATAATATATATAACAAGGAAATACTTACTATTATATAAGTACTAGAGGAATAGAGAGCAGAACTAGAAGGTCTTTAGGACGCCCCCTTTAAGGTCTATTCTAATTACTATACCCTAGAATACTTTATAACTACTAAGAAGCTCTTACCTAGATAAGTTAGATAGGTAGAGCTCTTATCCCAATACTACTTTAAGCTCATATACTATTCCGGGAAGTCGAATAAATAAGCTAATACTTTATTACGGAGATAGGATAAAGTAGATACTTAAGGATAAGTAGAGGAGAAGATATAAACCCAAGTACTCCTCCCTAGAGATAAGATTAACCCTAATATAGTCTATAACCTCTAACTAGTAGTAATACTCTACGAAGTTAGTTTATTAGGCCCTAATATTGGCTCAAAGAACTAAGCGTATATAGAGGACTACCCAGAAGTAGCTACTACCCCTATTAGAGGTATAATTCTACTAGAAGAAGGTATCCTCCTAGAGGCTTTACTAGCCACATCTTACACTATAGTACTACTAGAAGCTCCTACTAAATTTAGTAGTTTATAACTAGTGGATAAGATCCTATAAGATAATCGAATATCGCCGGAGCTAGTTAAACTACGTACTATAGTATGAGCTAAGAGTAACGTCTAGATATTATAAGACGGACTTCTCCTATACTATGGTAGACTCTATATTACAGATAATGAGATAATCGCCGGACTCCCTTTACGGACTACCCTAATCCATAAAGCACATAATAAACCTTTATCTAGATACCCTGGATATATGAAACTCCGTTAATTACTTAAGGAATAATATTACTAGCTATTTATAGGTAAGGATATTAATTAATATTATAGTAACTACTACTCTTATAGGAGATTATATGTACTATAAGACAAGAAACCTAGTTTCCTTTACTCATTACCTATTCCCGATTACCCCTAGTAGTATATTACTATGGATTTTAAGAGCTATCCGGAAAGTAAAGTAGGGTATAATATAGTAGCTATATTTATGGACCAACTATTGAAACACCTAATTACGATACCTATATAGGACACAATTACGGCCAAGTAGCTAGTGCCCCTATTTCTACTATATATTATATGCTAAGTAGGTATTCCAGAGATAATTATATTAGATTAAGGACCTTAGTTTATCTCTAATTTTTGGAACGAGTTCTATACTAGAATTGGTACTAAGCTTAGGCTCTCTACCGCTAATTACCCCTAGACGGATGGCTAGATAAAGATAGTTAATTAATACTTTAATTAGAGACTACGCCCTTATATTAACTACTACTAAGATAACTAGGACGACTAGGTAGCGATTATTGACTACTAATAAGCCTCCCTTTAGTATGAAACCATTAGCTAGTCCCTATTTATAACCGAAAAGGGATATGAACCTTATACCGCTTTTAACTAGAACTCCCCTATAAAGGCTAACTCGCCGAAGGAGAAGCTTAATAGGGATAAAGCTAAGGTATTAGTGAACTAATTACACGAATTATAGTAGCTTGCTTAGGGTTATATAGAGAAGGCTTAGGAATATTATACCATATAAGCTAATAGGCACCGCCGTCTAATCGACTTCAAAGTAGGCGATAAAGTATAGGTCATAATAAAGCACTAGAAGACTAATTACCCGAGCCGCAAGCTAAGGAACTAAATAGAGGACCCCTTCGAGATTCTAGAGGAACGTGGCTACTCATTCCTCCTAAAGCTACCAGAAACTATAAAGGTTTACCTAGTATTCCATATAGAGAAGCTATAGAAGGACCCTAGAAACCCTCTACTAGGGTAAGCTAATCCAGAGCCTCCGCTAGTAGTTCTAGAGGATAGGGAATAGGAATACGACATAGAATAGATTCTAGCGGTGAAGCTAGTGAGAAAGAGGCTAAAGTATAAGATCTAGTAGGTAGGTTAGGATAAGGATCCTAACTAGTATCCGGCCTTAATACTAAGTAATAGCCCTCTAGCCTTATAACGTTTCTACGAGAAGTATAGCGATAATACTAACTTACTAGGACCTCCACGTAACCTTTAATACTAGCTAGACTATATAAGAGATGATATTTAACTATAACCATATAAGGACAACGATATACCTTCACAAGTCACATGACCTCGGATATGTCCATAATTATATAATATATATAAGTACTATAAGAATCACCGAAAATACTGAAAACGACAGGGATAACGACTTTTCCTAAGCTCGAGGGTAAGCTTACTCCGAAGGGGGGGGTAATTGTCACGATATTCCACTCTCACACCTAGTCACCTGCCTAGGCTAGCGGCATCTGGTATCTGGCATCTGGCATCTAGCATCTGGCATCTGGCATCTAGTATCTAGAGTCACCTGGCAGTTGCACGTGACGCGGCCGCCTCGCTAAGGGAACCTGGATGGAGTGCTCCTGGGGAAATTTAGGAAGCTAAGCCCTATACGGACTAGCGGATTGTGGGGTGCACATATACTCCCATAACCTCTTATATTCTAGTCTTTCCTTCCTTAGCTTTGAATCGTCTTCATAAGGGACCTTCTACCTTGCTTTCCAAGCCCTGAATGCCGTACCCGTGACATTAGGAAATAGCCACTAATTTTTAAGCGAGAAAATAATATTAAAGGAAGAACCTCAAAATTTCATAAATAGATATAATCTGATTAGAAGAATTCTAATTAATCTAATTTAAAGAGAATAATTAGAAAAGTATATAAGCTATTTGCAAGCTCATAAATATCTTATACTATAAGTAATTTATTATATAAG
The DNA here is from genome assembly GCA_021399465.1 of Hyaloscypha sp. PMI_1271. Classification (NCBI taxonomy): domain Eukaryota; kingdom Fungi; phylum Ascomycota; class Leotiomycetes; order Helotiales; family Hyaloscyphaceae; genus Hyaloscypha; species Hyaloscypha sp. PMI_1271. The sequence goes on along the minus strand of JAJTUS010000037.1, from coordinate 350,161 downwards.
AAGGAAAAAGTAAGGAAAAAGTCAAGTGCAATGTGCGCAAATGTTATCTGCAATGTTTTTTTGGGGGGTTTTGGCAGGAGGATCGCTATCGGCCTCGGTAGGACCTGCAAAATCTTTCCCCGGAGTCCCTCTCATTCATCCATCCACTTCTTTCGTTCTGCTCGATATGAATTCCTAACCCCATGTGTGCTATATTTTATTTTCCTCTCACACTCCCATATTTGTCGGCGAACCAGAATCGTAACAGTTGCCGGGTTGCATTGAATCGCAGTGCTTCGCCGAGTGGCGGATTCGCCATTAGCTTTTATCTAATGTCTGGTGCTGGGGTGATGAGGAAGGAAATTTGATGATCCCTTGTAGTGGACGCTCCGGATTCGGTAATCGAGTCAAGCTACCACTTCTCAGCGGAGCTGGCTAGTGCAGTAGTGCTGTGGTGACGAAGACCTTGCGATTCCCGGGAAGCTCAGAAGAAAACGGTCAGACGGACTCGGTCAGTCGACCATATTGCCAAGTGTTGTGGGCTTTATTAAGAGGTGCCTGCCAGAATTTCCTACGTGCCAGAAAGGTGAGGGGGCAGTCATGAGTTTCCACATCAGCTGAGTGGACGGGTTCCAATCCATTGGAGAGTCTGTAGGAAGATTCGTCTGATGTTACAGCCCCATTTCTATCCTGGTCCCAGCCCGAAAGGTTCGGGTCTGATAGTTTGCCTCTCAGATGGTGTCGATCTAGCTGCCGCGGTACCATAGCCTTAAAGCCCCAGTAGCTGTTCTTGACCCTGCTCCGATGCCGTTGAGCCTGAGGTCTTCATAGTTGTGCTTGATCCTTCAGTGTTGTAAAGACTGGCAGGTGCAGCAGTGGCCCGAATTTCTTCGGGAATGATGCCACGAACACCCTCTTGATGCTTGGCAAGTTCCTCGAGATTGTAGGAATAAGTCCTGCACTGCACCCCCAATCCCAAGGTCTCAAGAGTTATCAGTCTTGGTTATTTGGTACGGGGAAACCCGATCTCACACACCTGAAACTTTAGATGTCCACCGCCGCTCTTCGAGGACAAGTATTGACTTCAGCCAGATGGATCTTAAGCTCAGCCGATGTACTGAATCTGAGCAGAAGACAAAGCTCCATGGGTGAATGGGGCTCCGTAGAGGTCACGTGAGACATGTGGTTGAATTCTTCCCACCAATTCGTTCTCGTACCCAGTTCTGGCGGGCCCTGATGAATTTCCAGTGGCTGCAACTTCCAGGACAGCCGTCAAGATATTGTCAGCACTTGTGTGTGTTTGAGGAATGGATGGCTGTTGCTGAAACAGCTGCGACGCTCCGCCAAAAGAAGGAGTACTCGCCGAGGGCTGGCCAGATTGTGACGATAATTTGGTAGACGCGGGAGTATTTGTCGAGCCATGGTACAGCGTATTAATGCCAGGCTCCTGGGAGGCGAACTTTTCGACGATTTGGTTGCGAGCTCTGATGCGAATCGCCTCGCAGAAGGCGTTGCAAAACCTACACCCCCATCCATCTTCCCCCACAGCGTTGTTGTTCAAGCACAGGGAACAACGCCAAGTCTCGGGCAAGATTCTGCGTCCAACTAATTCCCCCTCTGAGGTGCATCCCACATCTTCATTGTGGTACTCTTGTAGATGGACTAGCAAGTACTCTCGCCGGGGAATGCTTTCAAGGAACCAGCATTCGGGCCAGTGACAAGAGAATTGCTCCAAAACATCACTCACTCCATCCATGTAGTAACATTCTTTATGAATGCGATTAAAGACACCAACAAAATAATTCTCGGAGTAAGGGGGTTGAGATGGATGAGCCTTGACTTCGTCACTTAACAACCCCTTTCCAATCGTTCTTTGAATGCGCCCAAGTAAATAATTGCAGAAGCGAAGATAGAGGATAGCCGACTTTGCTTCCATCTTTTCAAAAGGTAATTAGCCAAAATGATCTTTTCCTGTCAACGTGAAAAAGAAACAACTTACACGTGCGTTTGAAAGTAAAAGGAACTCCAGGTCCTGCAGAGTTCCAATCGTAGGTCCCCAGATCTTCTTGGCAAAATCCAATGTAAGTGGCCTGAAATCTTTGAGAGATGGCCTCAAGAGGAGAGGATATAATATTGTTTGATCGATATCTAGGACTGACTGGGTGCCCATTAAGGGAAGGCACCCGCTTTGGACTCCATGAATATTGTCAACCCGAGGACCAGTCCGTGTCGTCTGGGACGGCGTGGTTGGCCCAGCTGATGTTGGCGGGATTGGTTCGGAATTAGTTTGGGTGAGTCTTGAGAGAGCTATTGGGTCTGCTGGTATGGTTTCAGCTTCAATTTGAGTGTGACCCAACATTTTGAAGGTTTGACTATCCAGTTGTTGCGAATTCGGGCTCTGATGTCGATCAACCCCGGTTCCAGCACTCTGACAGGAGAAGCTGGTCGGGTTTTGCATGGGCTTCTGATTATTTGACAACCCAGGGCGCTTTGACCACACCTTCTCATCAGTATCCGAAGCAATCTCTTCGACCTCCGTAACAGGTCTGTCAGTATTTTGTTCTTCTTGCTCTTGCCTTTCTCCTAGTTGGTGCCCCAGTTGCATTGGGACTTTCCTCGCTCGAGTGTGAGCGCTGCCCACGATAGATGCTTGTTTTACGGAATGAGAAGTCTCTCCATGTTCTTCATTCTCGCCCTGATCCTGGTCGTTTCCCTCCTTTTCTTCTTCGGCCTGGAACTGCTGTGCGATCTTTGCTGACTCCTCTAGATTGGCGAAATATCTCTCATTATAAGGTCTATCGGTTGGACAAACCAGCTCGCTTTCGCTCAAAAATGGGACTGTCGCCTTGATACAGTGCACGACCGAGAGCCAAAAATCGGTCCGTTGGTTTACACTGGTAGCGAGTGCCTTTTAAAGAGCCTGTCAGTGAGTCTTACATGAAATTTAAGAAGAAAATACTGACACACGTGTCAAAGAGTAAAATTTCCTCGAGATCACGGAGACATGCTATCTCCTTCGTCGGGATTCTTGCGATGCAAGCTGCCAGAACCCCATGGAATACTTTCAAATCCTGGTTGTTAAGGAGGGGCTGCCAGAAGTGTCTGAAGATTACTTCTTGTGCATGAGTATTCAATCCAGGGAGATCGGAATCGCACTCTGGAGAGTCCAAAATAGGAAGACGAACCTGCACTTCTGGCGTCGACTCCAGCACGGGAAAACGTGAAGAATCTGGCCTGTTTGAAACGAAAGTCGAGTGGTCCTCATTTGTGTCCGATACGAAGTCGTTGTCGCTTGAATCTCCGGTTTTAATCAATTCGTCCAAACGCTCAGCGGATATCGAGCAACTTGGGTTTTCAACGCAATTTTCTGGTTTAGGAAATTGCTGTGTGGTTATCTGTCTGCATGTTTCTCATCAGTAACTGAGGGGATCTTTGATAAGAGAACACCTACACCTTCCTCCTTCCGGCTTTTCCCTTCACTATCCTGATCCTCCTAAGCGTTGTCTCATTTTTGTTCGCAACATGGAGACGGGCGTGCTGGGAGGTACTCGTCAGGCTTCTCTTGTTTCCATGCTAAAAGGACTCACCTTTCGAAGATTGTTAGCCCTTTTCGTCTCGTAGTCGCACCATCCACAACAGTTCTCGCAAGCTTCGATCACGAATGCATGCGCTCCTTGTCGCGGCCAAGGAGGGTGTTTATGGTTGGGATTGCTACAAGGCATCTTCGCAGCTAGCTCCGTAGCCTCCACAAAATGAACCCAAGTAAGTGGCTGCACCTCCGTTCGAAATTAATCTGAAAATTCAGAGCGCAAATGGATGTAATACCTCACCACCACAGTGTGGGAGTTGACACAATATTAATACGGCCCAGGCGCACTTCCCCCTCCATATTTCGCCCAACTCAAAAAAAAAGGTCAACGGCAGCCACAGGCGCACAACATCATTGAGGCGAGCCACTCACAAATCGATACTTTTCGAACCACTCACAAATCGATACTTTATTGATACCTGGCGCAGCAGCTTCATCATTCTCATGTCTCATACATCGTGGCTCCGAGGTGCTGCACAACCCATGTAAAATTTGCTGCTACACCCTTTCTTCCACTCAGAGCTCCTCAAATAATTGATACTTAATCGCTCCTTGGGGCGGAACTGCCTGCGGGCAGATGAGTATCCTGTACGGACATGTTGGCTAGGTCAAGTGGGCATGGTTCTACGTCGGAGTATCAATTGAATCGCGTTTTCTGTGCTGACAGTGGATGGCTGCGCGGGTCTCATGGCTGGACCTGGGAGAAAGATATAACACCTTCCTCTCTCCTTCCCAACTACGCTTGCTTAGTCTCCAACTATTCTTCTTTCATACTTGGATCCATTCGGCTTTCAGGTTTCTGCTCGGCAAAAAGTCATGGCAGCCTCGCTACTCAGCCCCACACTCTCCCTTGCCGCAACAACACATTTCACAGCGACTCCCTTTCCCACGTCGACTTCCATCCTAGCATCTGCCAACCAACCCCCACATTGGGATCCTATAGCTGTATATGGATTCGTCTTTGGGTTTTTGGCGGTACTATTGGCTATTCCAGGGGCATACTTGGCGATTATTGCGCTGAAGAGGCGTCGTGTATCTGAGGCTAGACAATGTGAGTTAAGATAAATTATATTAGAAGGGATGAACGCTGATCTATTGCAGATACGATGAATAATATAGAATCGGGCGTTGAGAGACAGACTTCTGGTCTGGGGAGAGTGGGGTCTGAGGTTGTTGGAGTTGATCGACTTGATGGGGAAGCAAACAAGTGAAGGAAGAATATGTATCGCAGGAGGGAGATGAGAGTGTTTTGGAGACGAGAAGGACCTTAACTGTGTATAGTGTATGCCGAATACTTTTGGTAACAAATTATATCATTTGAAAACACAATGGATACTTTCTTAATTCAACTACAGCACGCAATGCCAGCTCAAATCAAAACAATGTCTTGATAACACGTTTCTCTCCATCCTGAATTACATCTCAAAATCTGGATATTTCCCCCATCTGGTCTTCTTTACGTTAGACATATTTCTCGATCCACCCATCGCATTCGAGATACATGTCACCTCGTGCTGTATAAACTTACATCCCCAATACGTGTGTCCAAAAACCCAAACATTACCAGCCTGCAGACCAGGAACACTCTCTCCACCTAAAATGTCATTTTGAGACCCGCTCTAGCCCGGGGCCTTGCCATCATCTTAAGAAGGGTAAGATGACTTCGCCAAGGTTGGTGCGTAATGTGTTATAATAAGAATTCTTCTCTTTGGATCCTCCTTGCGAATAACCTGAACTTCCTCCTTAAGCCAAGCAAAAGTCTCTTGAAATCGACGGTTATACTCCGCTTTGGAATTCCCAATAATGCTGGCACTATCGTGGGCGTTTTGGTTCTGGCGAACGCACGTCCAAAGAGTACACCCCAGAATAGAAACGTTGTATCCGTACTTGATCACATCAAATCTGTCGTTCTCTAGAACGATCAGCCGTCCCTTTATTCCAGGATCAGCAGCAAAGTGTCGCATAGCTTGAAGCCCGTAAGCGATAGTGCTGCCTTTGAACTCGTGGTTTCCTGCAACCCAAAAGACAAGCTCGTACTTTTTGCAGAGTTGTTTCAACTATAAGCGGAAAGACTGGTTATGATCGCTCCGTCCAACACCTTATATGTCTCCAGCGAGTAAGAGATACTTGCAACCGCGGTCATCGAGAACACGGCTTCGATACTTAGCGGTTGGTCCTTCTTGCTCCAAATGAAGGTCCGATACTAATTGAAATTTGACAGTTGGGAAAAACATCGCTCGAAGATGTGGGGGACTGTCGTTGGAGCGCGGCCTTTAGAACGTAGATGGTAAGAACTTTGATTCCATATCAGAAGTTGATAAGGCGTTAATAGCAAGAGAATAAAGGGGCGTTGGTCTTTCTTAGTTCCGAATAGACTATTCGCATCCGGACACAGTACCGAAAGAGCTTGCGAAGCTTTGGACATGTTAGAGTAGTATGGGTTCAGAAGCTGAGAAAACAATTGCCATTTCGCCAAATACAATGCAGGAAGACGGAGGAGTGCTTCTCAATCCCCACGTGCCTTGCACGTGACTATACATATGACTATAGATATCTCTCCATCTCTTCCATTTCTGCTCACTTTCGAAACTCGGCTCTTCCATCCATCTTCACTGGCCGTATCTCCGAGGCTTCCGCCGAAACCTCATGCGGAACTTAAGCAGGATAGCCGAGCTTTGGACTAGGATAAGAGCCCTAAGAGCTGTGGTCAAGCTAGACGGGGTTTGATACCTCCCTCGACTTCCTTTACAGCAGCAAGCTCACGACTACTGCTCCAAGAGCCGTACCAAGACCAATCGTAGCTCCATTGCTTGAGCTCGAATTATTGGCATCTGGCGCAAAAGACCCTCAGGGACGGGCCTGGGGATGCACCACTTGAGGAAGAGCCTGGGGACCTGCCAGTCGAAGTTGGTAAAACATACGGAGGTATCGCATTTGCGAGCTGGATACCGAGTTTCGAGCCGCAGCAAGTTGTATTTGAACTTCCGCAACACTGCCCGGCGAATTAGTATTGGCAAATCGGGAAACGTCGGAGGGAGCTGCGAGCTTCAAAGCTGTCTTGCTCTCTAGACACTGGTACGAAGAAGTCATGACGGCTCCCCCGAGCAGCTCTCAGACTCTCGACTCTTTTGGAAGAATCATCTCTGGTGCGAGAGTGTGCCTTACCCAAGATCCGTCTGGATATTGGATCATACCCACAGTTTCCGAACTTCCTCCATTTTGTGTGTGGCCCGCTCCGTCAGCATCTCAGTCTTCCGGGCAATGGCAAAGTGGAGAGTGATTCTTACAGAAGGAACGCTGCATGCATTCAATCAATTTGGACTCTTCCAAGTTGGGTCTATACAAAAGCCTCTACTACGGTGAGATGCTGGAGTCTGACACAGACCGTCTGTGAGACAGGTGTTGAAGTTGTTATAACTGGCACCGGCTGCTTCTAGCACTGTGATATTGAGGACACAGCACATTGAAACTGCATTTTGTGTTGATATACATGGCGGCTATCCGCGGGACAGAGACACTTGTTGACTGTTAGGAAAGCAACAGCTCGCTAGTTGTGCAGCAGCATGTAGTATGCCGAGGAAGAGGAGGAGATGTTGAAACATAGTTCATGCGGGGAGATCTGGAGGAACTCTGGAGAAAGAAAGTGGGGAGAAAAAGGAATTTCAAAGGAAATAGGGGTATGGGTATTGCTTGTGCTGCTTAGTGGCGCAGAAGCTCTGGTCCAAATTGAGATCGAATTGTTCATCCTCGCAAACAGAAGTCCTCCGGGGCTTGTCCTGATTGTCGAACGCCGAATTTTTGAATGTTATTGCTGTGCCGTTCGGTAAAAGTTCTCAGCTCCGGCATTTATTTGTGAGCTCGGCAGAGGATTGGCTGACCCGTACTCATTACTCGTGCCGCCAATGATTTCGTAAGTACAGTAAACAAGCAGGCACGGATCACAAAGAGGTCTGATACAAGGAAGCTAGTAGGGCACGGAGCACTAGGAGGTCTGCTACGAGGAGTCTATTTACAGACTTGTGGGCGGCAGGAGTACGGAGTAATTTTCCTGTGTGGTTGGCCGGTGGCGTAGGTTCTGATACCCCTGGCGTTCAGTTTAGCCGCCTCAGCCCCTTGCTAACGGTGAGATGAAACCATGGCTTTTCCGTCGGGCCTGGAGTTGTAAACTTCGTTTCTCTTCATTCTCTGTTGGTGTTGGGATTGTGTTGCATCATCGTCGTGATCTCCTGTCAAATGCACATATGGCGTTCAATATTCCTTTCACGTGTGCCCTGTCCTTGTTCTATGCGACAACATCGTTCGCGTCCTCGTCTTTTCTCCCAAGTGATTTATACTGCTGGTTCTGGCAAACTGGTATGGCCTCCTGGCGGTACAGTGAAGTATACTGCTAACAGCAATAGCGGCTGTCGCAAATGATTGGCTTTATATCGACAGTGGAGAGATACATTCGAAGAGCGGAGGTACCGTAAATAGTCAGTATTATAGTCCCAGCTCCAACCCCATGACACTGAATTCTGCAGTGAACTTTACGCTTTCGATAGATCTAAGCACTTCATGGACTACAAGCGATGTCGCCCCGATTGTTACGCTCCACCAAAACGGCAACAATATGCTGACACGAGTTGCTTCGATGTTCTACGACCCTATTTCGAATATGGTATACTGGTACGGAGGCTACCCATATATGACTGGTTTCCAGCCTTCGGTGTGGGGATTTACAACCAATAATGGAAAGGTTACGTGGGGGAAAATCTACGATATTGGGATCTCGCAGCCAACTTCGGGATCCACTTTCCCTGGTTTTACTTTTACGACTGGCTCTCTATGGACATCAACACCGACAGCTTATTACGGCTTAGGAGGATATCTCATAGGGGGGGCCGATCCTGCAATAACAGGTTTGGGCATGACGGCCGTCAGTGGATTAGTGGAATATAACTTCCAGGAAGGATTGTGGACCAATTCAAGTGACACTGGTGCAAGCGGGTACCGTGAGCAAGGCTTTTCAGTTCATGGAGCAGCAGTTTACGTCCCTATATATGGCGAGGACGGAATCATTGTCTTCCTGGGTGGCGATATCCCCACAGTTCAGGCTTATGTGGGAGGATCTGCTCTGGTGCAGTTCTCAGACATTACAATCTACGATATCAGTAGCGGAAAGTATTATCAACAAACAGCCACAGGTTCTTCTATTCCAATGGGCAGAATTCAGCTTTGCGCCGCCGGTGCGGCAGCTGCGGACAATTCCTCTTTTGAAATGTTCGTTGGGTGGTCCCATGAATCCCAGACATCTGCTAACAGGAATACAGATTTATCTACGGAGGCAGCAGTGACGGAAACTATGATCCTAGCAGTCTCACTAGCGCCCAGGCCACAGATTTCAGTGAGGTCTATATTCTGTCATTGCCAGCATTCACCGTAACCAACCTATTTCTTTTCACACTTTAAGCTCCCTACTTCACCGATCGGGAGCATGAGATGCTCTCGGCGCTCCCCCGGCTCTCTTCTCTCCAAAGAAACATCTTGCTAATTTGTTGAAGTGGATTAAAGCAGGCGATGGGACCGCGATGCCAAGATCTCAACACACCTGCAGAACGATCGGGAACAGGCAAATGATCAGCATTGGAGGCACTGTCAAGGGCAATTCGACATTCCCGGATCCCTGGGCGAATGGCTTGGGTATCTTCGATATGACGGCCTTGACGTGGGGATCCAACTACGATGCTAACGCCGCACCATACGTACCATCAAAACCTGTGGCAGCTTACTATAACACAAGTTCACGCTTCCCATCATCTTGGGCCAGCCAAGATCTAAAAGCAATCTTCAAGGATACCGGCGCAACATCTGTGAACACGACCATAACTAACCCTGGAGCTCCGGCAGGAAAGAAGACGAACACAGGAGCTATAGTCGGCGGGATAGTGGGCGGTCTTGCCCTCATCGCTGTTGCCGGTTTTGTACTCTTCTTCTGGCTAAGATCAAGAAGCAAAAGGGAGAAAGCAATGCTGGATAAGTTGAGCGCGACTCAGCAGGCTCTTCCCCATGGGAGTTACCAGACTTACCATGACAATTCCTGTAGTGAATTGGACACACAAGAGCCAAAGTACCAGTTGGGGACTGAGACTACTCGGCTGGCGGAAATGGGTGGTGAACATGGCTGGGCTAATCAGCGGCTCAAGGAGCCTGTGGAGCTAGACGCCCATCGTTGAAAGAGATGGTTTCTATGTTTCGAAAACAAGTAGATGGAGCCCCTGAGGTCATAATTCGGTGAGTACAACTGAGCAGAGCTGCCAACAACTATGGGGGTTGAACAAGTGCTGACTGGCCTTAGAACCGGACTCACACAAGAACTCTTCAAGGATCCCCTCTTAAACATAAACATCCCATCAAATGGGAAGATGAACGAGAAACTCGACGACATGCCGACTGGGCACAACACAGCGTCGTCAACTGTTCGCGAGCACACGCCCGAAATTGAAGCAAGGGCAGGTTTTAATTGGAACGGAAGCATAGGTGAGACAGGGCTGAATGACTGGTGTTGACGTTCGAGCGGTGCGGCCCGCTGACGACGATAAATGCCCGTGGGGATAACTTCTTAGCTTCATTTCGCAGGGTGTGTGTTATGATGGGCAGATGTGTGACATTTGGTTGTCCTTGCGAAAAAAGCAGGTTGGCACCGAGCTTCTTTTCCGATTAGAGGGGGACGGTGACTTGTTATGTTACTTGTATGGCGTTGACATATGGGCATAAGGTATCAGTAATTTATACTTCTAGCAGAGAATAATGTATAGATATCCAAGTTGGAAAGATCACAAAAAGATATGGTCACACTGTGATACACTTATCATAGGAGGATATAAGGCAAAAAGAAAAGGAAGCAAAAAAAATACCATTTGATCGAAACTTAAGTCACGTGGGCTTCGCTTCGAGGAATAAGGTATTCCGTACCTTAGGGTCCAGGAGATTTGGAGGGTATAGAACAGTGTGAAAGGTGTGCAAAAATAGCATCAATAGGTGACAGAGCAATGAGACATAATAGCATGGGCTTTAGACGCAGTTCGCAGCCACGTACCCTTTTCTCATCCTAAGAAAAGCGTTGAATTGAACACTGAAATCTAGAATATCAGTAAATAAAGAGATATAAGGACAGCAGAATAGAATTCTCCGACACCGTTTGCGGGAGGCGGGCGAAGAAGTGCAAATTCTATTTATTCTCTGTAAGCGAAGCAGCCATGGGTATCATTCTCGAATAAGGTATCTCCGCGTGGTGTCAATGCCCACGGCCAAGTCAGGATCCGCCTGGTTGTGCGCCCTATGCCCTATGCCCTCTCCAGGATGTTAAATCCTCGTCCTTCATGTTGTTGGTGATCTTATTGCCTTTAATGCCCTGCACACTCTCTAGGACAGACTAATTTGGAGCAGCGACAGTGTTGTCCGTCCTCCTTAAATCTTTCTTCACCTCCTCTGCAACTTCATTGTCCTTCAAGTTCTCCAGTCCGGATTGATCTGGCTTGCCAGAAGTATCTTCGTCATCTGCAAACCCTTTCCACTCCTGCACCTCATGGCGTTCATCGGCAGCTTGCAATTCTGATTGCTCACGTTGATTAGGAGCTTCTTCATCCTCGGAATCGTCGAACAATCCTTTCTTCTCCTCCTCCTCCTCCTTCTCCACTTCCGGTTCATCGACAGTTTGCGATTCAACTCCATCTTGTGGATCCGTTCGCTTGCCTGCTGCCGCCAAATTTGCCTGCCTCACAATCTCAAACTCGCACAGAAACTCTGGTCCAATGGTCGTATCATATTCATCATATATCTCCAGATCCGGACGCAAGTTCAGAGCCCTCTCCGCAGCTCTTCGCCAGAATTCACGTGATCGAGAACTGACTCTCGTCGTCGTTGCTTCGAGAGTCTTGTGAAATGCCTTTGCTTCATCTTCAAAACCGAGCACACGGAGGCAGCGGATGATTCTGGTAATTCGGAGGTGGTTGTGATCGAACCTGGTGTCCCAATTCTCGGAATGCTCATCATAATTGTCTCCTTTCCTGACCTGCTTGCAATCAGTTCCAGTTGTCAAAGCAAAGAGGTGATCTGCCTGCCTTGACCTCTCCATTCTCGTAACTTAACTTGAACCCGTAGAACCAAAGTATCTTCTGGAAGGAATCTTGCAATCTTCCTCTTAGCTCCATACGAGAACGAAAAGCTTCGAAGACTTGGCGGTCGATGATTGGTGCGTCCCAGTTGACTCCCGATTCCTCTGGCAGAGGGAACAGAGTCTGGATGTAGTCGTGAGATGACTCAAGTCTGTCAGCACTCCACTGCAGAATCTGAGACAACCTTCTTCCTCGGTGATCACGACCCGTGCCCTCGTAGAAGGAGACCAAAGACGAGGCGGGGGGCCTGTTGGGCGGCGACTGAAGAAGCTCATGTCGGCTTGCGGTTCGTGTGGTTGTGATGTTCTGGATCTGTCAGTATATCGCCTGGGGAGGGTTTGGAATGGTTGGGGAAATTTTATGCGCACCTTCTCTTCGACATCGCGATTGTAGGAAAGGTTGAAGATAGAGGCTACGAGGCTGAGATGAAACTAAAGATCACGTGCTTTTACGCTAACTCTAATCGCAGCGAAGACGCCACAACCCCAACTTTTAGGCGACCCCACACTTCCTTCCTTCACTTTCATCTAATCGCGCTAGATATCCAGAGCATTCGGAGGCCCGCTCCGCAAAAATGATACGGGCAGCATTTTTGTGTCCAAAGCCGATTACAGTTTCTGTTCAAGTCCGACAATGCGTCGATTGAGCCTCCCCTTGACGTCCATACGGTCCGTAGAGCATATCCATTCTCAGGCATCACTGGATGGTTGCTAAATTTCCTTCACCATTTACTTCCTTCACTGTTCTGTTTTCCGCAGGATTCTGACCCTGGTTTCGTCTAATCCACTCCGCCTCAAGGCTCGACGTCTGCCAACATCGCTGACTGCCGACTTTGGCCAAGCAGCATCGTCAATAGGGGCGGAGCGCCAGAGGCTTGAGGCTTGCCTAGCTCGCTAGGAAGTGCAACGTCCGTCATCCGGTAACACGATATTTCAACAGACTCTATTTGCTCACAGACATACCTATCTTCTACAAGTGTGTCGAGATTGGATGGAAAATTGTGCTCACTTTGACATGATCAACCGGGGAAACCAAAGTGACGATCACGAGGACCAAGTGGTCTGAAGTCAACATCGAACTGCTTTTTTCGGGCACATTCTTGGCAATACTCCTGCCTGAAGGACTCTGAGCCATGCGATTGATGCATGTTTCGTCCATTCGCACCTCTGGCGCATGACAAGCATATGCAGGAGACTATGTACGCTATGGCCAGCTCAATCCGCCTTGCTTGGCCAGCTAGGCCGGAATTGGCAGGTTGCTAGCACCAAGCTTTTTTCCTCCGTTGATGCCAGATAGATCGACAACCAGGAACACCAACTTCATTGGAGGAGCGCGGCCCCTTGCGCGGGGTATGCGCTTCGTCTAACTGCTTTCAATGGAGCCTCCCGAATACTCAAGTACACATCACTCGGAGTGGACAGGACCCTGGATTGATCATGGATGTCACGATCAATGACCACACTACATCTCTAGCCTTGCGCACGCCGTCCGTAGCCGTAGCCTTCTCTGATAGCGGAGATATCACCAGAAGCCCATGTCTGCTGCGGTGAGAATGAGCTATTATCTGAACCATTGTACTCCTATAAGTGGGTAGTCCCCCTCTCCTCAAGAAAGCAGAGCAGACTGCCCTTTCAAGCGTCCAATCATGCATTTTTCTCTCATTGCTGTCTGCAGTCTTTTGACTGCAGCAATTGCTGCTCCACCAGCCAACTCAAAGCGCCATGCCGTCCATGAGCGCCGACAGAGAATGCCAGCTCAGTGGAAGAGGAGTGTAAAGATCCATGGCGATTCACATTTGCCAATGCAAATTGCGCTCACCCAAAGCAACTTGGATCGAGCCGACGAATTCCTCATGGATGTCTCTCATCCAGAGTCTCCTAATTACGGCAAACATGTATGCATAGCCTCCTTTTCATCTCTCCGATCCAGATGTCCTGCGAGATATGAGACATTTGAAAGATCTCCTTTCTGGGAGTCTACGCAGGGGCGATACATTTAAATTTATTGGCAAACCAATGCTGACTGCGGAATGCCTAGTGGTCTGCGAAGCAGGTGGCAGAGGTGTTTGCCCCAAGCCAGGAGAGCTACTCATCTGTCCTCGATTGGCTTGCCGAACACGGGATTTCGGCAGAGCGTGTCAAGCAATCCCAGGGTCTGAGTTGGCTGCATTTTGATGCAACAGTCTCCGAAGCAGAGGGTCTATTAAGCACTCAGTACTTTGAGTACACGCATGAGAGTACTGGCCAGGCTCACGTTGCCTGCGAAGAGTACAGCCTGCCTGAAGATATCAAGAAGCACATTGACTTCGTTACTCCAACAGTACATTTCGATGCCAAAGTTGAAAATCCCAAGAAGCGCCGTACATTGAGCGAGGACGAAATCGCCATCGCAAAACGCCAGACATCTACTACAGGTCATAATGTGGTACCAGGAATCGGACATTCTATCGGATCTCCCGGCGACAAGTCTCTTCCTAAGAGCGGTGGCAAGATCTCGAACCTCATCAACGAACTGGAGAATTGCGATGTGTCCATTGTTCCGGATTGTCTTCGTGCATTGTACGAATTCCCTCCCAACTTCCCTCCGAATTCCAAGAGTAAGTCCGGCCCTTCATCCTGTCTTCTCTGCCGCCCCAATATTTTGCGTGGACTGTGTACAATTATTTTCTGCAAGCAATCTAGCTAATTGGCAGCCCTCAGACTCGTATGGAATTGTGGAATATACCCCGCAAGCATACCTCCCGGGCGATTTGGACATGTTTTTCAGGAACTTTTCTCCATCTCAGGTGGGACAACGACCAATCTTTGATTCAATCGATGGCGGGCTTCTTCAAACTGAAGTCGAATCCTTTAATTACAACGGAGAATCTGTGAGTCTCTCATGTTCTGCCCTCTGACATATACTAATAATTCGCAGGATCTTGACCTAGAATATGGTATGACTCTAGTCTACCCTCAAAAGGTCACCTTATATCAAGTCGGCGATCTCCTTGAAGGAGCCTCGTTCAACAACTTCCTCGATGCTATCGATGGAAGCTACTGTACGTACGATGGCGGCGACGACCCAACTCAGGACGGTGTCTACCCAGATCCGTACGGCACTGGTTATGGAGTATACGAGGGACCTGAGAATTGCGGTGGATTTGCTGCGACCAAAGTTATCTCGACATCATACGCGTACAACGAGGCAGATCTCACACCGTTCTATGAGATGCGTCAATGCAATGAGTATTTGAAACTTGGGCTTCAAGGAGTGACTTTCTTGTACTCGTCAGGAGACTATGGGGTCGCTGGGAACGGTGGCCAGTGTATTGACCCCATAACTGGAGAGTACAATAACGGCACTTCAGGAATGTTCAACCCATCTTTTCCGGGTACCTGTCCATGTAAGCTCTTGCCCCCTCCTTCAATTGAAACAACTAGTACTAACACATCCAAGACATTACCTCCGTCGGCGCAACTCAAGTCAAACCCGGTGCCTCTGTGACCCAACCGGAAGAAGCAGCCGAAAGCGTAATATATTCCGGCGGCGGTTTCTCCAACGTCTGTAAGCAGTCTATTTCTTTGTCCCTTATCCCGAGCTCCTTACCTCACTGGCCGGGAGATGTTTCATGCTCCCGGCTCTCTCCTCCTAAAGAAATATGTTGCTAATTCGTTGATAGTCGCAGTCCCAGACTACCAGAAATCAGCAATCAAAACTTACTTCGCCCAACACAAGCCTCCCTATACCTCCGCTCAGTACAACACCTCTCAAACATCCCGCGGTCTCCCTGATGTCTCAGCCAATGGCGTCAACTACGTGATAGCTATCGACGGCGAATTCGAGTACGTCTACGGAACAAGTGCCAGCTCCCCCACCTTTGGGAGTATCATGACGCTTGTCAATGCCGCAAGATTAAATGTGGGGAAGAGTTCGGTAGGGTTTATCAACCCGACGATTTATAAATATCCGCAGATCTTTAATGATATTAATTCTGGGGGGAACCAGGGATGTGGTACCCCTGGTTTCACGGCGGTTAGTGGGTGGGATCCTGTGACAGGACTGGGGACTCCAAACTTCCCCAAGATGCTCGCCACTTGGCTTCTGTTGCCATGATCGGGAACTTTGGAGGCAGATGCGGAATAATCTGTGAAGCAATGATATGGAATGGGCAACAATACCTTCTACCAACGAATTGTGGATTATGTACTTCAAGAACCATGAACTAACTAATGCAATCAAATATTTACACATTCCATCCAAAGCCCCCTTTCTCAGGCCGCACGCATCTATTCATATCCTCGCCTCACGTATAAAAGTTCATCCACACCGAAAATACATTAATTACCCGAATCCACACGACCCAACACCAGCCACCTTCCAAAAGCTTCCAAATCTGACCCTCTGCCCCTTCTTTAGAACCGCCCTTCAGGAACAAGATAACCCCATGAAGGGTACGGCATTCGTGGCATGAGAGGAAACGTTTGTTGCATGTCGGCAGGGCAATTTGGATTTATCCTTTGCTGTTAGATCGATCAAAGTTCTCAGCAAGACTTTCGAGAGCGAAGAAGGTTCAATAGCATGAACCGCATCCCGGGTTGCCGCATCCACAGCCATGGCAATCAACACCCAAGATACGAATTGCCGAGGCTGATTCGTCACCTCCAGCCTCATCTTCGCTCTCTTCTCCTTCGTCATCCTCTTCGTCCTGCTCTTCATCCCCAGATTGATTTTCAGGATGAGGACCATCGCAATTGTCATCGTTGCACTGGCACCAGCATGAATCACAGTTGTACTCTCCACACCCGCACCCACGGCAATTTACCGTCTTCCTGCTCTGCCTCTCCATGGATGCGGGGTAAGAGAACGAAGACCGCACCCCATTGGCAACGGCTGAAACATGAACACGGCCAAGATGGCCTGGGTCTAATCTTGAACGCATATGATTGCCTTGAAAGGAAACACTCTCTCGTGGCAAGGGATGATCCGCCAAGAGCCCATCAGCGTCATCGATGGAATTGACAAATATTCGAACATAAACCATTCCTCCTGGTGGAATATCGTAGTATTGACTCCTCATTTGAGGAAGCCAGGTTCTGGGTCCTGTCCATACAGCGTTGCGCAAGTCGTTCTGACCTGGGATGCTATAGTAGTGAGCTCGGTGGTCAAGCGACATCTCGAAGCCAGCAGTTTTGGCTTCCTTAGATACATTCTCGATGTACCAATCTCTGATCTCATTTTTCCGATTCTGGGCGTCTTCGGAATTCTCGTACATGCCTTCGATCGTGACGAATGGAATTCCATTCATAATCTGAGTGGAAATGACTGTATGGACGGAGCCTGAAAAGGCCTTGTTGCTGTAGAGAGTCTGCAACCCAATTCTTTTCGCCTTTAAATCGGGCGAGGAAAGTCTGTTGGTCGATACAAGAGGTTCGATGTCGCTTAAGTCCACCTGCACTCCTGCCCGCAAGTCTGCTTCCGCCAATTCCAGGCGTTTGATCTGTGCAAGCTCGATCCTTGAGTAAACCCCTTCCACTTCGCCCATAGGCCTCGATCCGCGTAGAGTTGTGCTGATGACAACCCAAATTCGGTGTTGAGATTGTTGCTTCAAAAACGACTGGTAAGCGATCCAACCGCGGGGGGGCGTCGTCACCTTCTGGGCCTGCGGTTCGTTCTTTGAGTTATTCTTGCTTGGACCTTGAAATCCGTAGTCAGCGCACTGCCAGTTCAGTGGAAACTTTGGCTGCATACCCAACCCAGTTGCCGTCTCCCGGTTCACGGTTGTATGAAGCATCGACGATGAATGAAGACCCATAGGTGGAATGCAAATCGTGGATCGTGGTACAAGAACCCAAACGAGTTCATTTGTAGGATTCGGACTAGAAGTCTTCCATGATTGTGAGGCTTGAGGAGCACTAGAGGCAGTAGTGTTGGAATCTAGTCTTTTTCGTGCTGGTTCTTCGACTTCTTCGCCAGAGCCGGATTCGAGAGCGCACTTGCTTCCAGGGGCGTTGCAATCCATGTCGCCGTCGAATTGAAGTCAAAAATTGGTGGGGATAATTTTGAAAGAAAGGAAGGAGAAAAGTAGGTACGAGACAGAGGTATTTATAATTTTTGGTTGCTGTGGAGAAAGCGGGGAGGTTGGGATGGAAACGAACATTTCGAAGGATGCAAAGTAACCCGCCGAAAAGTAGCCACCCCGTGCACAACAGGCCAACTAGAAAGGTAGCTGAGCTGGCCTGCTTGGCGTCTCCACCTGGCCTGTTACAGGGGGTTTGGGAGGTTATTTTCTTAGCTCAGCTTGCCTTTGATGCCTGAAGATCACTTGTTTCTAAGAACTGGCCAGCGTAACAGGCCAACAGGCCAAACAGGCCAAACAGGCCAGCTCCCACGCCACTTCATTTCCATCGACCCGGGACTTCTCTCAATCAAGTTAGGGACTCCAACTTCGTCGAGTGCGGGCTGAGTCATGGCAAATCCGACCAGAACACCAAAATCCTGGAAGTCAACATTAGACCCCCTATCCACACCACCACCCGTTCACTTGTAGCACTTCGAAAATGGTGCAAAACACTCGGAGAATTGATGCGACAATGGAATTACTCGGTTTGTTCAATTTGAAAAGTTTCGTCTCTGCTATTGCCAAATGTTTTGAAAACGTTTCCTAATTGATTCTGAAATGTTTCTGCCCCCCTTTTCCTTCGCTTAACTGTCGCGATCGCGAGTTGGCCCCGTTTCCTTGCTTCCCACATTATCCACCCATCTAATTGGAATACCCAGACGAACGAATGACAAAAGATAATCGTGAAATGAACGTCCGTTCTCTTTCTCTGTCATGCTCCTTGATGCATCCACCCCCTCGAATCGTAGAGAACACGTGATGCGTAGTTGTCAGAGCCCACCCATCCTGCTCAGAGCAACGAGATACCATGTTCTCTCCCAACGACCTCACTCAAAAAACTTCTCCAATGGGTCTTAGCCTAATAACGTCTCACCCGCTCTTGTATTCCGAAATTGGCAGCACCTTCGCTCATGTCTGGACACGCGCGTTCTCGCCCCCAACTTTTCCGTCGTACTGGCACCAGAAACTCGTTCCCGCTTCCGTCTCTTGACAATATCCGTCTTTAATGACAATGGCCTCGGTATTCCATGCAACCTCATGAAGAGTCCGCAGGCATTGCAAACAGGGAAGCCGTCATGGGTTCTTCGCCACAGAGAGGTGTTGTTCGTGGAGCAATTTGAGCAAGAAATCTCGTCACGGGTTTCACTTCCTGTGTTCGAGACTCGGGATAATTTGCGAGTTGATTGCAGGTTCGGCTCATTGGATGGTAAGGTTATGATGGGAAAGGAGTTTGAGCTTTGCGTGGGCTCGCATCCCTCTGATGGAGAGGATGGCGGTGATGGTGAGTTGGAAGAGAATATGTCTTGATTTTGGGAGATGTCCGTAAAATCTGTATTAGATGTTGACGCCGACGTGTAGTCTTGTAGTGGTGCCATCTGTTGTTCTTGGTAGGGGTTTGTGAAAGTCGGATCAGGAACAGGTGGTGAGGTTAGATAGGCCTGATCCGGATATTCTCCAGGGTCATCCCAGCTATGACTGGAGGGAAGCATAGCATCATTTCGACTATAGAATGCGTCTTGCGTGCTTGGTTGGTAGCTTGAGTATAGTGTCTCCTGCCCATAAGCCTGCCTCGGAGGACCGCTGAGCCACGGCAATGCACCACAGGAAAGCTCCAACTCGGGGCTTGAATCCTCCATAGAAGGCTGCCCAGGCACATTCTGTGTCGCGAATGACTGATTCCCGAAGTCTTTCCCTGCTTTTCTTTTGCTTCCGGGGTCAAAGTCAAACCCACTCGTATTATCGACGCCAATCGGGTCATCTGGTAGACACGTGAGATGGCCTAGGACTCTCATTGGGATTCGGGTATGGCCTCTCAACATTTTGCCCATACGACTCTGGAGTTGGATATGAAGGGGATATTCTGGTAATTCGAGCACTGTGACATATGATAAGGTGAGGATTATAAGTCGTAATGTTGGGGAAGCTGAAGTTTCCGAGTCCGCTCTGGTCCCGACACAGGCATGGCTTGATTCGAACAGTAAGAGGTGTTCGCGTGTCGTGAACGAGAGGTGGAGATAAATGTTGAAGTAATGAGTTCCTGGAGCCCGATAAGATATTTGTGCGAATAATTGTGGTTTGAAAGAATGAGGAGCGAGAGGTTGCAGGTTGGAGGTTGACGGTCGGGGTTCGGTGTGGGATAGCGTGATGTGGCTCCTGGATTGCGGGATCGTTGCTACAGGGCTATCAGCCACACCAAACATAATATCCTTGACCGTGCTTTGCTTGACGGGCATGTTTCTGATCAGTTGGTGAGACATTTCCCATCATGTTCGAGCTTTCTGAGCTTGCTTAAGCGAGCCTGGTGAAGCACGATACAGGCATGTATTGCGCGACTTCTTTCCTCCCTTTCTCGCTTATTGACCTCGCTTTGGAAACTCCTCAGTCCGAACTTCAGAGAGCCTGTGTTATATGAGAAACGTGTCTTGCTTTGAATCAATCATCGGGTAAGTTGAGCTTACAGTTAGGTGAAAAGGACGAGCCGGTACTGTTGGTCCAACCACGACCATAGCGGCTTGAATCATGGTTCAGCATCAAATGTTGGAAAGCCCCTCTCTGGACTACTCTCAGCACTCCAGACTGAAGCATCCTTTCCAAGAGCTGTGTGCAGTATAGAACGCAAAACCCTGCTGTCCGTATCACAGCTCAAATCATGACGATGCTTTGCTCTTCGTTGTCTTTTTCGCATTTTCTTGAGCCAGATGAACTTGGCTGGGCGGTAACGTAGACAACTCCGAAAATGAGATCGAGACTTTTCTCTTCTGCCGTCATCTGCCAATGCTTCTTCGACAAATAAATACCGAGTACCTTCATCAAAGGATGAGAATGATCCAATGCGTCCAAAATTCCATCGGGGTTCGTTGCAAGACGAGACAATCACCAAAGAACTTCTCTTGACATACTACGAGCGGCAATCTGCAAAACCTAACTAAGTGCATCGACAGTACATAAATTACCATCACAGTAGCCGTCAAGTGAAGGTGCCTCTTCCCATCAATTTCCAGCACGACAGCAGTGTGGTCTCCGTATTCATATTGCCATGTGACAGGAATTCACATCCCTCTCAGTCTAATGAAGCCTGATGTAATGGGCTAAGAGCACCTTCGTCAGCTCTCGTAATCTCTATCGTCTTGAGTTTTGTGCAAGTGACCTCCAGAAATGTGCCTTTGACTGTTTTTCTTATCATGTGGCACGATGGGCGTCGATCGACAACCAGGACCATGAAGAAGCTCGCTATTTCGGGCTTTGCTTCGCAGGTCTTATTGACTTCCAGACCAGCTGGGCTGGAAGTCCTTTTCTCCATAATCCCACAATATAAGCAACGTCGAATATGCCTTCAAGAATTCTCAAAATGCTACTCAAGGCAGCTTCCCTGTCTTCCGGTTTTTATAATTGTACACCTTGCCAAGCAGCATCATGAAGCTCCGTGTTTGAGATGACACTCTTGAAAAAGCCATGGCGCATCATGATCTCTGGCACTTTATCTGGGAAGATTTCGCAAGTGGATCTTTCTCGACAATCCCAATGGAACTGACATCGATTGAAATAAACACACTTCTAGCCAACAAACGTTCTTGCACAACCCATGCTCTTTGGGTGTGTTTTACTCTGTTATGGCAGCCTTTGCCTGTCGTAAACTGCATAAATTGTCGTATTTCCTCAATCAAGTAGCCACCGTATTCGGTCGCATTTTGACCACGCGCCAATTGAGGGCCACGCATCGTCCACAAAACCCATCCTACTTCTTAGTAATGGAACGAGGTCTTGAGACTCGATTGAGATTACTCCGAAGTCGATTGGCGCTGTGGTTGTTGATCAAATTCCAAAAATTCGGTTGGTCGGGCGGCGTTGTTTTTAAGCTGCCCCCCACATGTGGAAAGAATTAGACATCGTCTTTAGTAGTACTGTATGTCAAGAAACAGATAGTCACTTCTAATTTCTCATGGGCACAACGAGATAGTTTGTCTATTATTAGCCCTGGTGGTATTTGATTGGGAATTGCGATCGAATCTTTGTGTATCGCGAGGGTGCACAGTGCCACCACGTGTCGTCTGATGACTAATCATGGCCAGAAGCCCAACCAGGCGGTTGGGTGATTTGGGCGTTTGGCTGGTGAACCCCCCACCAGCACTTATGCCCCTGTCGGAACCCAAAATTCTTGGATTTTTCAAAGTAATTAGTAAATTCTCAAAACTTCTCAGAACATGGAAGATGCCCCCAAAAGTCCGATTCCAGCGTTAGTTTTTCGAAATTGTCGTGCTGTCGTGGCCAAATTCAAGCTTGAGTGTGGGCGTTTGGCTTGTGAACCCTTCTAGCGCGGAAACGTTTGAACAGCACATGGATAGACGAACACCCTCATCAAAGCGATTTTCAACGTGAGAACTCCAGCTTTCAAGGCCAACCCAGTCGCAATGAGCCGGCTTCAGGTACGACCTGTAGAGGTCAGTTCAACCAAGGTAAAGGCTGTGGAAGATGCCCGACAAATGCAGGCGAGCATCATTGATGCTGCGCGGAGGATTGGCAAGGACCCCCCAAAGTATGCTCTGATGGAGCTTATCGGAAAAGGTAGTTACGGTCGGGTGTATAAAGGGTCTATGTTCTCCTAGAAAATCTCGTCTCGCTTTGTAGCTCTCTAACTTGCCTTAGGAAAGACATGGTCACTGCAGATATTGTTGCTGTCAAGATAATCGATATCGATCAAAGCGATACAGCAAATCCTCGTAATGCGGATTCATATAGCGAGTTTCTAAAGGAAATCGGTTCCTTGAAGATCCTAAGTGAGAATAAGGCGCGGAATATCAACCATGTCATCGATGCGTTACCAGTGGGCCAATCTATGTGGATGATAACTGAGTACTGTGGAGGCGGGAGTGTTGTCACATTAGTAAGTATCCTTTATAAGAGGCTTTTGAGAGCTAATTATGGCATAGATGAAACCCACGGCCCCAGGAGGCCTCCAAGAGAAGTGGATTATACCTATTCTTCGAGAGGTTGCGGAAGCTATAAAATGGGTGCACAATGCAGGGATTGTGCACAGAGATATCAAGTGTAAGCTAGCTTATAAGCAGTGTGGAGCTTTCTTGTTTTACTGATTTTGCTCTAGGTGCAAACGTTCTCGTTACAGAGCTAGGAGGGGTACAGCTCTGTGACTTCGGAGTTGCAGGTACTCTAGAGACGAAGCTAGACAAGAGGTCGACGTTTACTGGCACACTTCATTGGATGGCACCCGAGTTATTCGATTCCAATCTAAGCTACGGTAGAGAGGTAGATATCTGGGCATTTGGATGCATGGTATACGAGATCGCTACTGGGTTTCCTCCAAACGCTGATACTGGAATTCGATACGATCATGCCGGATCTCGCTCAGGAATTCCTCTTCCAAGACTTGAAGGAGGCAGCTATTCTAAAGATTTGAGAGGTATCGTCGCATATTGCCTAGAAGAACTTCCAAGTTTGCGACCTACAATCGATCAAGTGCAAAAGCATCCATATATCTGGAACAGCAATTCGAGATATCCTACCTCGAGCCTCTCTCATCTTGTCCGTGCTTTCAAAATGTGGGAAGACCATGTTGGAAGTAGGGAGTCACTTTTCATGCCAGGTGGTGCTCAAGGACTGGCCAAAGACTCGCTTTCAATGCCCAATGACGAATGGAACTTTAGCACAACAGCAACTTTCGATCAGGAAGTCTCTAAGCAATCTACTGCTCAAGATGTTTACGATGCTTACGGTACAACTGTTGAACTCCAAGATATTGCCTCAGAAGAGACTTCACGCCCAAAAGTTCAAAAGCCATCAAGACGACGACCACTCCCAGAGGCACTAAAACGGCTGCCAGTACCACTAGAAAAGATTTTCGATCCGAATACCTTGTCTACTTATGATGGCAACAGCAGAAACCATTACAATAGGCCTCTACCACTGCCTACCTCAGGCTTAGCCCTCCGTGATGATAACTCTCAGACCTCGATCAAAGATACGATGATTGATCTTGGCGCTCATAGCTTCAACACAGGACTTTCGAAGTTTCCTGAGATGGAAACAATTAAAGCCAATAAACCTGGTGGTAGTCAACGGGTATCAGTTGACGAACACAATCCCACATTGCACAATTTCAGTCACCCGGCTTTAAGCGATCCTGTCGACGTAAATCATAATCGTCGCACACAGGATTGGAAGTTTCCTGTGATGGAACTGCCTGTATCCGCAAACCCTGAGATCTCACAGTTCCCAGCAAGCTACGATTTACCGCGCCAAATATCGACGGGCGGTTCTGACGGTCGCCCTCCTCTGATCCATCACCCCACAAGACCTATTGGAACCACGTCTAGAAGCAGCCTGATACATTCGCGACAGGCATCTCTAAATGGACTATCTATCAGAGAGTCTTTGATCGACTTAGACATGAACTTTCCTGAAGTCGCAGCATCTTCTGTGCGTCCGTCGACTGCGAATTCTGACACAGGCTCCACACCCAGTGATCAGATAGCAAGTGGTCACCCTTTTGAGTTGGAAAAACACGCTTCCCTGTACGCCCCGCCATTGCCAGAGGCTTTGTCAGAGGTTACCACTGAGCATGAATCTTACCTGAAGGAGGAGGACAACGGTGCCCCAGGCCTTCTCGAGGAAAATTCCGAACATGACATTGGTAGAGCTTCCAACGTCTCAGACTCCGATACAGTGTTTCCAGCCTCAGTCATATCTACTGATCCCAAGAATCTTGGAATACGACCTCTTCATTCTACTGTTCAAGAAACCTTGACCCACGGTGCAAATCAACTGTGCGACTTCTCTCACATACCCGAGCTGCCATCTCCACCGTCTCAGAAAGCGTTAAGTGGACTGGCAACTCATGATGAGCTAAAAGAAGAGCTCAACCGGATGTTAAGCTCGATGACTTCGCAATTACAGGCATTCCACAATGTGTATGCTTCCCCCCAATTTGTGCACAGAAAGGGACATGTCACGCCACTGAGACAGCAAGAATAGTGGGGATCCAGGCGGTGGCTACCAGAACAAGTGTGTCAGCTGTTTCCAGAAGTCTACTCGATATCGTAGGCGTTACTACTAGTGGGAAGATGCAAGGCGATTGGGCAGTCTCAGCACTTCGATTCCGCATCAATTTGACCACACGGCGCAGGCGTAGCCGCGTATCCGAATATTTTTAACGATTTTGGAAAGCTCTATCATGTACCCACCAGACCGCACGCGGTCACTGTACAGCTTTCTGCTTGGGTTTCCGTGGCATGAGACAAAGGAGTTTCACATTCTAGAGTTGACCTGCGAACTGGAGATGAAGGTCACTTGGGAATTATCGGGAAAGATCACGCGCGACTACGCAATTGATACGCTGTGGTCGTCTGTATGACCATTTATAACTTCACGGAATCCCATATCATGGGCCGTTTACTAACCATAGACAATGTTGGTGTTTTGGTCTTTTAGCCAATGGAAGGCTCACAGGCACTTCAATTTTTGGGGCGGGTTGTTGGAACTCGAACGTTAGAGTTGTACCTGAGGCGGCCACTTTCGCTAGCTGCCGGTGAAGGTCTTCCATATCAGACCTCCAGGCGCCTAGCGCATATGCCACCCAGATAGAGACTGTCGGTTATATGATCAAGCCAATAATGAAGAAAAACAGGTGACAAGACGTGGAAGTTGCAAGAGTGGGTTTTGCCTGAATGGAGCCATTTTCGTCAACATCCATGCCAGAGGCTTCTCGGCGTTGCATGGGAGGGGTTTCGAGGTCGTTTTACTGGCTCTGTAAATCTAGATGCGGTCAACCGATTTCTCCAACTGGAATCGGCGGCTATAGGGTTGTTACGATGGGCATGTATATCCGAACGTCGGAAATGGTATAAAAGAACCCATCTGCTGGCACATTGAGAACATCACGACCAGATATCTTTCCTCAAAACCTTTACTGAAAACTTCCTCCAAAGCCTCCACCGAAATCAACCAAACACCTACTCTATTCAGAAGCAGTCCAGCAAACACCATGTGTTACTACGTCATTCCAAAGAAGATATTTGCACAATGCCGCCATACAAGACCTGACGGCGCTCCTTATTACCACTTATACTTGGGAGTTGAGCTGGGAGTTGATCAGTGTACCAAACTAAGGTGTGATGTTAGATGCATAGGAGCTTGTTTCTTGTGTAGTGTAGTGGAGACTGTAGCTCTCAATCCATTCGTTTATAACTCTGGCATACGAGGAGCCTCCTCTCCTATCCGAAGTTCCCAACGACCCATCCTGGATTGTGAGGGCTTCCTGCTACGATTTGCCTCGCGGAAAAACGCGGAGCCGTCAATATACCTTCTCTCTATCTGCGTCCCAGTACCCGACCCTCTTCATCGCTCCTCATCATCTTGGCAGCCTTCTTCTTCTTGCGGTACCGTAGACTAAATTTGCAGTCAGCATGTATTCTCTTTGAAATTCGTGAGACGGGAATCGTCAAGGAAGGAACGCAAAACAGCTCACTAGAAAAATCCCGCAACTAGTTGAATGGGAATTGCAATCGCTCCCCCAATAATTAACCTGACCCGACTTTAGAGACTGACGCGGTGGAAACGTATTTTGCTTCCTTACCACTTGTATTTCTCCCAGAAAGACTTTTCTTCGCGTGTCATTAACAGAGCGCGAGTAACAACATCCATATTCAATAATTGGGAAGATAATTGGCGAAGAAAAGAGGAAGCAGTTCGGATAGCGTGGCACTGCAATCTGGGAGTGTGTTGAAGGCAAGTGGTTGCACAGAGCTGAGTTGAATATGAATTGGACCTCAGCAGGCTCAACCCAAGACTTATATCACCAATCGTCAGCCGTCTTCTAAACCTCCTAGATTAACAACAAAAATGCGAGATGCAGCAGCTTGCGTCACATCCCTATCCGAGCTATACTTAAGGCTCCTGAGAGAATACTCGCCTTTCTCGGATTGCTTGACGGCGACGCCATTGCTGCCTACCTTCCTCAGCTTGCTCCTAATGAACACTAATTCGTCACAGTTTTGGAACTTGTTGGAAAGGAAAGATAGAACTTGCTTGAGCAGAGCGAATCACGTTGAAACTTCAGTAAAGTAAGCTCAGTGAGGGCTTGTTCGGTGCGGATACGAGTGCGGATCCGAGCGCGAGGCTTTGGCGAAGCTCGCACTCGCATCCCTGAGACTTGAACCCGAACTTCGCTCATCCGCGACTCCGGGAGATGATAATCCGAAGGGAGGTATTGGGAATGATGATGTTCGACGCTGTTGATATGCCTCGGAGATTTGATAGTAGTGCTGGGGAGAGATATATCGGGAAGTTCCATTCCATGACCTGGAAGGAGGCAAACGCATGACTGGGCTGAGGTAAAGCTTAAACAGCGTGGTACCGCCGTCTGCGAATTCTGGACCTCAGTAAAGACTTGACCCTTCTCGAACGGAATCGTGGCCCTTGCCATCTTGTTGATATCCATTCCACTGTAGGTTGCAGAACACACGGCACTTGCCACCTCCAAGGATATCTACCACGGTCGAACTTCCCGTACCTGAAATTGGCTTTGCAAATTATTCCCCACCTTTCGGTACTGCGAGACTGTGATCGCTTGAAACGCTCAGTGAAAATATGTAGATATAGAAAAAGCAATTGCAACTTGGCATGTATCTGAAACGGTAGCGTACTGAGAACTGCCTAGTGCTTCGGATAGAGTTAAGCTTACCACTCGTCTCGCAGCTTCACCGCAATCAACATCACTTTCAATTTCTTTATCAGGATGGCTTTAGGATTCTACGCCAAGGAACCGACTCCGGATGAGACTTCGCCATCAGAGTCAACCCTTCAAGTAAAGCTTTCCTTCTAATGCCGTGGTAAGTGGGTCCCCCTTAGCCTCCAAAAAAAAAAACATCATTCTTCGAATTTCGAGCTGCAAATAAGGCTGTATCATTCCATCTGCTCATTCCAAAATCCTTCAAATATCGCCAAACCCCTACTGTACTCCATTATAAAATCCCGATTATCTCTGTATTCTGTCCAACAGTACAAGGTCCCTATCCAATGTATCCATCCTGTCCATCATATCATTATGACAGTTGGCCCATCCCCAGCCTTATGTGGTTCCCCTCATCGCAGCATCATCCTTATTCCCCTGGTTCCTCATCATATCTCTCCTCCGCTGCCTGCTCATCTCCTTCTCCGCAATCGTCATCGCGCTCTCCTCTTTCGCAATTCTCTTCTGCTTTAGTATCAACCTCCTCCGTCGAATGAAGTACCAGCTTCCTGCTACCAGTATAGCGACCATACCGATGACTGGTACTACGATGTAGTTGGCGGCATTAAGATGATAGGCATCAGGCCGCGGTTGAGAGTAGGGGGTATGGGTTGAGGTTGCTGCTGCGGAGGAGATGGTGTTCGTGATGAAGGTGGAGCTCGAGGGACCAGCTGCCGTGGTTGAGAGGGTGATGGTATTTGCACTCTCGGGCGAGCTGAAGGTGACGGGGGGCTTGGTACCGGGTATTGGGGGAGCCGTGGTGCTCATTGTTCCTGATGCCCACCCGCGTCTGAAAGTTGGAGACGTTCAATCCACTGGAGAGTCTGGGGGAATGATAGCGGAGGTCTTGGGAAGGCTCCTTATGCGGGAAGAAACGGCTGGAAGAAGATTGTATCGAGGCCCTCCGACCTCCCGGCGCATTCGGCTTCGAGAATGAAGAGTGGTTTGAGGTTCAGCTTGGGCAGGACTGTTAGTCTACGTTAGACGAAACCCCTCAGAAGACAATATCGGATAGTTGCCGAAGTCGTAAAGGGAATGTTTTTGCTACTGGCGATACAGTATCGTGGTACGCTGAAGGCGGTGTTGAACGAGTATAGAAACGCATACTGAATCGTTCAGTTGATTTGTCTGTGGAATGACGAGCGATATCCCGGTGAGGCGGGGTTCGTAGCCTTGTCATTGGCGTAAGACGGGCGAACGCAAGCGTCATAACAATGCTGGGGTTGCCCGCTTCCACACGGTCCTATCAAGCCTTGCCGTTAGACGTAGCTTATGCATGGAGACGGTATTGCAAGCATTGTTGTGGAAAGCTTGAAAAATGAACGATGTCGATTGGGTGATTTGCTGCAAGCATTGAGCGGCAGAGCCAAAAAATGAGGGCATTTGGTACGTGCCTCGGTACGCGTATCGAGGTGGAGCGATACGACCTGCTCGATTTAAGGTTCCACAAATGCACATGTATAACAGTAGTCACGTATGTTTTCAAGATAGCGTTGACTTGAAGAAGGTATTCATCTGTTGAGGTCGTGGTTGCTGCCAGCATTGATTTCGGAACTAACTGGTAGAGCACCTCTCAAATGGGCAATGTTCTTACATAGCGGAACATTATAATGAAGTAGTGGAGGTCTTGTTAGGTCGCCCCGCGAGTTGTATATGCAGGCAAATGCTCCCCCATTTCTGGTGCCTGTGCAGCAGTTGCTTCACTATGAATGCTCCCTGCCTCGTTCCAGCCAATGTGTTAAAATCAGGAGGATGTTCACCATCTCCCCTCAGGATGCCTGATTTCCAATTCCACATCAGCTGCACTATTCTTCACTCGCGCAGCCTATTTTTCTTAGTCTTGAGACTCTCAAACAGCCAAAAGAGAATGATGGTATTGATGGCTGTGGGAAGGCCAACGCCAATCCCACTCCCGAGCTTCGTTCCTTTGGACAAAGTCTTTTAGGTTGCCAAGCCCTTTTCAGCTACCCCGTAACATGAGAAATCCGGCAATCTCTATCTCTCTGACATGGGCGAGGGAGGAAAATGCGGCATAGTATTGATATTACTGCTGAACGACGTTTTCGAAAGAAAGGAGAGAGGCAGTGACACCCACCTAGCTATTGCAACCTGCAGACTGATTGTGTCGACGCTTTCTAAAGCGCTAAGGTTCATAGTTATAGATGTCCAAGCAGACAGGCAAAATCTCCTGATACGGTACGAAGGGTAAGGAGGGATGAGAAATCAATCTTGAATAGTCGCCAGCTGAAATCATAGAGAGCTTCGGAAGGTACAGTCCCGGGAGAAACCGCCAAATAGAGTAACCTGGTCCACGAACTGAAGTCTCCGAAGGCTCAGATCGGCGGCACTACCCGTACTTGTTATCTCAAAGCTACGCAAAGATATATAACCTGGTTTGGGCGCGGTGAGCATAGGCATGGAAATTCTTTCACGATGGTCAGCACGGAATAGCATTCGCTAGGATTGCGAGGAACACCGACCTTGAAAAAATTTCCCTTGATAGCCACTCCGGTAGCACCCCGCAGCGAAGGGAAATCTATATCGAGCTGGGATAAGAAGTACATCTTTGTGACTGTGTGGTTGTACGTCTCAGCGGTCTCGTACGAATCGGCATTTGACAAACTGGAATCTATACCCACAGGGAGCGGAAAGTTCAAGCTATCAGCAATTTGTACGAATCCAAGCAGAAAAGTTCGGGCAAGTACCTGGCAATACTTCCGGACAACTCAATAACAAAAGCATTCGAGAGTGATGGAAAATTGAAGCTGGTCCCTGGTACGTCCACGCAGTACATATAGCCGGTTTGTCTCAATTCTGGCATTGATAAGGATTCCAGAGCAGGGACATCATAGACGTCTATTCTACCCAAAGTATCTAAGGTCATGCATTTTAACGGATGTCAGGTATTCCTACGCATAGTCACCTTTCTGGGAGGTTGTCCACAAATGCCTGTCCCAAAGCAAACCGGAGTCAGCATACTTCTTTCAGGTATTCTTGGGAGTTGAAAGCTCCTGGAGCGTTTGGACATTGTAACAAACCAGGGAACCGGTATAATAGTGGGAATAATCTTCTGAGGAAAAAATAGAACCTATCCGTTATGTTAGTTATCCTATTTAGGTTGAAATTCCTTGAGAAATTTATTCTAATGATAATATCACTGTTAATGAGAGTAGTATAACTTAATAGGATTGCATCTAAGTCGAATATACTGTTTACAGCCCATTGCCTAGAAGCCGAATTTGGAAGATCTTTAATGCTGCATTCCGTGGCGAAGGAGGCTGATTCATTTGTCAGTAAATCGAAAGGCGTGAAAGAGCACAACTGAGTGAAGATGGACATCACCTACATGCAGGTAATGCACCCATTGCTAAAGCAACCAAAGCAATTCAAGCCGATGTCGTATTACTACTCTTAACGCGGTAGAATCGCTGGAAGATCTGTTGAGGCTCATCTTTCTTGCCGCGACGACCTCCGAATCAGAATATTCTGTGGCGGAGAGGAATTGGGTGGGACCAAATAGGACCTCGAGTTGAGGGGATGCTTGCGCCTGGAGAGGTCCTGAAATGGGACACGCACCGTTCCAGGGGTTGAGTGGGGTAACGACCTGGCTGACAGCGCTTGGAGCCTTACTGGAATAATGCTACCTTATCTACCAAGTGAGAAGGAGTGCATATTAATGTTGAAAACCTCTATTAAAAAGGGTGAAAGCTTTAAATGACCTTGAATCTTTGTGAGATGGATAAAGAGCCAAAATGACTCTGGCAAGAATCTCACTTGAGATGGCCCCCAGCGCGCTGCATCAGAATAACTAAGATGCAGCACAGCTGAGGTGCCCGATTTACAAAGAACATTCTATAATAACAATAAAAGAACGGCTTCGATGGCGAACTGCTCGATCAGCCGGTAAAGAAAGATGCCCAAGTGCGAGACCCAAGGGCAAAATTGGCCAGGGTGACGAGACGAGGATCCTGTATGCCGCAGCGAACAAAGACAGGATAGCAAAGCTTAGTGCAAGGCTATGGAAAGTGAAAGTCAGGTTAAGAACGAGATCGTTGTTATCGTTTCAGGTTTGGTGATGGCTCACTCAGAGACTTCTGGCATGAGGCTGAATGCACGTCCCTCGGCTGCGAGGCGCCTCCCTTGAAACAAACCAACCCCGTTGTGAGGAGCTCTTTCGTCTCAAGTTTGTGCCCATCCGCAAAAATGCCACTTCTCTAGAAACTTCTTCCTTTCTCCTTCATTTAATTCAAACGTCGCAAGTCTTCGCCAATAATTACCGTTGCCAGAATAATAATGAATTACCAACCCAGAAGCCGCGAGCTCTCCTGGGCCAAGCCCCTCTCTGTCGACCTGCTCCTCAAAGTCCTCAATATCACCTTCCTCCACCCGTTCGTAGGATGGATGGTGCCACTTTGCATGCGAGCGCAGGCTATGAAATGGAGCCATCCTGCCATCCAAATCGCCATCGGATATGCCTCTCTCCTTACCGCCTGGTACTTCCTCGACGTCCTCAATAAACAGATTGCGTTCTCAAAGCCACGGAAGGTGGATTTCTCAGATGAAGTAATCGTCATTACCGGAGGTGCAAGTGGGTTGGGACTCTTGGTTGCAGAGGTCTATGGTATGCGGGGAGCTACAGTTGCGGTATTGGATGTTAAAGATCTCGAATCTGGAGAGGCGCGGGGGGTCTCAGTTTACAAGTGCGACGTGGGAGACAAGGACCAAGTTGCGAAGGTAGCAATTGAGATCGAAAGAGACGTACGTTTCATCCCCCTTCTCATGGAATTGAGTTAACAATCTTCAGCTTGGAACACCGACAATTCTAATCAATAATGCTGCCATTGTCAACGGCAAGCCCCTCATGGACCTTTCGTTAGATGAAATCGACCGCAACTTCCGAGTCAACCTCCTGTCCCACTTCTACACTACCAAAACTTTCCTCCCCGGCATGATCCGCTCTGGGCAGGGCACGATTGTCACGATCTCTAGTGTTATTGGCCAAATTGGTGCTGCACAGCTCACAGATTATGCTGCTGCCAAAGCGGGTATCACAGCGCTCCACAAATCTCTCGCTGCAGAATTGAAGTCAACACCAGAGATCAAAACGATACTTGTGTCCCCAGGCCAACTCAGTACCCCATTATTTAATGGCGTCCAGACTCCGAACTCCTTCTTTGCCCCTGTTCTTGAGCCGGTTGATGTTGCCAAAGAGGTTATTGCGGCTATAGATTCTGGTAGCAGCGCTGTCTTGGCAATGCCACTGTATGCTAGATGGATTGACTGGATGAATGTCTTCCCCGTGGGCGTGCAAGCAATTTTGAGGGGAATGTGTGGTGTTGATGCCGGTATGAAGACGTTCCAAGGTCGGAGTTCAGCGGGAGAGAAGGAAAGCTTGATATAGAAGCAGATTTTTGGCGCTGGCGTCAACTGCAATATTGTAATGCATGTATGTATAAAATATACCACCAAGTACATGGACGACTGCTGCTTCAGACCTAAAAGTGAGCTGCTTAGCTCACTCGTCCGAGTTCTGCTAGCTTTGCCTCCTCTCAAGAACGTTTCTGATGGAAAATATCTTTTTTTTTAAAGAAAAAAATACACTTAGGTAGGAACTTTTTAACAAGCTGGGCCTTAAAAAGAGCCGATATCCTTTGTTATTGATTGTTGAGCCACTATTGAAGTCAGTGAGGTTTGGCCTTCTTGATCAGGCGACTAAGCTTCTCAAGGCAAAATTTTGACCCCTGCACGGCCGACGCGAGTCTCAAGAAATTCCACGCGCTTTGCATGAGAACAAAGAAGAGCTCTCAATCCACCACCAAGATACGAAAAGATCCATTTTAAGCTTGATCGGTTCCTCACATCCTGAGAGAATCTTGCAACACGTTCCCAGTGATCTCCGTACAGCGTTCTCAAGATGCAGGCCCCGGTGCTGGTTATGAGTAGGTCCCGAACAACAGCTGCCTCCAATCGAGCTTTAAAGCTCATCCTCTGCCCTTATAATACTGACAGGTTCCTGGCAGACACCCAGAGTGGTGAGAGACAAACCGGAAGAAAAGCTCAGCTCTCCAACATCACAGCAGCAAAAACGTGAGCTCCATCAACAACCCCTCCAGCTTAGAAACCCATGGAAGGCATATCATACTGACTTCCAACAGCGTCGCAGACATCATCCGATCATGTTTAGGACCGAAGGCTATGCTGAAGATGCTGCTGGATCCTATGGGAGGCATCGTGTTGACAAATGACGGTCATGCCATCCTTCGAGAAATCGAAGTCTCGCATCCGGCCGCAAAGAGCATGATCGAGCTCAGCAGAACACAGGACGAGGAAGTCGGAGATGGAACTACGACAGTCATCATTCTTGGTATGACACTCTCTACGTGTATGAAGCTTCGACTTACGGTGCACAGCTGGTGAGATACTTGCGCAAGCGCTGCCACAATTAGAGCGAAACATACACCCTGTTGTGATCATCTCCGCCTTCAAGCGCGCCCTTAAAGATGCCCTCGAGATTATCGACGAGATCTCCCTCCCTGTCGACATCGACGACGACCAAGCCATGTACCAGCTGATATCCTCCTCCATCGGCACAAAGTTTGTCTCGAGATGGTCAGAACTGATGTGCAATCTCGCTCTCAAAGCTGTACGAACAGTAACATTCGACATCGGTGGTGGCAAGAAGGAAGTCGATATCAAGCGTTACGCAAGAGTCGAGAAAGTACCAGGTGGTGAGATTGAAGACAGCAGAGTTCTGGACGGTGTTATGCTTAACAAGGATATCACACATCCTAAGATGAGGAGACGGATAGAAAATCCTAGAATTGTGCTGTTAGATTGCACGCTGGAGTACAAGAAGGGAGAATCTCAGACAAATATTGAGATCAGCAAGGAGGAGGACTGGAATAAGATTTTACAGATTGAGGAGGAGCAGGTTAAGCTTATGTGTGATGCTATTCTGGCTGTCAAGCCGGATTTGGTCATCACTGAGAAGGGAGTCTCTGGTATGCTTGAAACCCACACGGACCGTTCTTTGCTGATAATCCCAAGATCTTGCCCAACATTACCTGATGAAGGGCAACATTACTGCCCTACGCCGAGTCCGCAAGACAGACAACAACAGAATAGCCCGTGCTGTCGGTGCCACCGTTGTCAACCGAGTTGACGACCTCACAGAAGCAGATGTAGGAACCGATTGCGGACTTTTCGAAATCGAGAAGATTGGTGACGAGTACTTCACTTTCCTGACCAAGTGCAAATCTCCCAAGGCATGCACTATTCTCCTGAGAGGTCCATCAAAAGACATCTTGAACGAGATTGACCGAAATTTGGCGGATGCTATGGCTGTTGCGAGGAACGTCATGTTCCACCCAAGACTTTCACCGGGCGGTGGAGCTACGGAAATGGCTGTTGCTGTCAGATTAGGGCAGTTGGCAAAGAGCATTGAGGGTGTTCAGCAGTGGCCATACAAGGCTGTTGCTGAGGCTATGGAAGTCATCCCAAGAACTCTTATCCAGAATGCTGGTGCTAGCCCTGTCAGAGTTCTCACTGCTCTGAGAGCCAAGCACGCAGAAGGTGGAAGCACCTGGGGTATTGATGGCGACACTGGAAAGCTTGTGGACATGAAGGAATATGGTGTTTGGGAGCCAGAGGCAGTCAAATTGCAAAGTATCAAGACCGCAATTGAGGTATGTTCTGAGCATTACATTTGTTTCCATGGTACTAATATATGATACAGTCCGCCTGCCTGCTTCTGAGAGTAGACGATATCTGCAGTGCAAAGGCTGCAAGACAAGCTGGAGGCGGCGGTGCTCCCGGCACTGGAGAGGAATAGATAGTCTTGTTATGAAAAGTCAGTGTATTAAAAGCGATGATAATGCGGTGAGCATACCCTTGTATCATAGCATAGAGCTCAAGGCCAATGCATGTGAGAATTTCATGCCAGTGCCGCCTGCTTGTTCTCCTTGACCCGCCTCAGATGGTTTCAAAGTCGTCGAGCTCCTTTCCAAGTCATAACATCAAGGCCCTCAATCATCATCGTGAATCACAATCCCAGCCTCCTCACTCACCACACCAGCTATTCCCTCCCCGCCCACGGGCCCCTCGCCACCCAGACCCTCAGGCTGTTTTCCAACATCAACCCTCGCCTTGAATTTCCCTCCCTTTGCCTGCTGCACCTCAACCCCTTCCTTCCCACCCTTCCCCTTCTTCCCTTTATTCTTCAACCTCTCCCTCTTCTCCCTATTCTTCCTCGTCTTCTCCCGATCTCTCTCCTCTCTCTCCCTCCTCTCCCGCTCCCACTTCTCCCCATCCTCCTCATTCCTAACCTCCTCCTCCATGCCCCTCAACCTCTCATACTCCCTCCTCCTACTCGCCTTATAGACATGAAACTCCCCGCTTCCCGCTCCAGCGCTGCTTCCCTGCACATTCTGTACGATTTCTGGGGGTGCTGAGCCGGGGGTATGGGAAAGGGCGGTGCTGGTGGACGGGATCTTGATTTCTTGGTCCGGTTTTGCGAACAGGGCGTCTAGTTGCGCGGCGGTTTGCGATTTCGGGGAGAGAGCGCGCTTTTTCGTTGGGCGCTTGGAGCGGGGGTCTGCAGAGGTGGGGATGCTTTCGGGGATTTGTTCTGACATCGTGAGGGTGTTGTGTAGTTAACTATGGGATGTCGTTGACTGATTCACGGTATGCCCTTTTTGCTGACTCGATCCGTGAAGGTTAATTAGACGTTGCGTCTAATTCCTGATTCGCAAATTCGGTAGGTGGGAGGTATCTAGTGGCATGTAATTCAAAATCCGGGAGCACAAAACTATTGAGTGAGGTGGCGGTGGTGCGGAGGTGTTGACTGTTAAGAAAGCATTCTTTTCCATCCGAGGCTCTTCCAGCCTTGTCAAATTTTGATACGGCGACCGAAGTAAGCCAAATATTGCATTCAGGGGCGATATCGTAATCGAACGATTCTCTATCGATAAGACGAACAGGGCAGGGTTTCATAAAATCCAACACATCGTCACCGTTCGTTCCATCTTAGTGGCGCATACATCTAAAAATTCTTCTCAAGCATAAATATCAGATCACAAATCCCTCAACCGTCTGTCTTTACCGACGTTACATACATATCACGTCATATACTAAGTGGCAACCCTCAAAGTCAGAGAGAACAAGTTCTTACAGAAGCCGGAGATGGGGAAACCACGCATGATTATACTGATAAGACACGCTCAGTCAGAGGGCAACAGTGAGTCGCCTTCCTCTTCTGTGTTCCCCCACTCTACATCTCGAGGAAGACAAGTGTAACCCTCCTCTCTGCTGTCTCGCCCAAACCTGCACAATGCCTTCCATATCTAACAACCCCAAGAAAACCGCGACATCCACCAAACGATCCCCGACCACCGCGTAAAACTGACACCAGAAGGCTGGCTGCAAGCCTACGATGCCGGACGGCGCCTCCGCGACCTGTTACGCGCAGACGACACCCTCCACTTCTTCACCTCCCCCTACCGCCGCACGCGGGAAACGACAGAGGGCATCCTGAAGACGTTAACCTCAGACGAGCCCTCACCTACCCCCTTCCCTCGACACTCGATCAAGGTATACGAAGAACCGCGTTTGCGGGAGCAGGATTTCGGCAATTTCCAGCCATGCAGTGCGGAGATGGAGCGCATGTGGCAGGAGAGGGCGGATTATGGACATTTCTTCTACAGGATTCCGAATGGGGAGAGCGCGGCGGATGCGTATGATCGGATTAGCGGGTTTAATGAGAGTCTGTGGCGGCAGTTTGGGGAGGATGATTGTGCAAGTGTTTGTGTTCTTGGTTCGTTACCATTTCCCGATTCTGGCCCCTTTTATGAAGCAGGATGGAAGCTGATATTGGGTAGTCACCCATGGCCTCATGAGCCGCGTCTTCCTCATGAAATGGTACCACTTCTCGGTCGAGTACTTCGAGGACCTGCGCAATGTAAACCACTGCGAATTCCTCATCATGCGCAAGAAAGAAGACAGTGGGAAATACATCCTGGAAAACAATCTTCGCACTTGGTCTGAACTCAAACGCGAACGTCTAGCTGCTGCAGCAGCGAAAGAGAAAGCCAATCCCTCATCCCCAACTACTGCTACACCCGTTTCAGAAAAAGACAGAGAGAAAGAAAAGAAGCTGCTAGGCGGAGTAGGCGAGAGCAGTTCCAACAACGCGGGCACAACGTCCCCCGTTCCAATACGGAAGAAATGGGGAGGCTGCCCAAACGGCTGCGATCACGGAAAACACGCCTACAGGAAAGAGAACAGCATGCACGCCATGCAACTCAACGGGAAGTCCTCCGCCGCATCCTCACCCATAACCTCCGAGCCCAGCTCCAACGCTCTCCCTTTCCGCCGGCCCACAGCCAGACGCTGGCAATCCTCGTCCGACGAAGAGGAAGACGACCCCAGGGGCCGACTCGGCCCAACCGTCGATGTGCAGCGCAGTCTCGACGAGGTGGTCTCGAGTCCCGACGGCACGCCGAGTTTCATCTCCGTGGAGGATCGACTGCGAAGTCGGGTCAAGTCCCCAAGGTACGACAATCTCCTGTTGGTGAAGACGGCGGGGCGGGATTTCGGCGGCAGCGCGAGTGGGAATACGAGCCAAGCGGGGAGCGACACGGAGTTTAGCGCGGAAGAGGATGCGCGGAAGAGGTTGGCGAAGGGGACGTTGGTGGGGAGTGCGATGGGGAAAGGGAGTGGGAGTGCGGCGGGACATGGGGGAGTGGTGATGAATGGGAAAGGGAAAAGGGAAGGGATGTTTAGAGAGCAGAGTGGGATGGGGAGGGGCGCGCTGGCGGATGCGTTGGGTGATCAGAGTGATGTTGGCAGCGATGCTGGGAGTGAGGCTGAGCTGGAACTCTTGCCCGAGTTGGGGAGTTTGATGGAGGAGGAGAAGCTGGATAAGAGTATTAAGGGGAGTGTGTATTGAAGGCTTGGGTTGTGGCTTTGGTTGGGGATTTGAGTTGGAGTTTTCAGTTGGAGATTTGAGTTGTGTTGGGAAAGCATTTACATGGACGTTGATACTGATTTGGCATCTGTCTGTCGAGCAAGCATTTATGAGGTTGAGCGTGCATGGCAAGCGTCTCTGCCCAAGTTCATCATTCGCCTTACATCTATCTGTTTTCAACTTCATCTTGGCGTTTATTCATACATAGCATAGATCAAGAAGTGGGAAGGAAGTAGTAGAATCAATCATTGATGATAGCATGCACTCCGCCACTACATTGCTTTTCTAAATACAAAAACCGGGATGGGGATATCTTAACTCGCATCAAGTGAACGATAGACAACGAGAACGTAAAGGGCGCCAGGCAGACAAAGGATGTGAACGATTCTTTTCAACAGGAAGGGTACATACAGACCACTAACTCCTTTGCGTATCAAAACACCGACCTGGACTTGCTTGCTTGCAGTAAAGACAGATATTATTTATCCTTTCCCCTTCGCTATGCTTCATATAATTCGTAAGGTCATGAGGGGTAAGTAGGTTTCGATGAGGTAGTGAAGACGAATAGCTCGTCCCGAGCCGAACAGGTAGCGGCTGAAAGGAGGATTGCCGGCTTTGACTGATTTCTCCTCTCAGAGAGCTAGATCAAGAAAAATTCTTATCCAAAGCTTAATTCTATACATTGCCAAATTAGTTCTCATCCAATAATTCAACTTAAGAAGTTGGAACTTACCAGCATAAACAGGAGCCTGCCACGCCTTGGCCTTTGGCTTCACTTTCCCATGCGGTGTATTGCTCCCGCTACCAGGCCTGCTCTTCCCCTCACTACTCCTACTCTTACTCGTCGCGATACTCGCTCTGTCGTCCCCTGCAGGAAAGCTTTTTGACTTCTCTTTCAACACCGTATAGCTGGTACTCGAAGCCACCGAGAGCGATTGCACTCTTTCGACTCCATAGATCACGCCTCCAGTCAAGCCCAAAGTCCCCCCATTCGCAGTCACGGGGTTGACACTCGCGCAAGCCTCTGCCGCCGCTCGCTGGGACGCTAGACGTAGTTGGTCGAAATCGATGTTCCATTCGTTTTGGTCTGTCTTGCCTGGTTCACAGTGGATCCTGGGTTTCAACTCCCCATCTTCGGATTGCCCGCCACTCAGTCCGCAGATTTGAGACAGGATGTTGTACATCTTCTCCTGGACCTCCTTCGCACTCGGGCGTTCCTCAGGATTCGGACTGATCATGTTGTCGACTAGGCCGATGATGTGACTGACGCCCCTGAAGACCTTATCGTCTTTCTTGCTGGCATCTTTGATAAGGATCTTCATCCAGCTTGCCACTTGTCCTAGATTCTTGTGGAAGGAAGAGTCGGGTAGGCCGCCGCCACGACCAGGAGTCTTGTTTTTGCAAGAGCGGTGAGATGAGAAGTTGCGAGAGGCCCGCTTGAGGAAGAAAGTGAGGATCTCGAGGAAGATGCAGCCAAGAGAAAATATATCAGCCTTTTGAGGATCGTGAGGTTTGTGTCCGTGAGATGATTTTGGAGGAGATTGAGATTGAGAGCCACTGGAGGACGTGTAGATCGAGGAAGTTTCGTTCGAGACCACGAAAGAATGAGCACTTGAGTGGACGATTGTCCCGGTGCTAGGTCCTGTTGGCCGTCGGGATGTGGTAGGCCTCGAAACTGGAAG
Source organism: Hyaloscypha sp. PMI_1271 (assembly GCA_021399465.1). NCBI lineage: Eukaryota > Fungi > Ascomycota > Leotiomycetes > Helotiales > Hyaloscyphaceae > Hyaloscypha > Hyaloscypha sp. PMI_1271. The sequence continues at coordinate 309,953 of JAJTUS010000037.1, read as the reverse complement.
TGAAATGGGCGGCGGTGCTGGCATCCGTGGTGCCGCCTCTGGAGCAGAATAGTCATACATTTCCTTATCAAATGTCCGCTTCTCTCCGTGGAAATTTGCTACTGGGAAGATGCCAGAATCGCCGAAGAAGATGTGATTGTCGATGTCGAGCATCATATTGGAAGGTTTGATATTTCGGTGAGTGATCCCTTGCGCATGTAAGGTAGCGAGAGCGTCCGCTAAACAATGAAGCCAGTTCAGGAGTAGGACGCGGCGGTCTTGCTTAGGAAGTATCTTTATGGATGGAGCAGTTACAGCCAGGAAATGTTTCAGGGTACTATCGTTCACAGGTGTGAGGAGAAGGTACCCGCAGCCCCCTTGGATGTAAGAACCCCAAAGACAAGTCAAGTGTACATGTTCAAGGGCTTTCATGGCCTCGACTCCAGAGAGAAACTCCTCCTGTGGCATGCGTCCTGGTGCAGTGCCTAAAGGTATCCGTCGACGAAGCAGTAAGTCATCCGGGTTTCCGGGACGATGGACCTTATCAAGGTTGCTTGGTACAAGACCTGCGACAGCCCCGACAGGGCGTTTCTCAGCCAGTTCAAGAGGTACGACTTCTTCATCGTCGTAATACACCAACTCTCCCTTCTGAACGTTCCTCAACAGGTAGGCAAACTGCCGGTGGAAGAACTTCTTCTCCAGCTTCTCATCCTTGTCGTACGTCAACTGGAGTCGCTCGACCTGGTCCAAGGGCACGGGAAGATCATCATCGTCCCAAGAATCGTCGATAACTCCAAAGATCTGATCCGGCACCCCGAGGTCCACCAAGATCAGGAATATCCGCTTGGCCTTCTGTTCAATCCATTCCATGTACGTGTCATCGGTCAGCCCACCACCAAACCCCAGCGGCTCATCGAGCCGCACCTGCTCATCGGGTCGCAACCTAGATAACACAAAGTGGCGATTGACGGTCGCCTCGATGCGTTCCTCGTCCCACCACATCGTAGTCGAATCAGACAAAATTCCATTGGTGTTGCGAGGAGGACCAGCGCCGGCGAAGCTGGAGTAGATATGGGAATTTATGCTGGCCTGCTGCTGTTGTGGGCTCACCACCAGAGAGGCGCGCCTGTAATCCATGATCGAAGATCTCCACTCCCCAGTTTTCCTAAATTGGGGATGATGGAGTTTTATGATTGGTGGGTGGGAGGCGAAAGATAAGCGGACTAGGCTCGAGGGGTTCCAGAAGGGGGAGGGGGGAGGGGAGGGAGGAGGGGCGAGGGGCGAGGGGTTGGTTTCGCTGCGTTCCGGGTGTTGTGAGGCGCTGCGTTGCGATGGCGTGGGATGATGGACGGTGGATGGGGTGGATGGGGTGGATGGTGGATGGTGTATGGCGGATGGTGGATGGTGGGTGAACGATGAAATAGGGCCGCCAGCTCCGAGCTACCACGACCGCGCGACGTCCTTGCAAATGGTCGAAGGCAGAAGAAGGTCTGCAGCAGACTGCAACAGCGCATGAAGAACTGCACCCAGGCTCGGTTTTGGGAACTCGCAAAAGCAAGTCCAGGCGAATTGCAGAGCGGCCTCTGCCACTGTCTCTCTCCGCATGGATGGGATTAATTCGATCGCGCCCGGCGCAGTCGCGGGATTTCTGGGGCAAAAATAGCGAGGAGGGTCGATGGGGGCCCGAGGGAGGAGGGGGGGGAGGGGGGAGACTCGGGAGAGGGGCGTGCAGGCAGGCCTGTGACTCTGATGGGCTTGCCAGATGGATGTCCTTGGGGTGACTTGGGTCGTTTGAAAAAGAACGAGAAAGGGCGTGCGCTGTCCTATCACCCACCCCTGCATGCCATCCTGGTCGCGCTCGTGGGATGGTTATCGCTGGATGCTGACAGGAGAACTCTGATTGAGTGAGACCCGCCAACACTGTCGAATGTCGAATGAGCGAGAGCGCAGGCTTCAATAAACAAGCACTCCACTGTCTCCAGCACGCCCAGCACGCCCAGCACGCCCGTTCTGCTTTGAGGCGTTCTGCTGGCTGGATGCTCGCGTGGCCTTCGGAGCTGGTAGAGCAGCCGGCAAAGAATGGTGATGACCTGGATGGCCTGGATTGGCCCTGAATATTCTGCGCGAGTCTGGGCCGGTGTACCAATATGGGATTGCGTCTGGCCCGTTCCCAGAGCAGTGAACACGGATCAACTTGAGGCTTCCTGCGGCTTTCCTCAATCGAATTCATTGGCAGAAACGAAATTCCTGCCACGAGGCGTTCATGCGGCTGTCAACATGGTGGAGAGATGCCGTCTCTTGTTTGATCATCGTGGATGCCGTCCGTGTTGGCTGTTTCTGTGTAACGAAGGCCACTGATCAAAGGGGGGTCCTCCATTTTCCCACGTCGCTCAATAATAGCTTCTCGTGGTACGGCACGGGATGGTGAAACCAAGCTCCAAATCAATTTTCGGCAGCAAAATTTTGCAGGTGGGTAAATAGTTGGGCGATCAAGGCACCTTTGGCTGCAGCTTAAGTTGTGTCCCGAAATTCAAGATAAGCTTTACTGTACAGTAGATGTCTGCGGCCTCTAAGATGTTGGCTCCACCACGTTCGATCTCCCCCAACGAGCGAATATTGCCTGGTGAGCGAGCACTATAGGTCCAAACCGGTGGACCTTGCTGATTTGCAGTGACTGGTTTAGAAAAGAACTCCCGCTCGCCCGGCTTGGTGGGCTTTCAGCTCTGCAGAGAAAAAAAGACGCAACCAGAGAATCGGATGGGGCATGGGGTGCTAGCAATGAATTGTCTCACCGCCATCACGGATCACAGACGACGGTTCGGGTCATGAAGCCGCTTGTGGCACACTTGGCCAACACTTTGTGCCTGTGGCAGAGTTGTACATATGTCGGGAACCTCTCCGTGGGGGTGGGGACTCTCAAATTCTGAGCGCCACTTGAGGCTGCGACCGGAATCATCCGAGGAGGCGCACGCCTCGAAGAGAGACAAGAGGGGGCTCTCCCACGCCTAGGGCACGAGCCGATGGCCTCGTGAAGCTTCTTCTCAACGGACGTCTCCAGATGACCTCGGCTTGCAAGTCGAATGAGGTCCCGCGATCCACGGTAGTTGTAAGTCGTCGGATGACATCCAGAGCCAGCAAGGATCTGCTCTTAAGCTTTTGATCTGGCGCATGGTTTACGCAACGGGTGTTTGCATGCCAAGGGATGTCCAGGCTCAGTTGAAGGCTTGAACTGGGGACTTGGACAGAAGCTGGCCTGTGTGCTGCGGGAGTCCTTTCAATTTGACAGGTCGGCAGGTTGTGTACTCGGCGGAGAATCGGCTCATGTTCAGATGCTGCAGTCATCCGTTCTCGCTGGCGAAGTTGTCGCGAACTTTCCTCAAAGAGGATTCGTATTGAGCTTTCTTGAAACGATGCCTGCACTTGGCGTCATTGTTATGATGTTGTGACCCTTTTTCCATCGTATTCTGTCGTGTCATCCTAATGATGCTTTGTGACGTGCTGTTCGAGGTTGAGGTTCGTCCCGCAGAAAAAGCGGCACTGATTATCAATGTCCTCGTTCAACCGTGGACATTGAAAGGAGACAAATTTGAAACATTCCAGAACTTCACGGGCAAGAGGAGGAAGTAGACTTTGGATGCACACACTCGAAGGAGCTTTTAGAGAGGAAGCATCTGAAATACCAGTAATTCAAGTTGACCTGGGACTATGAGAAATTGGTGCCGCTTTTTCTGTCCACGGCAGGCAGTTCCCTAACCGATCACGTGACTACCCCTCCCCTTCTTAGCTCCTTCCCCCCCTTTCCTCTCGTCTCTTACCTTCGATCCCGGGAGTCCGGAAAGAGATCAAGCAACTAATGCAAAGGGAAGCCCACGGTTCAATCTTATATGTTGTGTCTTGTTCACCGCTTACCGCAAGTAACCTCACCAAATCAATCGCGGATCCTCCGGCGCTGCTGACGTGGCACGAACAATAAATCTAGTGACATTTTGGGACTTGATGATTACAGTAATGCTGATTGAATTCAAACTGGGGCTAACATCGAAAAGCCAAAGGGAACCCATCGTTCCAACGCCATAGGTCCTTGGACCAAACGCCAATGCTAAAGCGGGAGGAAGGTTAACCTTTCCCGCAACTCTGACAGAGCCATGCTATCCTTTGATACCTTTCACGGCCCGGCATATTCGGACTCGCAAAACTCAATTCGTCAAATCGTTGGATGAGTCGTTCCATCCTTTCCGTCCGGGGAATTGGGCCATCCAGACCCATACCGATTCCTCCCAACTCCATGTACGCCTCCTCTCCTGAGGAATCCAAATCCAGGCTTTAATGGTGCAATTTGCTCTGCTCATTCGCCTCTAACCTCTGCTCCAACTCCTCATTCAACAGATCCAAACAAAGTCTCGAAGCTGCCCAAAAATCAGCACCCATGTTCCCAAAACATCAGACTGAAATTAACAAGTAATAACTCACGAATAGGTACTTCTTCAAACCCGACCCCCTTCTCCAAAGCCTCAACCGCAGCCTCCAACCTCGCACTGTTATAACAATGATACTCCCTCTGCAACATCAGCATCCTGCTCCAGCACTCAGCATCACTTTCCTCATGTCCCATCTCCAAGCCAGCACACTCTCTCCTCCTCGTAGCGAAGAATGTTTCTGGGAGCCCGAGACTGGTGAGCGTGAGAGTTGGTGGTGGGGGTGTGTATGAAGAGTTATTGCGGGAGAGCGAGCGACGATGGTAGATTGTTGGCGGTGGGCTGGAAGAAGGTGATGAACAGTGTGATCGCGGACGAGAAAATCTTCTTAAGAGGAGTCCTGGCATTGTGTAGGCTAGTAGTTCGATATCCTTGATATCTCGAATTTTTGACACGTGATGATCTGATTGTTCGTGGGTACTTTGGTACTTCGACTCCTTTCGTTTCGTCCAAAATATCGAAATCTCCTCAAGCTCGTGAAAATAACACTCGAAATTTGCTCGATGAGTGGAGAGTTGAAATCGAGGTTCAGAGGAGACTTCTTAGTAAGGAAAAAGAAAAAGGCAGGAAATAATCACCAGATTCCGGGGAACCCACACAATATATATCTCCCCAAGAAAGGGCTGGGATATGATGTGATGTGATGTTCGAACCTAATGTTGACAGCTGAGAAAAAAAAACCCAGTGTGTGGTGCGTGTCTGGACACCCGAGGATGCCGATGCCGCGTCTGTGAATGGGCAAGATTTGCGTGCTGACCCCAGCCTCCGTCACTTACTATGCTCATGCGATGTCATGTCACTACCGTATTGTACGATGACCACGCATCTCTGCCCCCCATCCAGCAACCCGCAGCCAGGAAAACGGGACCAGGGGAGGATGCCCATTTGCCTAAACTCTAGAATGGGATGGCAGGAGATGGGATGTCGTGATGCGCAAGGCAGGCTTGGAGGAAAGGGCTTCTCAAATCTACCGGCGTGTGCCGGATGTCCGTCCGGCACTTGCGCATATCTTTGCAGATTCTGTGTGTATCTGCAGGTTTTGGTTCAGTCTGGGAGGGGATGAGTGGTGTGGTGGGGAGGGGAGCGCAAGACGAACCGATGCCGCGAGAGCGTGAACTCATGCGATGGTGGCATGGATCCCATCCTCGTCTTGATCCTGAGTCATCCCCACATGCTTTTTTGTTCTTCTTGCCCTGCGGCCAGCCAAAGAGGTAAGAAAATATTTACGATTGGGTTTGAGGAGGGGAACGGAATAGGGCAAGGGTCGGGTGAGTGTCAGACGAGATGTGTCAGCAGGAACGCATGTTCGAGACCTTTGGAACCACTTTTTTACCTTGATGGGTGGGCGCGAGTGGATCACGGTTGGTGATGATTTGCTGGTCGGGATTTTATTTGTGATTGGGATTATCTTTGTGATGACTTGGCGCCCACAGTTGATGTTGCGAGATCGGATGGAGCGGTTGGCAGTGAAGGCTAACCTACTAGAGCATCTTTATTTATGTTCGAAGAGGAGGAGAGAGAACATTTTTGGCTCTTAATGTTCTAAATCCCCAGAAGACTGTAGTCTGGCTTTGAATATTCTCAAACTTTTTGGGACATTAGAAAGGAGTAGAGCTTTGGCCAACACTGCAGAGGATGTTGGAAATTGACGGCCGCTTTTTCTGTCAGCTTGCAGGTACTACTGATTATTAAAGTGCTTACCATAGGGCTGAAGCTTAGTAGAGTTGAGTCTAGACTCTTTGTGCCCAAGGTAAACCTATGTTCCCTTTTTGAGGGCGTAAAGGTCCACTTCTTCGAACGCCGACCCTTAAGCCATGTCTAACCCAGTTTTATGGATACTCTTTTGCAGAGTTTCCATCCTTCCTGACATTCCAGCGGCTTTTGACCATGGGTAATATGGTATGGGAAATAATGTGGACCGAGGAGTCCATGATTCATAATCACATGCTTTCTATCCTCTCTATCTTAATCCGACTCATCGTTTGGGAAAACATAGTATCCCTCTTTATATATGTGGTACCGTCTGCCGTATTCGAAGTTGTAGTGGCGGACCGAGAAGGTGATCGATTTGTCAAAGACACTGTGAGAACCGGTTTGTTATCCATCATCCAAGTCTTCATCTGCTTCAATGGTTTAGTTGCTTGTGTGACAACTACTTCAGCGGCCTCTGGACCGTGCTCTGGGAGTTCTACGGAAGGAGGGGATACTCTTGCTAGTGGAGAGGTGGGTGCAAGCATAGGCTCTACTACCAGTGAGGGCATCGTGAAACCAGAATACCAGGAGCTGTAGCTACGAAGGAATACATGATAAATTGAGAAGAACAAGGAAACACTGCTGACAACAAGAAAGGAGAGAAGCTTATCAATGTCCCAACAGTGCGGCGTGTCGTTCTTTCACCCACCTGGAAGGTGGCATCCATCTTATCACTGCCGGCCCAGACACGGTTTGTGGCGTGGATTTACGGATGGATGATTGTGAAAACTTGAAACGGGGGCTAGGGGGAGGGAAGCTGAAATATGGGGCGGGGTCAGGTCTCCTGCTAGCATCCTTCGCACTGGCAAGGGCTCGACATTTCTCCATCATCCATACATTTTGCGAAACTTGCCGAGTCACCGGTTCCTGATCTGCTCGGGAATACTATGCTTCATGGGGATGAGAGTCTGTGGTTGATGGTTGGATTAGGTAGGAGGCTATCGGGTTGCGTTAACCACTAAAATTTCTCTGCAACCAGCTCCCCTACTACAATGTCCATGACTCCTTGGAACCACGAAATGGTCAATAACGACTTGAAACAAACCCTAGCCGCAATATGGATGTCGACAAAAGAGGACGATAAATCGGAAATTTTGACACTCAAAGTGGAACCCTTGTACTTCTACATCCGCCTTGAACATTCGTCGAAGGACTTCACTTCTTCTCTTTGTTATTCTTCTTTTCGGCTTTCTTGTCCTCTTTCTTATCGTCCTTTTGGTCGTCTCCGTCATCTTTGCTCTCCTCCGAGTCATCCTCACTTTTGTCTCCGTCTTCTTCGTCTTCCTTCACCATCTGAGCTCGACGCTCCTTTTCCTCACGCTCAAAGGCTTCCCACTGGCTATCTCGATCCTTCTTGACGTAGTCAACAGGGTTTCTGAGGGTGTGGTCAGCCTTAACAATCTGGCCTCGTCCAATCAAGCTGATAACGATCGAGGCACCGACGAAAAAGGTGAGGACGAATCGGTACACAGAGTACCATTCCGGAAACCATCCACGAACTGTAGCACGAGCGTCCGCGAAGTAGAGGAAGTTGAAAGCCAAAAACTGAGTGATCAAGGCATATTCTACAGGCATGAAGATAGTAGGCCATGCAACTGCAGGAGCAATGACTCCATATATGTATCGACGATAGCTGTGGTATCCTCCATATCCGGCATATTCGAGACCCCAGTGGATAGCTCCAAGGAAAGAAATAATCTGCCCTGTGCTTCAGCAAACACAGACGCGAAATCTCGAGGGTTTGGAACCTACAACTGCGCCATATCCAATTTGAATGGGTGTTATTAGGTCAAGAAGTTGGTGTGCCGTCTCTGGAGAGAACAATATTCCCCGCCCAGTATCATGAGCATGATTGATATCATAGGCCAGGAACACTGTTGACAGCGAAGTAGCCGCGTAGGGGAGGATGCCGGCGGCTCCAATGTACAGTGATTCTTTGGGAACGTCCGCTAGAGAGAATGTCTCTTTGATTGTTCTTAGATCCGCCTTTATTGCTCCCGTCATCTCGTCACCTTTGGCTCCCTCCCCTTGGCCCTTCTCGAATACATGTCGAACGCTAGATCCACCTGACACTTCATCGGGATGTGCTTCAAGAGGCTCCTTTGCGAGTTTTTGTTCTGCTTTTTCGTCGATTTTGTCAAAGGGTGGCCCCGCTTTCGTGGTCGCATAGAGCAATGATGTAGTTGTTAGGCGAGGAATCGCAATGCGGACTTGGGGACGGTTATTGTTTACTTGGTGGAGTGGACTGGCATTGCGAAATTGAATGGAAGCTGCACCGAAGCTTGATCTTGCGGTAGGGGCTTTGGTGAAGCTCTTGAGTAGTGATCGCGTGGCTGTGGAACGAAGCATTGCGATGGCGGGATAGCTGTTTCAGCGGCAGCTTTCCCCGCAATTTGGGTGATTGCCTCGATAAGAAAGTCAATTGTTGTCCGCGAAGCTCTAGGAAGAATTGAAGTGACAGGTTGGGGTACTTCTGTGAGAGAAAGTGAGATTATTCAAAAGATTGGGAAAAGAATAGAAGCTCGCGCAAGTCTTCGGGAGCTTCTCCGTTCTAAAAGATGGGCTTTCAGTCCTTGCTTCAAAACTGCAAAACCCAGCTCAAAAGGATGACGTCGTGCACGACACCAACCGAAGCGAGAACAAGCTGCCATGGCAGAGTGGGCAGGATGGCTTTTTGCGGGCCGAAGAATTTGCAGGCAGAAGGATTTACATAAACAGTAGTATTGTGGGTTTTAATTCTGACCTTCATAATTTGACTTCCCTTCACCTACTTGCGCAGTTGCTTTGGTCTTGCTCGAGCTGCCTCATTGCATCATTCTTGGCGCGGACAATCAACTGTCTGGCGGGGAACTTGCGATCCAAGGCAACCCCTTTTCTTACATCTGCTCTCACGACACGCCACGCAACGACACTTCTTGCTATTTCCTCGAGAGAATTTACACGACACGAATCGAAACGAGCCACATGAATAATGACCTGAATTGCATTCACATACCCTTTTCTCGAGAAACTCGCAGGTGTCGATGACGACGCGTCATAAAATCGTTTGAACGAGCTCTTTCCCCCTGGGTGACGGCGCATACTATTCAAGATGTTGGAAGGACTCGTGGCGTCGTTGCTCAATCGATTTCTGGGCATGTACATCAGGAATTTCGACCCCAAACAATTGAATGTCGGAATTTGGTCAGGCGATGTCAAGCTTCGAGATCTTGAGCTGCGCCGCGAGGCGCTGGACCAGCTGAAGCTCCCTATCAACGTAGTCGAAGGGCATCTGGGACAACTCACACTGAAGATACCATGGTCGAATCTGCGGGGGCAACCTGTTCAGGTTTATATTGAGGATGTCTTTGTGTTGGCTGCGCCGAAGGAAGATGCAGAGTGGGATGAGGAGGAGGAAGAAAGGAGGAGGCAGGCCGTCAAAATCGAGAAGTTGGATAGTGCCGAGATGCTAAAGGACCGCAACCAGGAAGGGATGAGCCAGGAGGAACAGCAAAAGAGCCAAAGCTTTACAGAAAGTTTGGTTACGAAAATAGTCGACAACCTTCAGATCACGGTCAAGAATATCCACGTACGATACGAAGATTCGATATCCGCTCCTGGGCACCCCTTTGCCCTCGGACTAACCCTTCAAGAGTTCAGCGCCATCAGTACCGATGGAGAATGGAAACCGACCTACATACAAGACACAGTTGGGCCCACACATAAGCTTGCTACTTTGGGGGCATTGGCAATGTACTGGAACACAGATACGCATCTACTAGGGACAGGACGAGAGGCCGAGGTGCCTGGGGCGGAGGTCGTACCCCATGATGAGATGCTCGTCAAATTCAAAGAGATGATCGTGAGAGGAGAAGATCCAAACACTGCGAACCATCAATTCATCTTGAAGCCAGTTAGTGGGCAAGCCAAGATCGAGCTGGATAAATCTGGAAAGATTGATAGACCACATATCAAGGCTGGGCTAGTATTTGACGAGATTGGACTTGTGCTTGACGATGATCAATATCGGGATGCGCTTATGATGGTTGATTTGTTCCATTACTTCATTCGGCACCAGGAATACAAGAAGCTGCAACCTAAAGGAGTCACGCCAAAGGAGGACCCGAGAGCATGGCTACAATTTGCTGGCAATGCCATCTTGAGCAAGATTCACGATCGAAATCGGAGATGGTCTTGGGCCTTCTTCAAGGAGAGAAGGGATGACAGAACTCGTTATATTGAACTTTTCAAAAAGAAGAAGAAGCAAGATCCTCAGGCTCAAATGACCCCCGAAGAAGTTGAAGAGCTCACCAAGCTTGAGTGGAAGCTCAATTATGAAGACATGCGTTTCTGGAGGTCGCTAGCCAGGAATCAACTGAAGAAGGAAAATGTCGGAGTGAAGAAAACCGACACAACCAAGAAGAACCAGGGCTGGATTGCCTGGGCGTGGGGCTCTAAACCTCAAGAAGTAGAGCAAGATCCTGAAACCACCATGACTGAGGAGCAGCGTAAGGAACTTTACGATGCCATTGATTGGGATGAGAAAACTGCGTTAGCTCAGGCCGTCGACTTGCCCAGAGAGACTGTCAAAATGCAAATCGATGCATCTCTCAATACTGGTAGTTTCACGCTCAAACGTGATCCGCATGATAATGTGGTTGAGGTTCTCAGTCTGTACTTCGACGCTTTCCGAGCCAAGTTCCTCGAGAGACCGGATTCGTTTCTGGCTGATGTTAGTCTTGGTGGATTGAGAGTCAATGATGGAACGACACCCGAAAGCTTATTTCCCCAGATTGTTCGTGTCAAAGATGCCCCTGAGATTGTGGCCAAGCTCAAGATGGATGAGGATGAGGATGAGGATGAGGAAACTCCTGTCGATCCATTTTTCCAGTTCCAATTCGAGAAGAATCCGTTAGATGGTGCCAGCGATCTTGCTCTTACTGGAAAATTAAAACCACTCGAGATTATCTGGAATCCACATTTCTTGGTCGGCATTATTCACTTCTTCAAGCCTCCTGAGAGACATATGGAGTCCATTGGGGCCTTGATGGAGAGCGCCGGTACCACCATTGAAAGCTTGCGACAGCAGACCCGAGCTGGACTTGAGTTTGCCTTGGAAGAACATAAGACTCTGAATGCTAAATTGGATCTTCAAGCCCCTCTCATCATTATCCCCGAGAGCATTTCGTCGAAAAAGACCGCTTGCTTGATTCTTGATGCTGGTCATATCAGTGTGAACAGTCAGCTGGTCGATAAGGACACCATGAAACAGGTTCAAGATAAACAACGGCGATCTTACACCGACGAAGACTACAAACGATTGGAGTCGTTGATGTATGATAAGTTCGTTGTCAAATTATCCTCAACCCAAGTTCTGATTGGCCCATCAATTGAAGAGACGAAGGCCCAACTTGACAAGAGAGACGATTCCAAATCGATGCACATTGTCGAGCAAATCAACGTGGACTTCATGGTTGAAACCTCCATCATTCCGAAGGCTCCGAACTTGACCAAGGTACGGATCTCAGGGCATTTGCCTGTTCTCCATGCCTCAGTATCAGACAAAAAGTACAAGAGCTTGATGAAAATCATCGATGTCGCCATTCCTAAGCTAGATGAAGATGAGGAGCCACCGAAATCATCTCGGGAAACCGCTGTTGCAAGCAAACGTCCTCGCACACAGAGCAGTGTTTCGAAAAATTCCGACAAGAATATGGATCGAGCGCAATCTGTCTCCTTCCAATTCTCCACCCAAGAAGCCATAATTGTCCAGGACGAATCTGATGATGATGATGATGGAACTGAATTTCAGGACGCCCCTGATGGAGATGCCAGTGAGACTCTCAAAGTTCAGCAACGTAATTTCGAACTGAAGTTCGAGGTTGATCGCCTGCAGGGATCGCTGTACAGAAGCGACCCAGATGGTAAGAAGAAAGACCAACTACTGGTGGAACTGGTTGCTGAGAACTTCACGTTGGATTTATGTGTCCGGCCTTACGACATAATCATTGACACCTCTCTCGAGTCGCTAATGGTTGATGATTATGTCGAGAATCCACCTGCGGAATTCAAGTCCATTATTTCCTCTGGAGATAAAGAATCCGAGGAGCAAAAAGACCTCGTCCAGGTCAAAATCATCAAAGTCAAAAAGGAATCACCGGAATTCATGCCCAAGTATGACGGCGTTGAGATCAATATCGATGTCGCCATTTCAACAATCAACCTTGTTGTGACCCGAAAGACTCTTCTTACGTTGTTGGACTTCATCCTAATAACCTTCACCAATAATGATACTCCAGCCGTGGAGTCTTCACCGAAGGAGATTATGGACAGCGAAAACGAGGAACAAATAGAACCGCTAGCAGAAAAATCGGCATCGTCAGACACTGGTTCGATTCGAATCAAGGTGGACCTGAAGAGTATCCGTCTCATACTGAACAACGATGGCATTCGCCTAGCGACTCTTTCTCTTAACGCTGCGGATGTGGGAATCTTCATAATGGGCAAGACCATGAGAATTGGCGCCAAGCTGGGCGACTTATCACTTCTTGACGACATCAATCAGGGGGCTTCAACAGACTCCAACCTACGGAAGTTGATCACGATCCAAGGCGACGATCTTGCAGATTTCCGTTATGAGACCTTCGATTCCGAAAGCGGCGAAGCGTATCCTGGCTACGATTCTTCGATCTATCTACGAGCAGGCTCAATCAAATTGAACTTCTTAGAAGAGCCTTTCCGAAAAATCATCGAATTCCTAGTCAAATTTGGAAAGATGCAAGCTATTTTCAATTCCGCCAGGCAAGCTGCTGCGAACCAGGCCTCCCAGATCCAGCAGAACGCTGGTCGTGTGAAGTTTGACATAAATGTCAAAACACCCATCGTTGTCTTTCCCCGGGTAATGACTGCAGGCCGGATCAAGAGAGATCTCCTTAAAGCGTATTTGGGTGAAATATATGCAGAGAACAAGTTTGTACCTTTGGATGATTCGAAGGACGCGGCGATTGCTATGAAGTTGTCTGCCGGAATCAGGAATGTGCGCTTGACATCAGATTTCCATTTCGCAGAGGACAAGGACGAAGAGCTCGAACTTATCGATAAGGTGGATCTAGGATTCCAGATGACCTACGCCGATCACCAACCTGGCCTCAAGAGACCAGATATGGAAATTGAGGGCAGCATGACAGACTTCAATTTACGCATCACCCAAACGCAACTCAAGTTCTTGCTGGAGCTCGCTAAATCAGTACCAGCTGCATTTTCTGTTGACACCGAGGGAAATGAGCAGGAAGCTGTGGAAGATGTCCCCAAATCGACATTAAAGAAAGCGAAGGCTATCGAGCCAAAAAAGGAAGAATCAAGCAATGACAACACACTCGTTGACCTCGGTCCTGAGCTTGGCGTAGATTCGGATAGTTGGACAAAACTTGATCTCGCCTTCCACGTTCATACAATTGGTCTCGAGCTGATACTGGCGAAGGAAGACGAGCCTGTCGGGGATCTTGACGCCGCCAGTTTGTCAAAGTTCTCGCTCGACGACACCAAAGTGAAACTTCGGATGATGACAGATGGATCCCTAGAATCTGAGCTGCTCATACAGTCATTTACCGTTCAGGATAGTCGAAATCGGACTACGAACAAGTTCCGAAAGATCATGACATCTCTCAATAAGGATGTCCAACAGTTCATGGCGAGTGTAACTATTTCTGGTGGCCTGGAAAGGAACCTCATCGCGATTGTGGCTGTAGACAGCCCTCGGGTTATCTTTGCCTTAGACTACTTATTCTCGATCCAGAAATTTATCTCAGAAGGCTTCGCCGTGGAGGAACCTGCGATAGTCGATGACGATGAAAGTGTGGTCGAATCCGCAGCTGGTTCAGACACTGATTCCGTTGCACCAAGTCCTAGATCGAGACCAGCACCTAGCCGACCAACATCTCTTGCCAAGACTCCTAGTCAAGATTCTTCTCAGCCAGATCAGTCACCAATGAACATTGCTTTCAGGGTCAACGTGGTAGATGCACAGATTATTCTGATTGCAAATCCATTGAGCCCAAGTTCGGAAGCAATTGTCCTCGGAACAAAGCAGATCCTCCTCGCTCAGCAGCATGCTCTGACCTTGCAAGTATCCAGAATGGGCATGTTTCTTTGTCGGATGGATCGATTTGAGGACACTCGCCTGAGAATTCTGGATGACTTCTCTGTTCAGATGTCGATGGATAGCTCAAAAATGGACCTGACGAGTATCAACATCGACATAGAGCCACTCGTTTTGAGATTGTCACTTCGCGATATTCTCCTTGCCCTGCAGATTGTTAGCAAGGCCTCGGAGCTATCTGCTAGTGATGACCACGAGGAAAGCAAAACGAAGGCTTCCGATCAGAAGGCCAAGCAACTTCGAAGCGGCGACAGCGGCAATCTTCAACGCCGAACAGCCAGCGGTAAAGGCGCCTCAACGATGAAGAAGAGAAAACCTGCCACAGTCGTTGCAACTCGGTCAAACAGCCAGGCAGCACCAAAGCAGTTGATCCTAAAGCACGAAGAGCTCACAGCTACTCTGGACGGGATGCGAGTTATCCTCATTGGGGATTTGCATGAACTTCCAATACTTGATCTCAGCATCAAACGGTTTACTACCTCTGCCAATGATTGGTCCAGCAGTCTCCGGGCAGATACGAATATTGATATGTTTATTAACATCTACAATTTCTCGAAATCGACCTGGGAGCCGCTCATTGAGCCTTGGGAGCTTGGTCTCCAAGTTGCTAGAGAGCAGGAACCAGCTCAGATGTCCATTGACCTCACATCTCCAAAAGTGCTTGAGCTCACCCTTACGTCGGCTTCCATTGCTCTCGCTTCCAAGTCTGCTCAGTTCTTAACGCAAGAAGAGGATGTTCTCTCAAAACCTCGTGGAGCAGAGGCTCCTTATCGAATTCGAAACTACACAGGGTTTGACGTTAATGTGTGGGCAGATGTCCCAGGAGAAGATAACAATATGGCCGCGAGGTTCCAAGATGGCGAGGAAGGCCCTTGGCGGTTCGAAGACTGGGAGAAGATGCGCGAGAACTTGACGCCAGAGAACAATACGGGAGTGGTGGGCGTCCGGCTTGAGGCGAGTGGGTTTGATAGCTTGAACAAAATTCCCGTCAATCGTGAGGGAGAGTATTTGTACGGCCTTCGGCCTCGCAAAGATCAAATCCTCCATCGCCTCCTAGTGGAGATCACGCTGGGTACAGATAACGTCAAGTATATTACCTTCCGGTCACCTCTTTTAGTTGAGAACAAAACTCAGATTCCCGTCGAATTAGGGGTTTTCGACGCACAAGAGGGGCACCTCCTCAAAATCGAGAAGATTGCCCCAGGGGAAAGTCGCCCAGCTCCAGTTGGTGCAGCTTTCATGAAGTCGCTGCTTGTGCGGCCTGACCAAGGATTTGGTTATGCATGGTCGACGGAAACCTTGTGGTGGAGAGATCTTCTTCAACGACCGACGAAAACTCTCACTTGTAAGGGCGAAACTGACAAAAACACACCTCCTTTCTACTTCCAAATGCATGCCAGCTATGACAAGGCCAATCCTCTTACGAGGTACGTCGCCTATTCGCCCTTGAAGTTGACCAAACATCACTGACTAAATATAGCGTCTACCCCTACATGAGAATACGACTGTCAGCACCTGTAGAATTGGAGAATCTTCTTCCGTACGACTTCAAGTATCGTATCTACGACAAGAACACGAAGAAGGACTGGACAAACTTCCTTCGCAAGGGTGGTCTCAGCCCTGTGCATGTTGTTGAGCTGTCACACCTTCTTCTTATGAGCATCGACATGCAAGATACGCCATTCAAAGCCAGCGAATTTGCAATCATCAATTCTAACAACCAGGAGGACTTCCGCAAAGAGTCGATTCTCGTGTGTAAGGACGCCGACGGTCTTTCTCTAAATCTTCGCCTCCATTACTACAAGATACCCGACAGTGGCGGTGCATTCAGAGTCACGGTGTTCAGTCCTTATGTCATTCTGAACAAGACTGGACTTGATATCAATATCAAGGCAAAATCGCTGCTCCAACAAGCGAGGACTGCTGCTGGGCAGGGTTTCCATACAGACTCGGCAAATGAAAGACGCAAAGCTCTACCATACATGTTCGCTTTTGGTGCTGATGACCAACGAAACCGTGTGATTTTGAAGGTTGGAGAATCGAATTGGAGTCGGCCACAGAGTTTTGATGCAATCGGAAGTACGGTTGACGTCGTCCTGCCGTCCACAACGAAGAACACCGAAATCCACGTCGGCATTACAGTTGAGAATGGGGAAGGCAAATACAAGATGACACGGGTAGTAACCCTTGCCCCGAGATTTGTGCTAAAGAATCGGATGAATGAGGAGATCAACGTCCGGGAGCCTGGATCATCAGATCTCATGACGTTGAAGCCGGATGCCCTTCAGCCCCTGCACTTCTTACAAAAGAGCACAATCAAGCAATTATCATTGTGCTTCCCTGGTCTCAACAACCAATGGTCTTCTCCATTCAACATCTCTGATCTGGGAACTACACACGTCAAGCTTGCAAAGGCTGGTCAACGACAGAAACTTGTGAGGATCGAAGTGCTGATGGAGAATGCAACGGTATTCCTTCATCTCAGCGCTGAAACCAAGAACTGGCCGTTCTCTATGCGGAATGAGAGCGACACCGAGTTCACATTCTGGCAGGCAAATCCGAACATCGATGATGAGGAGGTTGAGGATAGATCTGGCTGGCGCCCCGTTCGCTACCGACTACCACCTCGGAGTATTATGCCATACGCGTGGGACTATCCTGCAGCCAAGAACAAGGAGCTTATCATCAACGCAAATGGCAGAGAGAGACATATCAAGCTTGCTGAGATTGGCAACTTGATCCCGATGAAGATACCCGCGCCACACACCGCACCAGGGGCAAGAGAAGCAAAGATCATCGATCTCAACGTCGCGGCTGATGGTCCAACGCAAACGTTGATCCTATCAAATTATAGAGCCTCGAAGAGTTTGTACAAGCAGAAGACTCGATCGGAATCCACCACCAGTGTCGCTGGAGGTTTTGAGGTGAAGGATCAAGACACTGGAGTCACTTTCCGGGCACAACTCAAACTTGCCGGAATCGGAATCTCTCTTGTGAACGCTCAGCCAATCGAGCTGGCCTATGTTACTTTGCGAGATATATCACTCAAGTATTCTGAGTCGCCACTCTACCAGACGATCACGGCCGCAATCACATGGATACAGATCGACAATCAACTCTACGGAGGAATCTTCCCTATGATCTTGTATCCCAGTGTCGTCCCGAAGAATACCAAGGAGACCGAGGCCCATCCTTCTGTCCACGCAATGATTACTCGTGTCAAGGATGACTCGTATGGTGTGCTCTATATCAAGTATGCAACAATCCTGCTGCAACAGATGACTTTGGAAATTGATGAAGACTTTGTCTACGCCCTTCTTGAATTCTCAAAGGTTCCAGGTGCCAGTTGGTCAGAAGTGCACGAAGGAGTGCTCTGCGACGAGAACCTCGACATCCCAGAACCGAAGCAAGAACAAACGGGTCAAGACATGTACTTCGAGTTGTTGAACATCCAACCGATGCAGCTTGATTTATCCTTTGTGCGAACGGATCGAGTCAATGTCGAAGACAAAACATCATCCAGGAACCCACTGATGTTCTTCCTGAACGTTCTCACAATGGCTATCGGCAACATCAACGATGCTCCTGTGCGTCTCAATGCCCTGATGCTCGAGAATGCCAGAGTTTCTGCAGCTATTTTGGTCCAGAACATATCCAACCATTACTCGCAGGAAGCACTGTACCAAGTACACAAGATCCTTGGCTCAGCCGATTTCCTTGGCAACCCCGTTGGGTTGTTCAACAACCTGAGCTCAGGAGTTGCAGATATCTTCTACGAGCCATATCAAGGATTCATCATGTCCGATCGACCTGAACAATTAGGAATTGGTATCGCCAAAGGGGCGACAAGCTTTGTCAAGAAGTCGGTCTTTGGTGTATCAGACAGTTTCTCCAAGTTCACCGGTAGCATTGCCAAAGGTCTGGCAGAGGCTACCATGGACAAGCAGTTCCAGGATCGTCGTCGTATGACCAAATCTCGAAATCGACCCAAGCACGCGCTTTATGGCGTCCAAGCAGGAGCCAACTCCTTATTTACCAGCGTTGGCAGCGGTGTGGGTGGCCTGGTCCGGAAGCCAATGGAAGGGGCCGAGCAAGAAGGCCTCGCAGGATTCTTCAAAGGCGTTGGAAAAGGGGCACTCGGCTTCGTCACGAAACCCGCAATCGGCGTCTTCGATCTGGCCTCCAACGTAAGTGAAGGGATCCGTAACACCACCACGGTCTTTGATCAGGAAGGCCTTGATCGAGTGCGTCTTACGCGCTTTGTTGGTCCGGATGGCATCGTCCGCCCTTACTCTCAGCGCGAAGCCCTCGGCCAATTCTGGCTAAAGCAGCTAGATAATGGGAAGTACTTCAATGAGCAGTATATCGCTCATCTCGAACTACCAAGGGAGGATGTCGTTGTCATGTTGACATACAGTCGCATCATGCTCATCAAGAGCAAAAAATTGACGACGGAGTGGGATGTCCCGTTGAAGGATATCCAGACCATCAGTAAAGAGAGGACGGGATTGAGCTTGACATTGAGGGGTGGCACAAATGGACCTTTCGTACCGGTGGCGGAGGAGAGCAGCAGGAATTTCCTTTATCGGAAGATCGGGGTTGCAGTGAACGAGTTTAATAAGAAGTACAAGGCAACGGAATAGGAGATATTGGTGATGCGGAAGGAGGAAAGGAAAATACATGGATGGGATAGATAAACGAATTTCGGGGGCGAGGTAGATATTTGGAAGCATAAATGGAGTTTTTGACTTTGAGGTCTTAATCTTGAGGCTGTGGTTGTGAAGTGTGTGTCTGGCAAGTGCTTACCCAATTCCTATTTGCTGTTCCTTTTTCTGAATAGGGCTTACCAAACATTTCTTTGTTGTTTGTTGCACTCGCCGCATGTCCATCTTCCAACATGTCTTGTCTTTTTGCCACAGAAACGACAGCAATAGCTCCCCCAACCAAACAGCCCGCTTCTGTTCACCTTTGGTAATTTCTTCGACGACAAGTGCTCCAACCCTGCGAATAGCCTCTTCTCGTCTTCAAGGCGTTCTAGCCTACGTAGGCTCTCCGCCATTTCATTTCTAATTTGTCTCTCGAGCCGTGCATTTTCTGTGTTTCTGAGTCAGGATGCACCGTTGGGATATGTAATAGAAAATGCATTTCTTACGGTTATCTTGAGCTATCCTCAATTCCTCAATTTCGACCTGGTGCTCTGCTTTCAACTTTTGCTCAAGTTTTGCCATCTCCTCCCTGATTTCTATACCCGCTGCAGTTTGGACGAGACTTAGACCGCTATTAAGCTCTTCCTGGAGCCGGGTTGATGTTGGGGTGTTCTTCAGCAATGACTTGACCAGGGATTGAGCTTCGTTCCCAGACTGTGTCGTTATTCTCGCAACGGTAGCACCACCATCAATCAAGTCCTTCCAGTACGTCTGCTCCAACTCTGCCTCGCGTCTCAATCCTTCCTTTATTGTCACTTTCTCCCACATTGTAGTGGCCAAGACCACATTTTGTAACGAGTCTGCCCCGCATAGTTGCTTCATCATCCGCAGGTTCTTGAGATTTGGCCCTTCCATGCGAACATCGATGATTCGATGGAGATAAATAATTCCTGATAAGAGGAAACCCTCATCATATGTGTCCTTCATCCATTCAGCGATCATTCTTAGGATCTCTGTATCACTGAAGCGCGTGTCACTGAAACCCGGAGTGTCAACGAGGACAACATTTTCGTTGTTGATTGTGCAAGGTACTTCGAGGACAGCGTCAGTACCTATTCACAAATTGGTTAGTCTCCAAATTCAAATGTTCTAGGTCAAGGTGGTAGGTCTTACAAGACGCAAGATTATGCCCTACTTCAAGATCCATTCCAGTCACAGCCTTTATGAAGGAAGTTTTTCCGGTGCCTGTCTGACCGAAGACCGCTATCACGATGGGACGTTTGATCTCTTCGCCGCTAGATGCTCTCGCGGGAGGGACTTCGCGGGCTGGTTTTCTGAAAGGGTTTTGAGCTCTGGGCTGCCGAGGAACTTCGCGACTTGAAGTGCTACTCGGGGAAGGCACGCCTGAAGGACGCTGCCTGGTTGAACCTGAGGGGCGTGGTTCGGAAGAAGGAGGAACAGGGACATCACTGCTGGGTGCTGTTTCTGTAGGGTCGTCCCACGCGCTGTCCCACGCACCCGGCATTGGCAAGATACCAGACATTCTGGGTAGTTCAGTTGTCCTTAGGACTTCAAATTAATGAATTGATGTAGATTCAAGTGAAAAGAGCCCAGAAATAGAAAAGAGCTGCTAATTGTATCATCTGGAAACAGCAGTACTCGGTGTTGCAGCCTCATGCACGACTGCGCAGCCTCTTGCACAGCCTCAACCTTATGTTGTGTTTCGACGTCATGCATGCCGGGAGGGATATTCGAGCCAATGACCAAGTCTGAAGTGAGACGTACGGTGGCAATAACATCTAAAACCGATGTTACCCATCAGTTCGTGACTTCAAGCAAGATTACGTGTGGTTGCACAAACTTTTTCTCCAGTGCAGACTCCTAAACTCATATTCAGGGCGCAACTATCTCAAGTTCTGAGGCTGTTTTCATGCTTGAGAGTTGAAAGCTATTAGTGCACTCAAGTGAGTAAATCCGCTTCCTTCAACTCACTCGCTGGTTGATAATGGGACTGTTGTACCCGAAGAACTTTAATCTAAATGAAATATGAACATTATTAACACCATCAGCAACACTTCAATTCCTAACACACCCATCCTTTTGAAGAAGCCGCTCAGTAAGAGTCATCCCAAACAAATCTTATGGAAAAGAGTTCCGTCCCTTGACTTTGCAAGAGGACTTGGACCTCGTTCGATTCCTGAGAGCAATGCACTTCCAGCTCTGAGGTTGTGGGAATATCGTTGATATCAACAATCCGAACTGCCTTGCTCGGTTCCCATTCTCCTTTTTTCGTGACAAATAAGCGACCAGACAAGGCTTCAGCGAATTCCAGTATCACGAAGAGTTTGTCGATTCGAACGTAGAGCGATGGTGTTGCCAGTGTAAGGATCTGGCTATATGGGAGATGTTTCTGTCTGAGGGTGACCAGAGACATGAGATCCAAAGAAGACTTATTTTCGCGCTTGTTGTTTGCGAGCTTGACAGTATCAAGTGTTGTAAATGTTTCTGGGTGGACGTCGGTAGTGCCGGTGACATGAGGAGGTTTAGGAGGCGCCTGGGACTGTGTTGAAGGCAAAACTGCTTCTCCCGGCAATTTTGTAATTGATTTCACTTCTTGAAAACGAACTACACGCGGAATGAGTATTGATCTGGAGCTCTGCGCAAGGGGAGCAGAAAGTTCTGTTGATGAATAATCTGCAGGTGATTGTAGATTGCTCTCATTTGGATGGTTGTAGGGCTTCCTGTTAGACATCGAAACTTCTTTGATCCGGCCATCGAGAGTGTCCTTGAATGACTCCAAGATAATGCTGAGTTCTCGCTGTCGGCTTGAAGGGATTTCCAACCAGTCTGGTAGAATCCACTTATCATAGATCCGACCATGAGTTTTAGGAATACAGAATCCGCCATGGACTTGGAAAAACAGATTGCAAAGATAGCACGCACTCTTGTTGGAGCATATTATTCTTGGTCGTGGCGACTCTGGCTGAAGCTCATAAAAGAAGAGGAGCTGTATCTCAGCGTGGACTGCTCGGTGCCCGGCTATCTCAACCATCCGTTGCTGTAATGTATCTGCTACTTCCCCTGTACGACTCGGTAGTAGGTGTCCTAGTGTGGGAGCAACACCCAAGAGCCGAGTTCGCAGGGCTGACTCTTCGATATCAGCAGGCACCAAAACCTGGCAGGGTTCCACGTGCACCTTCTGGAAAACGTGGTTTTTCCTTTCTCTCGCAGCACTGACAAGCTCACAAACAGCGGCGTAATATCTCCCAAGCTTAGTCATTGCTTCTGGAAGGTACTGCTTCAAGCTTGGTTCAATCTTCGAGTGTTCGAGTGCCGCGATAAGGTCAGTGGCCATCGAGAACCCGTGTGCCTCCTTCACGATGTTACCTACCAATTCCTGTGCTTCGTTCATTCTGGAAGTTATATCCGACATCCTCTCCAATCGTTCGAACAGAACTTGGAGGGTTACAAGTTTATCCCTTCCAGTCCCGGACATGCCTGATGTGGACTCCGAAGAGCTCGACTGTATTGCCGCACTTAATTGAGTGATGAGGGGTGTCTTTCCACGAAACTTGGAACCTGTTGCGTGCTTCGATCGAAGTCGTGTCAGTATCCTCCTGGTATCCATTGCAACCACTTGTGAAAGAAGCTCTTTCTTGTCCTCAGACTTGGGATTTTCTGAGAATCCATTAGATAGGTACAGTTGAGGTTTATTTCAGCAAACGACGAGCACGTACCTCTCCGCGCCGCTTGTTCTAGGACTTTTGCAATCCTTTTGAATCCCTCTACAACATTCGAAAGATCTCCAGTATTTGCAGCTACTCTAATTGTGATTTCATTCTTGTCGCAGTCTTCTTCAACGCAAACCGCCATGACACGCTTGTTGTTGTATGATACAGCTGACAGGAACGCTAAGTTGCCTGCAATCTCTTTCTCTCTTGAGATGCTCAAACACCGTGCAGATTCGACATCAGACTCAGGGACATTCTGACCAGGTAGCGCCGGCACCTCAGTCAGTATTCGAAGGAGACTAATACTCTGAAGCAGATCTTGGCGGGTAATCGACCCTCCCCACATCTGCGTTTCCATTCTGTGTATTTTGCAGCATCTTCCCTCTCAGCCTCGCGGCCGCAAATCTATCCCAAGTAGAAGGTCGAACAAAGACTTGACGTATCATATGCTCAACTCCGGGATTAAGGGTGGTTGGGCCCAGGGATCATGCTCCTCTGGTGCCGGCAGTAATCGAAAGACAATGCAAACATTCAGAGAATTGACTGCTTCAGGCGAAGACTGACAGAGCCTCACGTATTGCCATGGAGCACAAGTCGTTTGAGCAAAAGGGCTGCTTCGAATGTGGGATTCCTTCCGTTGGCCGGAAAACGCTGCCGGCTGCATAGAGGCTAACCGGCTTCGACATCTCCAATTATGTCCGAACCTTTTCTGCAATGCAACTCGGGCTTTTCTTGAAGTTGCTCGGCCGTTCCAGAGGGACTCCCTGTTAATGCAGGAAGGTCCAAATATTGCCTGGTTTACATGCACCCTTACCGAACATCCACTGAACAGTGTTATCCTTCAGCCACTGCCAAAGACTCTAAGCGTGTGTAACATCACAACAGGGCACCATGAGGAGGTCAAGTCCTGGCAGGCTACCCGTTGTGCCTCTCTCGTCGAATCACTTCAATCAAGGTTCGGGTTCTTGCAGTGGCGGTGAGGAGCGAATTCCCTCACATCTCAGATTTGGGGCTGCGCGCATGACAGTGCATCCAATGAGGTGCTGGTCTTTGTTTCAGGCAGCGCGAGCCTCAATTCTATGATACTTAACCAGGCTGACAGCTTCCGGTAGTAGAACAATGAAAATCAGACTCTGAACTTCTCCAAGAAGTTATTTGGTCATTACTGATCAACGCCAATTGATCTGAAGTAGATTGACTTGAGAGGTTGGAAGTACTTCGAACAGATCTCCGTCATTTTCGCGGACTTGAAGATGTCGACCTCATTTGAGAGGTTTGTACCGTCAACTTTCCACACTTTGAAGTGCTAACAGCTAACTACTCTACTTAGCATGCTAATTTCTCGCCCTTTCAAATTCCTCATTGGCCCGGAAGAAACTGAGATTGTAGTACATGAAGAAGCAATTGCAAGCCAGTCCGCTGCGTTTAATACATTGATGCGAGGGAGCATGTCAGAAAGCACGAACGGTCTGGCCTCTTGGAAAGACGTTGACGAAAAAACTTTCGTTCGATTCGCACAATTTGCCTACACGGGAGACTATTCGGTGCCACAGATGGTTGTGATCAATGAAGTTGTCAGTAATCAAAGGGTAGACACTCAGCCAGCTGCGCTGGATGACGAACCGGATTGGAGCTTTTCGTCTATCAAGAAGACTGCCAAGAAGAAAGGATTCGAGCATGGTCTGGCTCCAAAAGAGACAACGTATACGCCCTTCAAGTCTATCACATATCCTCTCCTCCAACCTCGATCCAAGTTTGCAGATTCTTGCCATCCAGCAATGGTCAAAGGACCCCGATGCCACATCTTCGAGTCCCTGCTCAGTCACACATCACTCTATGTCCTGGCCGACAAATGGGGCGTAAAAAGCTTGAAAGTCCTGACGCTTTACAAACTACACGAGAACCTCAATATGCTTAAGCTTGTTGTGGAAGAGGTTCCTGACATCGTTGAGCTTGCGCGTTACGGATACTCCGAGACTCCCCATCTGGAAACTGGAATCGATGACCTGAGGGAACTGATTTGCCGATATATTGCTGCCAATGTGGACATGATGTCGAAAAGCAAAGCATTTACGGATCTGATTGAAGAGGGAGGCGCATTTGTGCCGGATCTTTTCAAGCATATGCTGCCGAGGATTAGATAACTCGCTGGAGCTGGACTTGGTTAGTGTGTTCACTTCTCTGAGAAGGTGACATGGGTGTGGAAATGCGAGGACAACATCCGATCCCTTTCCGAGCATGTTCTTGGGATCAAGTAGGGAGGATCGTACTACCGAAATTCTACCTCTTAGGGACACACTCATTCATTCCTTCTAGTGAGAGCCACATATCATGTCAAAGAAGGATTGAACTCCGCCACAGCAAGTACGATCGAGAGGGGGCCAACGCGGAAAGTACTTCCTCAATGAGCAAGTAAAGAAAAGTGGAGGACCTCATCAATGTGCGAAGGAGTAGTTGCAAGTGGCGTCGTATAATACTCCACTAACTCGTGCGACAATACGTCCAAAAACAACTCGCGAAAGATAGCGACCTAGAGAATATTGGGAGGTGAACTAGAGCATCTCCTATAACAAAGCTTATTTAGTGTGACTAGCACAGAAAAAGTATTTGAAGTAGGCTGCCGAGGCCTTCCCTGCACTAGTCCTATGATATGCGCTGATTTAAGGAAATAGAGGAGCTTACTTATGATTTCCCCCCCTTTCCTTCTCCTTTCTTCTCGCATCGCCAGCTGGCAGATGTCTTCGTCCCCGCAACGCACCCGCTTTTCGCCGGTGATTCACATGCTCATACCTTTCGTATCGCGAGCCAACTTCAAGCCAGCCCAGAATCCGTCTGAGGCTGAAAGCAAACGCAGCAACACATAAACCTGTTGGCCGAACGCCCACAATTTCTTTGATAGGACTTACTTCAGGAGCATTCAGCACAATGCTCACGCCTACTGTCCCATACAACTGGTGAATCCTCGTTGTCCTGATTCGCCAGGATGCGCTGATTGAAATACATGTGCTTGGAATTTGAGAGAGAGCATAAGCCCCATGAGCCCCTGAAACTTTAAGCGAGGGGAAAGGGGCTGGCTTCTGGCTTGCCAACGCTTCAAGCTCAGTCACTACGCAGCGTAACGACAAAGAGGCATGATATTATGGCTTCTATGAAGTTCGGATCTAGCACAGTCTATCTACAAGGCGATACACAACTCATCTTCTATCTCCTACTTTTCGTTCTCAAGTCATCCAAACACCACAACACAGTCCCTCCTCACACGACCCAAATATACAACGCAACAGCAACCCACCGCACCCCAGCAAACCCAGCAGAATTGGCGCTCGGGCCCGTATACGTCACACTCGGCGCAGGACTCGTCGTCACAGTCCCATTCCCATCACTCGTCGAATCCCCAAACACAGTCCTCGTCCCATTCGAGCCTCGAACCAGCCTCGAAAAATTAGCCTACTGAACCAGCTGCTCCAGCAAAACTCGCAAGTCGGAACAAGAATGGCATTACAGCGGTGCATCGTAGTCGACTGTGAAGACCGAGACTGAAGACTGGCATCCAAGGACAAAATGGTAGTCTCGCATGGCAAGGAGCAGTCGCTGTTGTAACGGAGGCGATGAGCGGGACGTCGACGCTCACGCCGTAGCCTTGAGGGATACGACCGCTTTTGGCATTGGTGATGAGTTGTTGTGCGAGATTGGCCGCTAGCCCGCCGGTGTAGGTGGCGGGATCCTTGAGAATAGCTGCAGTGGTTACGTTTGTTTGGTAGCATGGAGTTCAGACCTCGTAGCCGGCGGAAATGCTATTGCTGGAATTCCGCGCTCCACCGCGCCTATCACACCAGAGATAGTGTAGGGGAAGGATCCGAGGTTCAAACCAAAGTTTGGCCCAGACATGACGAGGTCTGGGGTGGTGAAGTTCGCGAAGTTTGGGAAGACCTAGTCGAGCGCGGCTTGAACGCATGCTAACGGAGTTCCGTTATAGTTCCAGATGTGACTATCCTTGGGGCCAGTGCCAACTGATGGGGCGCTTTACTTGATGATTCCTAAAGAGCTGTCAGCAATGTTCTAGAGGAAGTTCGGGAAGTGAATAAGAGCACCGAATTCAGTATCGACAGTCAGTCTGGCAGCAGTCGTGAAGACTATAGTTCTTCCAGTTCCACATTCATTCGAGGTGGCAGCAACAATCTAGGCGCTATGCCCGAAAGTCTTTATGGGTTTGTAAATTTCGCGGATGTTCGATACACCGGATCCGTCATCGTTCTACTTCGGTCAGCTTGATTTGAGAAGGAGAGCAGGTTCATTACAGTGACAAGGATGTCGAGTCCATCGACAGTAGACAGAGTGATAGCAGAAGCCGCAAAGGCAGAACTAATGTGAGAGAAGCGCATCTTAAAGAAAAGACTTTGTTGGGATAACTTTGACTTGAGCTTGGGAGGTATCCATCCCTGGATTGTGTTCATATACCCACGTTTGCTACCCAACTGTTGCTAGGTTACCAGGAGCTTAATAAGAGGATGGCGCTGTTCTTGGAGCTGCTATCTCAGCCTTCCAGGTGCTCGTGTACATCAATTGCTTATTCCAGCTAGAGTAGAGGCGGGTGTATCTGATTACTGTATGCGGGTCTACTAAAGAACCTGGACAACTCTAGATCAGATCTACTCAATCTATCCAAGCTTGTCAGAATGAAGGAACAGCCCACGTACGAAGACAATTTTAGGGTTCAAGGCACTTATTGAAGCCAGTGTGTGCTCCTGGCAGCTGGACGCAAAATCTACAGGCTTGCAGCAACGTCACTTGCCGCCATCGACGTCACCTGTTTAGTCAGCACTTGCCAGGACAGCAGGCCAATATAAAAACATGAATGATTGATGGGAACAGAAAGCATGAAATGTGTTGCTTCTGGAGGACTCTAGAATCCTGTTGCTTTATGGTCACGTGGTAATCTTACCACGTGACTGAGTATGCGATATCTCAGTTCTTTGTTTGCACATGTACTAATCGTTTGGATGGTTCTCTGGAAGACTTCCCTTCTTCATAGAAAATGGAAACACCTTGTTAGAGACTAACTAAATGTCTTGGGCCAACTCGGCCATTTTTGACCATTGATTGCGATGATGTACCAAGGCTCTATAAATATCCTAAATAGCGCAAACAAATTCCAGTATCCAGAAAATGAGATGAAAGTTCCCCAATTATCACCCAGGTAGTATAAACTACCGGTCAGTGTTGCCTAACGCCGTAAACTTCTGCTTTACCGGCTGTTCCCTCTTACTCATGCACAATTTTCTCTGGTGTATTGTCAGCCCCAATGGCTCAAAACTTGCGCGATACTCCAAAAATTTAGATAATTCTCGGCAATCTGTTCTCTCCTTTCTCATAGGGAATGGCCGCCTCCTCCCTCGCAAGATCATTAACCCATTTCTCGTTTGGCTGAACACCCTTCCCATTTGCCCACTTGTTCGCTAAATAGAACCAGCTCAAGGCATTTCCAACAGTGCCAACCTCATCACTCACACTATGCTTCGCGTAGTTGCTCATCTCCTCATATAACTTACCATTCGTCCACAGATCTAGCAAGTGTCCAGCAACAGCATGCCAATCTCCGGGTTCAACTAGGTAGCCATTCTTGCCGTGCTGGACCTGGAGTGGAATGCCGCCGCAGTTGGTGGCGATTGTTGGCTTGCCTTTGTGAATGGCTTCAGATACTTTGACTTCAAAGCCTTCCCGTGTCGAGAGCTGGAGGACGGCATACGAGGCAGAGATAAGGGTGTTAAGTAGTTGATCGTTTGGTGCAAGGCGCATGACAGAAATGGATGCAAGAAGGTGTGGGAAGCGGGTTTCGAGGAGGGAGAAAGTTTCATCGAGGACAATGGTTCCATCTGGATCATCTACTGAACCATTGCCGCAAATGACCAATTGAGGAGCCTCAATATGAGGGTAGTGCTTGGCGAGGAGGCGCCGAAATTCAGCATAAGACTCGATAACATCTGGAATGCCTTTTGCCGGGTCGAATCTGGCGACTTGGATAATGTACTTCTTGGCAGGCCATTTCAGCTCAGTCATTCTCAAAGCATGGCATTGGTCATTGTAAAGATGTCCATAATAGCCTTGATCCCATTCATTCAAATCCTTGTTGAGTCCATCGAGCCAGTCCGTAGTTGCTGGAAGGTAGGCAACCTTATTTCGCGGGACATTGCTAGGAACGAAGGAGGGAATCGGATGACTGATGAACATGTCGGCATGCTGAATATTTCCCCAAAGGAATTGCCAGATGTCATGTTGCGGTGAACCTTCTGTCATCGCCAAGTCACTCCGAATTTGGATATGACTTCGGTAGAGAACGGGTCTATTGGGGGTTATGCTCTTGATCAGGGGGATTAAGCCAGGCATTTGAGGGTCGTCGATCTAAAATGTATTAGCAACAGTCCGTATCTCTTTCTTGTGGACTTACCATAATGACATCCGCCCCACCCTCTTCTGCAGGTCGCAATGGGCCGCCGGAGGATAGCCAATAACGTTTTGCGTTGTCCGCAATCCAATCCGTCAGAACTTGCTTTTCTTCTGCAGTGATTCGCACATCTGGCTTTGCTACACCTTGGAGGATGTTGTGAATGGTCTTGGTAATCCTGAAAACTCCCGGCTTTGGTTTGGGAACATACCAATTCAAATCGACATCCAAGACTTTCGCCAATCGAACTAGGGCATGTCTCATCAGGGCAACTCCGCCTCCTTGTGGTGTGCTGCTGAAAAAGGCAATCTTGGTCTTCGATTTCTTCAATTCAGTCACGAAATGCATCATTGCATTCCATGTACTCTGGCTACAAGTACTCTTGAAATCGTCCAGGGTGAGGATGTGGGCTCTGCCTCCCGAGTCGATTTCGACGACGCCTCTGTAACCGACTTGCAGTAAAGGGGCCAAGCTGGGACCGAAGTGCCTATGATAGGCGATCAGCGAGGTCTCGAGTTTGTTATGTCACACTCAGATCTCTACTTACATGATACATTTTCTGGCCATCGAGTCTGCCTGCTCGTCCACACACTTGGCGCTCCAAAATGTGCGATCCTTCAATTCAGTTTCATGGCCTTCAGACTCTGGCAAGATTGAGATTGGGACAATATCGAGCTCCAACCAAAGCCTTGAGCATAGCTTCGGGCTCTTCTTCACGAGTTCGAAAGGCAGGCCAGCGCCGATAAACTTGCTGAGGTTATTGTGTTCATATGACTCCAATTCAGCGATGACATAGTCCGCAACTGGATCTTCTCCTCTCTCCAATGCTGCTTCTAATTCGACAGTTTTGACGGAGAAGTCGAGGAGGTAGACACTGTCGTGGATGGCAACGGCAACAACCGCGGAGTGTGAGTTGCTGAAGACGGCAGAAATGCCAACATAGAGAGTCTACATCATTAGCTTGGAAGATCATAGAATTGAATTTGAAAATAGCATACTGTAAGCGCTGGGGCAAACGGGCCTTCTTTGGTCGCAAGCTGGCTGAGCCGGCGAGTACGATGGGTGGAAGGCTTTGCTTCGAAGCTGCGGCCATGTTTGAAAGCCATTAAAGCATAGACATATGGCCTCAAGCTCTTCGGTGTTTGTCGAAGAGGCGTTGGTACTCGAGATGGCGGAGTAACGTCTCCGGAAGAAAACGAGGGCGCACTTGGAAGCAAGTGGTGAGGTTTGTGGTCGAACATGGTGTCGATGGATTTGTGGATGCGGTACACTCAAATCTGATCGTTCTGGATGGTTGATTTGGTATAGTGCTTGGTTCGTGTATGTTTTTCTTAGGGTTGTTCAGGAATTGAAGTGAGAAAGCAAGGAAAGTATCCAAGGGATGGAGCTGCACAAGGCTGAGGCTGTGCGGGGGTACCTTGCAGCTTATATGTTGCTTCGAGAAATCGGCAGTTTTCCTTAGGTCACGTTGCTTGCTTCTCGAATGTTGTGTCCCGGACATCGGCGGCGTCATCGAGCAAGTGATTGGAGGCAGGATACCGTGGAGTTGTGTCCGTGATGGACGTTGTTGTAACGTCACGCCACCTTTTGCGCCTCAGCCTCGTCAATCCTGCCCAATGACCAATTGTAGCCTTCTCAGGAACCACGCAAAAACCTTGCCATAATCTCAGCCCAGTATTGGGCTGATGTTTCAGCAGCATCTGCAAATCGAGCTCTTTGGTCTCGTGTCTCCTAAAGCTTCGCCAATAGATTTTATCTGTGAATACGAGACGGGCGGCAAAGTAAAAACTTTTGATGGCACATTTCCACTTTCATTCTATGGACGCATTGATCGGAAATCACGAATCCGATCTCGAGGTCCCCCACGGATCCTTCAAAAGCCACTCGCCGACGGAGTTCAGCATCTGCTCGGTCCGCATCCTGTCAATAGCTTCAGTTTCTTTGCTCCTGCTGTTCGTGACATTGTTTGCAAACGCATGCCGGACATTTTTCACCAGTTTCCACCTATATGTGCCCTTCACAAATCCGTCCAGCCCTTGTTTTCTCTCCTGCCCATCAAGTCTGGCAATATCAAAGATCGTTTCCCTTGCTTCATCTGCAAGCATATCGTACTGTGCCCCAATCATGTATATCCATCGAGGGAGATTTTCCGCTTTGGCATATCTGACGCTCAGCAATGGATCTCGGATGTCGCGGCCTGGTGGAATATAAGCCCACTTCCACAGTGGAGCCCAGTCCTTGAAATCATCCAGATCCTGCTTGTTCCGATATGGCCTCGAACTTTGCTTCGCAGATGCCGAAAGAGCAAAGTCTGTAACTGGATACCAACAGACGAGGCTGCATATCTTGTCTTTCAGTTCCGGAAACTGGGCCGCTGAGAGAGCAAGATTTCCGCCTGCATTGAAGCCGCCTAAGACAATACGACTCTTGTCGATAGGCAGATCCCCATCTTCAATGATTGCTTGTGATATTGCAACAACATCGTTCGTCGGCCCAGGGAATCTGCTTCTTGGGGCTCTGCTGTACTCGATACTTATGACCAAGATATTGAGCTTATTCGCAAGGGTAGCACAGAACTCGTCATCGAATTGGGCATCGCACAGGGCATGGCCTCCGCCATGTAGATCGAGGTATACGGGAAGTTGTTGCCAAGGTTTGCGCGATTGTGGTATAAAGACTCGATTTCGAAGATGGGGTCGACAAGGGTACGTCTTAAGGAAAGATGGTCGAATTCCTTTTGGTGCAGGTTTGAGAGTTCTGATGATGGCGAATCCAGCCCGTTCGACTATCTTCAGAGACCAAAGCTTCAAGAAGTAGGAGAATCTACTTGTAATCTGGGGTTTTGTATAGATGAGAGGTGCGACGGTGTCTGGTATTCGCTGCTGGGCAATGTTTTGATTTTCGCAGATAAACATGGCAGCTAGATGTTTGACAATGGAGGTAGGTAGAGGTCTAAAAGAAAGGAAGAGACCAAAGAAGAACAAACGAGAGCTGAATACCGCGATATTTGAATTGCTGACGACTACTTACCTGCCGCCCAAAGAGATCACAGCTCACCGCATAATGACGGTTGGATCATTGCTTCCGAAAAGATAAGAAGTCCCCAGATAAGTGCAAACGGGGTCTTCTGCATCACGGAACACGCGTAGCCTCCGTAGGCAGCATCCTCAAGGCCTTGGAGATGCAGTTCATCAGGTTGTGGTGGGGGCTGCAATGTCTGGAAGGTCGAGAGCTGCCTTTCTCTTAATGACGTGCGTGGATCATTGCGGCTTCCGTATTTCGGCTCCCACCATCTGAGAAATTGCATCGGGGACCATCACTCTTTTACAATTTCATGTTAAAGCGCAATCTAGTGGTGTTGTTCTCCCTTTGGCAAAGAATAGGCATTGGACTTAGCCAGCAGTTTTTACTATAAAAAATGGCCGATCATCGGAGATGTGTCTCCGTTGAAAGTTGCTCCTCGTCGATGCTGTGACCTCGTTCCTACTCCTTGGTAGCCTATCTGCTGTCGGCGTTCGAGCGATTTCTCTTGATTCCACTCTGCTGTCGTCTTGAGCATTGTCAAGCCCGTTTGGAGTGTTGTTGGTCCATCCTCATATCCCACATACACCAAACTCACGGGTCTACCTTTCAACGGCAGAATTCATTCAGCCATCAACATCGAACTCCAAAACCACAACAGAAACCAATTGGTCAGGCACAATGCTGGAGGATACGCCAATGATCCGAGACCTCGTGGACTGGGCACGCGAGCACCGGACCTCGCTTCATCAGGACATCGAGATCTATCAAGATCCTCTGACCGGACTCTCCTTTCGAGCTGCGAAAAGTCTACCACAGGCCACAAAGATTGTCAATTGCTCTTACCAAATAACGCTCTCTTACCTCAATGCTATTTCGGCATCTTCTGTTTTCCAGAATCACAAGTCTGTTCTATTCCCGCCTGGGTTCATCAATGCTTTGAAGCAGGAAGATCCAAACATCATTGGTCATTTCTTCTTAGTGCAGCAATTTCTGATGCGTGAGAAATCCTTCTGGTCGCCTTACATCAAGCTGCTCCCTCAACCCAATGAACCCGAAAGACTCGCTATTCCAAACTGGTGGCCTGAAGCAGACCGGCAATTCCTGGACGGCACGAATGCAGAACCGCCCATCAAGAAACGCGAGGAACTGTGGAGAGGGGAGTGGAGCAAGGGAGTTGCCCTTCTTCGGGAAAGATTTGAGAACTGGGAGGAATACACATATCCTCTATACCAATGGGCTGCGACAATCTTTGGAAGCAGAAGTTTTCGAGCATCTTTGACCATTCCTGATGGACTTATGGAACAATCAGAGACGCCGCCGGATGACCGATCTCTGACCTTGGACCACATCAAGAAAGACAGGTTCTCTGTTCTCCTTCCGTTAATGGACATCGGGAATCATAGTGGGGTCAACCAAGTCGACTGGCTCCCAGACGCCATTGGTGGACATTTCAGTCTTTCAATCCGCAATACAATTGCTGAAGGAAGCCAAATTTTCAACTACTATGGCAACAAGTCCAACAGCGAGCTGTTGGTAGCATATGGTTTCCTTCTTCCAAACCCAGAGAACGACAAGGTCAATCTGAAATTGACACCGTCCCCTGATGGAATGCAACTTCGTCGCTCTCAATCCTGCCATGTTTTCCACGAGCATACTCAAGCAGAGCAGGAATTCATGTTCCATGTCAAGACGAGCAATGGGGAAGCTGGCCTACAAGAACTGCTCAAGTCCTTCTCCGAGGGCTTTATGGATACGATGATTTGCATGGTAGCCAGCGCCAGGGAAAGGAAATTCATAATAGAGAACCCAGGCTATTGTATCGAAAAAGATGCGGCACCATTCGGAGGCCCTCTCTCTCGAGCTTTCATTCATGCAGTAAGTCTTATATGTAAAAAACTTCAGTACGAGATGGAGAGAACCGAAATTTCTGGCGCAAATCTGGGGTAAGGGATTCGATTTCGTTCCACTCGTTCCACTCTAACGACGGCAGTGAGCCAAAGAACCAGAATCAACGGATTGCCTTGGGGTACAGACACAATCAACTCCGCGTCCTCGAAGCAGTACTTGACCGGGCCGTGAATTATTTACAGCGGGCTATTTCTTTTAACCACCTTTGTTCACACAATTCACCGAGGTCCGAAGCAAACGACAAAGCCAATTTTCTATCCTTGGAATGCGCTTTTGGGTGGCTACAAATGGATTACCGGCGTGAACACGATGCTGTGATGAAGCTAATTGCCAAAGATCAAGAAGAACCTTTGCCACTGAATTGGGCCGCTGTAATTGAAGACTGGGACAGGACATACTGGATCGTGTGGATTTTACTTCTCTGGATGTTGTGGCTCCGGAATCCGGACGAGTTTCAGGCAGGGTATCTAAATGATCTTTGGAGATGGCAATCAGACTGGTATTCGTAAATGTTCGCCCCAATTAGGATGCCAAATTCATGCTAATCACTGTGTAGAGATTTTCAGGCTGAAAAAGGGAAACCCGGATCTCAACTGACGGGGACTCTGTACGCGAGTGCTTCCGAAGAAGCCACCATTGACGACACCATACAAGGTATCACTCAACTGCCTGGGTTGGGCTTCGATCAGGGTCCGCTTCAGAGGTTGGACTTCAGGACCGAAATAACGAACTATATCAGCTATCTGGTGAAAGAAGAGACTGTGCTCTTGCCATACACCATGCAACATCCGCCACAGAAAGGCGCACAGACACCCCAGTTGATGCTTTACATTTCACTCAATTCTTCTCGTTATTCCTCCCGAAATAACTTTTAACAGATTAGAGGAAGCGTCTTCAGCAAGGAGCAGGACAGTGAGCCAGAGCACTTAAGTCTTCTAATCCATTTTCTTGAAGCACAGCTCAACTCATCGATTTCCAAAAAGCATCGGCAACACCCCAACCATCGCTTCATCCTCCCCATCAACCTCAAAATCAAACCTCACGACATCATCTTTATACGGGTATAGATACGTGCTCACGACTCTACGTTCAAAGTTTCATCAGCCTCTAATCCATTGTACACACTTGGGTCATACTCCTCATGCTCTTTACTCGCCTGATATTCTCCCAACGCCTCTCTGTCACGATGGAAACTCAGAAGCGCATAGTCGAAACCTTTACTTTTCTCAATCGGGTCTGTAACAGAGGGACCGCCGACGATAAGTCGGTTATCGAGGACACTGGGAAGTGACTTGAGCTCTTTGATTGCAGTGAGAAAAGATGATTTTTGTATGGTTGTTGTGGAGGGGCAGAATTTGAAAATAACTGGAAGGCTGTTAGGTGTGTAAATCGCTAGATGTGAGAGAGGACTTACCAATATGTATTATTGTCATTTTGAGAGTTTAAATGAAAGTATGAAACTCGAAAACTGGTACTCAGTTGCTCAACTTGATACGAGAATTTTCAGTCATTATATTCGATGTATGAACAACGCAAGAAGCCAAGGAGGAGCAATGAGGAGCAGAGCTAAAGTGGGGCCCGGAGACCGCCCGCATCGACGGCTGGTCTCCGATTGCTTGTTTTCTCATCCGAGCCTTATCAACGCTCCAAGCAACGTCTCCCCTTGCCTTTTACCACTAGCACTCCATACAGTAACCACTAGAAATGCCCAAACCAGTATTATTACCACCTGATCTCGAAGCCGTTTTCACAGACAACAAGCATGACCCCGAAACTCTTATCACCGCCTTCATGCCTATCTTCTGCAAGCACGTGCAAGCAGACCGGATCTTTGTACAACCAAGGAATCCACAGACACGAGTATGCAAGGTGTTGAGATGGAGAAGAGATGAGAGCATTCCTTGGTAAGAACTTTCTTTCCCTCATATCTCGAGTTTGGGGCTGTTGATTGAGAGGCGTGAGATAGGCCAGCGATCCCAAAACAGGTGATTGATGAGTGGTTCGTTGAAGATAACTGGGAAGTGGAAGACCCCCTTTGGAGGGCAGCCTTACATGTTTGTTTCCTTTCATTCTGTTCTCGTTTAGAAATGACCACTGAATCTCTGAATGTGATAGTTGAAACCAAGGAACGCACCCCACTCTTCCTTCCAAAGCCCCAAGTCTAACGCTTCCCAGTATCTATATCGAAGATCTGGAGAAATCAGCTAAGGAAGGGGTACTGAACCTCGATTTCGAGTCAAGGTACATGTTCCACACGGCGTTCATTCACGGCCATGCACATTCTCCTCCTCTTCCTCCTACTGGAGAACCAGATGAGGGGGGAAACGAAAGGCAGTTTTATGGGAGTGTTCAACCTGCGGTCTTTGGTGGGCCGAGAGTTTGGAGTGAGGAGGTTAGAGAGTTGGTTGGGAGGTGCTTGGTGAGGATTGCGCCATTGATGAAGGAGGTGGGGGAGAAGGCTCCTCCGAGGGAACATTTTGGTGAGAGGTCATGAAATGCATTCTGTTTTTCAACCCCTGCAAACAGCTTGGACATGTATATATAAAACCTGAAATTCCACCTGACTTTTGTTTTATATACTTTGGTTAAATATAGGACGAAAAGAAACAGTACTATCCGATGAATATCCCAATTGGGAAAGTGGGGCACGGAAGCCTAGCCGTCTCGCGGGTGCGTTCCGAGAGGCCATCCATCTTCTCTTCCCCAACCTCACCTCCCTCCTCACTCACAGTTTCATCCCACATGGAGGGTTCGGAATCAAGCCAAGAGCGGCAATCTAGCCGTGTTCCGATTGATAGAATGGCCGAAATGGGTTTCCCACGACCAGCCAAAAGAAGGGCACGCATCCAGACCGCATGCGAAAGATGCAAGACACGCAAGATCAAGGCACGTATTCGTCGACGCTTTTGGCTTTAAATTAACTCATCGAGCTCTGCTGTTATCTTGAATCCGAGCTGACCACCAGGCAGTGCGATGAAGGCATCCCAGCATGCTCAAACTGCAGAAAAGCTGGCTCTGCATGTGTGACGGAACCTACCCGGGAGAAACAGCATGAGGCCTCTAGGGCGTGAGTAGCATTATGATGTTCAAATCCCTTTCACTGATATTTATATATCTTTCAGTCTTCAAGACCGTGTTCGGTGGCTCGAAGAAATTGTCAAGACACGTTGCTCAGACGTCGACTTGATGCAAGGACCGAGGAACTTGATCAACCCGCAAACCAACGCTCACCACGGGATCTCGATGAGCGGAGGCTCCGCAACACCGCAAATACAGCAAGCACCGACTGTTGATGAGCCTCAGCGCGAGAACCTCGCACACGAGATTGGTTTAGTGTCTGTAACAGCAGGTCAAGATCCTCGTTATGTTGGACCTTCCAGCGGTTACTCTTTCGCCAAGCTTGTCCTTGCAAGTGCTGGTCAACGGCGTCGGCAGGACGAACATCCTCGTACTCAGAGCTTCCAAAACACCTCATTATTGGATAGGGAAACTTTCCGGGTCCCACCAGCGAAGATGCCGTTGACTATGGAGCATTCCATTCAACTTTCGGCAGCGTATTGGGAGAACGTACAATTTCAGTATCCATTTCTACATTCGCCTACGCATAGGAAGCTCGTAGAACATATGCACAGCTCAACTGCTCCTAGTCCGGTGGCTGCATTTCAAGTATATATGGTGCTCGCCATTTCAACGACCATCCTGTCTCGGCGTTTGAAAGCTCCCCTCTCTGCAGAAGGCTATTGTGCTGCAGCGATGACCTACTTCGACCAGATCCAGATTGAGGGCTCCCTGGAAGGCCTGCAGTGTCTCTTGTTACTCCAGATATATGCGTTGAACAATTCTTCTTTGGGCCTAAATTTGTGGTATCTCAATTACCAGTGCATTGCCTCAGTGCTCGATCTTGGGCTGCAAAGAGATGTGAGGGCCGGGAAGAATTTGTCCATGTTGACCCAAGAGATGCGAACGCGAATATTCTGGGTCGTCTACTCCTTAGACAGGACATTGGCAACGATCATGGGACGACCAATAGGATTAAGAGATGAAGCTTGCGAGCTACGAGTGTGTTTGATTTTTTGGTTACCTCCATTCGGGTAAGTAATCTTGCTAACATTTCTGTTTATAGCTTCCTCAGGATATCGATGACGACGCACTGTCTGCATCAGAACCAAGACAACGCCTTGAAAACCACACTCCATCAGATATTTCACTATCAATCCATCTGATCAAGCTTGCGCAACTTAATTCGGAGATCAAGTATATTGGCAACTGCATCTCACGCAACGCACCACCACACAGTTATCCTCAAGTTCCAGATGTGCTGGCCTGGAAAGACGATGTCCTTCGCAGACTTCGACAGTGGGAATCAACGACTCCGCGGTGTCATGGTACTCGAACCTACGTTGCAAAATCGGTCGAGATTAAGTATCATGAGGTTATGATGCTTCTCTTGCGACCTAGCCCTGCGATACCTCATCCTTCTCATGAGTCATTAAATCTCTGTCAACAAAGCGCCCTGGCTGTCATCCGTGCCTTTGATGAGCTGTATCGTGAAAATACCCTTCCATATGCTTGGCCAACCATTCATTCAGTATTCTTGGCAACTATATCCATGCTGTACTGTATCTGGAAAGTCCCAAGTGTGTCGAGAACAACGAAGCTCGAAACCCTGAACGCAGATCTAAAATCGGCATCAAGCATTCTAAGTGCGCTTGGAGAGCACTGGTTTAGTGCAAAGCGAAGCCGGGACTTATTGGATGAGCTTTCAACAACAACAATTAGATGGCTGACCGAATTCGAGCTCAGGCAGCTGGCACCTTCAGTTCGCGCGGCCTTGGGAACCCAGGATACTCTTGGTGCAGGAAACCAACATATACCATCGGAAACAAACAATGGCAGCAATGGAGGTCAGACACAGCCTATTGAGGAGCGAGCAAGTCTTATTAGCCCATCCCCCTTCTTGGATGTTATGTTGAGCTCCGAGCCCTCGGCGTCCATGTTAGGTTTCTTTGATGAAACCAATCAGGCGTTCAATATCGACTCAATCATGCAAGAGGTCTTCAATGATTACCAACTGGATGTCGAATTCTGGCAAAGTTTCCAGCTCGAAAATGGGCACTTTGCCATGTAACATTTTGCACAATCAACCAGGCCCCAGAGCAATTGCCGACCCTCCCTCATTCCTCGGACTTCTTCACTTCTGGGCAAGGTTAACCCACACCGAAGATTTCCCGCCTACAACTCGGGATTTTACTCCTGTTTCGATACAATGCCCCTGCCAAGGATGGGTGCAATGTTGGATTCAAGCTTTCGAATAATGCAAGCACCGATGAATTGTTGGGCAAGACTCTTGGCGAAAAGCCTCCCTGCAGTCTGACATCAAATCAAGCATTTGGCAAAGCTTGATACGCAGCGGCCAAGACGGTCGACGATCTTTTTTCGAGATTTGGTGCAGATGGATGCAGTCTTCCCCGTCGCCGTCAAAAGCCGAAATTGACCTTCCCTTTCAGGCGCCACCCCACATTTGGCCCCTTCAACTCTCCAGTTACTCCACACCAATGCAAAGCTCCCCTGTGCGGCTTCCCCGCGTGGGAGTAGCACCGCAATTAGCCCGGAATTTTTGGTGGCGTTCTCAAATGTGCTTACCGCCCGATGCATCATGATTGGGCGTGTACTGTGGCAAGTGACCACGGTCATCCATCAATTGCCCAAGCTCACTTCGCCCAGGGCTAATATCCAGATTGAGCGCGGATTGAAATGAGAGAAACCGCAATGGATTCAGTCTTCCTCGGAATCAAATGATTCATGTAGTGAGCATGAACTGGGAGAGTATAACTCGCTAACCAACTTTTCACAAAGGAGTGCTTATGCAGGATCTGCCCCTCCCTTGATATTCTCCCTGTACGTGGTTCAAGCGTGGGGTCAGTGCATGTACCTTGTAAGGTAAGGATTATGGATGCACAAGTTATCTAGCATGTGCTCGTGCGTGCCGCCATGCTGGAGGAGCCATTAATCCAAAAGCTCCCACTTCAAGTTTTTCACTTTCTTACCTCACCCACACAACTCACTCTTGGAATCAATCTGCTGCTCAAGTCTTTCAAATTTTCATCTCAAATTTAGCTGCACTTTAAATTGTTTAAGAGATACCTTGAACTTTCGACAGGATGGGAAATCCTGTTGGACCCGGGATGTGGAAGGCTGCATTGGCCGAAACTCCACGAGAGGCTTTTAATTGGAGGCTTGCTTTCAGTGTGCTCTGCTTCGGACTCATGGTACCACATTCCAGAATTCTCCGAACTCAGATCTTAACTGTGCGACATAGGGAGCAGCTCGTGGTCTAGACGAAGGACTTATCGGCACCACGGTTACGCAGAAAAGCTTTATTAATGGTTGGTGTTCTCTTCCCCGCTCTTGACTATTACCTGCTGACACATTCTAGAATATAACCTCAAGCTTACGAAATCCCAAAATGCAACTCAACTTGCACAAAGGACTGGAAATATTACGGCAATGGTCCAGATTGGAAGCGTTGGTGGGGCGTTGATTGCGTTCATAGCTTGTGACAAACTTGGTACGCCCGCAACAGGTAATTCCGAATGAATTAACTAGGCTAATTGTTCAACGAGGCCGTTTGTGGGCTACTCGCCAACTCTGCACTATCTGGATAGGTGGGGTCATCATTTACATCACATCAAATGGAAATTACGGCCAAGTCCTTGCCGGACGATTCATCATGGGCCTTGGAATCGGGCAAACCACCGTTGTTGCTCCTACTTATCTTGCAGAGGCAGCACCCCGAAGTATTCGTGGACTGTGCATCTGCATCTTCTCTGGCTCTGTTTATTTGGGAATCATGTTGGGATATTTCGCCAATTGGGGAACCTCACTCCATATCTCGAACAGCACCTCGAAACAATGGGTGGATGCGACTATTCTCCACATAATATTCGCTGGCTTAATCATAATTGGGAGCTTTTTCGCCTTGGAGTCTCCACGTTGGCTTGCCAAGGTTGGTAGAGATGAGCAAGCGGCGGCCAATATGTCGAAGCTCCGCAAACTCCCATTAGATCACCCATATGTCCAGGCTGAGCTTATCGATATCCACGATCAACTTGAGCGTGAGCGTGAGGCCACTCTCGGCTCCGGATTCCTTGGGCCACTGAAAGAACTGTTCATGCTTCCTGGGAATAGATATCGTATTCTTCTCGGCCTTGGATGTCAACTTCTGGGACGTAAGTTCTCATCTAACCTTGATGGCTGATCTTGCAACTGACACTTGGTAGAATGGTCTGGCGCACAATCTATCACCATTTATGCACCCCAGTTTTTCCAAACTCTTGGCGTTACCGGTTCTTCAGAGAAGCTTTTTGCAACCGCTATATTCGGTGTTGTCAAATTCGTGTCCGCGATCATCTGTGCCTTCTTCCTCGTTGACTTCATCGGCCGAAAACGCTCCTTGGCGACTGGAATCATCATTCAATTCGTCGCCATGCTTTACGTCGCTATTTACTTGACAGTAGTTCCCTCAGCCACAACTGGTAAATTGAAAAGCGCATCTCAAAAGCATGCTGGAACTGGCGCAATTGCCATGATCTACTTCTCCGGTGTAGGATGGGCACTTGGCTGGAACTCTATCCAGTACCTTATAGGCGCTGAAATCTTCCCTCTTCGTGTTCGTTCTTTGGGAGTTTCTATGATCATGTGTTTCCATTTTGTGAATCAGTATGGCAACACGAAAGCGGTGCCACAGATGCTCGTCGTGGGAGCGCCAGGTCTGTCACCCAACGGCACATTCTGGTTCTTTTCAGCGGTGACGCTTTTGGGATTGGGATTCGTTTGGTTTTTCTTGCCTGAGACTGCAGGAAAGTCTTTGGAGGGGATGGATGAGCTTTTCAACTTGCCCTGGCATATGATTGGACGGAAGGGTGCTGCTTTGACTGCTGGAAAAGGAAGCGTTGCTGAAGCGATGATGCTAGGTGATACTGAGAAGGTTGCGGAGATTGCGAGGGAGGAACAGGTCGAGACTGTGGATGGAAAGAGGACTTGAGGGTGACGAGTTTGTTCGAGATGTGGCAGATAATTACTTTATTTAAAACCGAATATTTAGACTGGGAAGGTAGAATGCTCTATGGAGTTACGAATTCCTGCCCAATGAATATTATGAAATATACATGATTGAGATAGAACATTTTAAGTGTTGTGATGATTGCTGCCGCCCAGATGCTGTACTCAGATATACGTAGTCTGATCGTTTGGTACGTACCTTCCAGAACGTCGCCGCCTCCTTACTGGCCCGGAAGAATCCCGCAAGCGTCGGGCTTGATCCGTCTCCCCTCAACTTATATAAACCCCCCTCAACAGTAGGCTTCAAAAGAATTTTCTTCAACATTTACTTCTGTCAACTAACTGTGTCAAATTTCTCAGCCTCTACTTATCTCAACCTAATTCAAGCCTCAAAACCAAGCATCAACCTCAAACTTCTGCCCTTTCCCACAATGTCAACTCCCTCGTCACATGACCAAACCCCCAAACTCCACGTCTCCCAATCCTCCGCCCTCTTCTTCGCCCAAAGACTTCTCGAAGCAAATGGAGTACCCCCCGAAAATGCAGTTATCAT
Organism: Hyaloscypha sp. PMI_1271; assembly: GCA_021399465.1. NCBI lineage: Eukaryota > Fungi > Ascomycota > Leotiomycetes > Helotiales > Hyaloscyphaceae > Hyaloscypha > Hyaloscypha sp. PMI_1271. The sequence goes on along the minus strand of JAJTUS010000037.1, from coordinate 267,245 downwards.
AGCCAAGGCGCTTGTGCTTGCCGATCTCCGGGGCGTCGACACCCACGGCATCAACCGTCTCCCCTCGTACTTTCTCCGCATCCGCAACAAACTCCTAAACCCCCTCGCTTCACCCACCCTTTCCCAAATAACACCCGTTGTAGCCCAGGTGGACGGGCACAATAGTTTCGGCTTTCTGTCAGCGCATTTAGGAGTAGAAAAAGGGATTGAGATGGCGAAGACGTATGGGATAGGAATGGTGTCCGTCAAGCACAGTAATCATTTTGGCATGGCTGCTTGGGTTGTACAGCAGGCTCTTGACGCCGATATGATGAGTCTCGTTTTCACGAATTCCAGTCCTGCACTGCCGGTTTGGGGAGGAAAGACGAAATTGATGGGCGTTTCGCCCATCGCGTGCGGTGCACCAGGACGAGATGGAGGAAGAGATTTTATTCTCGATATGGCGCCGAGTGTTGCTGCAAGGGGGAAGATTTATAAAGCGAAGAGGAGAGGGGAGAAAATCCCGCTTGATTGGGCTCTGGATAAGGAAGGGGAGAGGACCGATGATCCGAGCAAAGCATTAGAGGGTGTGATGTTACCGATGGGTGGCCCGAAAGGCAGTGCATTGGCTGTTATGATGGATGTTTTCTCGGGGGTTTTGTCAGGGAGTAAGTTTGCGGGGGAGGTGAAGGGGCCGTATGATGAGACGGGGGAAGCGGATGTTGGGCATTTTTTTGTGGTATTGAGACCGGATTTGTTTATGGAGCTTGGGGAGTTTAGGGAGAGGATGGGAGTGTTGTATGATAGGGTGACGGGGTGCGAGAGGATGAAGGGTGTGGAGAGGATTTTCTTTCCGGGCGAGATTGAACAAGTTATTCATGAGGAGAGACTCAAGACGGGGATTCCGTATGTGCAAGCTGAGATTGAGGCATTGAATAGGGAGGCGGAGTTGGTGGGGAGTAAGAAGATTGAGATCATGTCGTAACTCTGAGATATGGAGGAGGTTATGCCACTGGCAAATTGCGTTGTATATAAAGGTCAAGGTCATTTGGTACATTCCATATTTGCACGCCCAAAACTCTTCTCCTTCTTGGACACTCCGCCTTCTTCAACTCCAAAACTCCCTCAAACTCTCAGCAGCAGATTTATATGCCTCGTCCCTCTCCCTACTCCCCCTCCACCAACTCGGCCACTTATCCCACCCATGCACCACACCGTGAACCATAGATCCATCAACCCTCTTCCCTAGCCCCCTCAACCTCTCCCTAAACGCCTCTCCCTCCACCAAAAGTGAATCACCCCAACACGTGATGATCACCAAATCCTTCGGCAGCGCATCTCTCAACAGCTCATCCGGTGCCAATCCAGGACTCAATAGCGGAGACGACATATCCGGTCGAGGATGAAGATACGCGTCATCAAACAAGGTCCCGAAAACGGGGTTGATAATTGGCGTAAAGTTCGGATTACTTGCCTGCCTCTCTGCTCTTGTTTTCGTCCAGTCAACAGCAGGATAAAAACTCACAATACTAACCAACTTCCCTACCTCCTCCTCATTAACCTTCCCCCCATTTCTCAGCCTCTTCAACTCCTCATGCAGTCGAAATGCAGCCGTATAACAAAAATTCCCACCCGCACTAAACCCCGAGAACGCCGTCCTCTCGATATCGAGATTCAGTTCCTGAGCATGTTTCCACAGATACAGAGTAGCTGAGACACAGTCTTCGATTCCGGTTGGGAAGGGGTAAGAGGGAGCGAGGCGGTATTCGACGCTGACTACTACTCCTCCTGTCCTTTTCACGACTTCGGTGGCCCAGCGGGCGTCGTCAGCTGCACTCCCAATAGTATAACCCCCACCGTGGAAGTTGATGAGTAGAGGGTATTTTTTACAAGATGAAGAGGAGTGGAGGTAGGAAGGAGGCGTATAGAAGAGGAGGTTGGAGGACCCTGGAATATCCCCGACTGTGGAGGGAGTGCGCCGGGTGAAGGATACCCGCTGCGGGAGAGGGAGTGAGAGGTAAAGATCGCAGTATCGTCCGATCGTTTGGGCTAGGCGGAAGAGGAATGCTTTGATGTGGAGGGTGAGACGTGACATTTCCATGTTGCGCTCAGGGTTGGCGAGGAGGTAAGGAAGACCTTGACTTCGTAGAATTCACGGCTTTGGGACAATGAACCTGTGAAGTAGAGATTTGATTAATTAGCAAACCTTCACAGGGCTCTGGTGACCTGAGGATGATATTGTGAGGTTATGGCAGCGGACTCATTCGTTGCTATAGTTCGGCGCTTATTAAGTTGAGATGCAGATAGTTGAAGACTAGCGGCTCTTTCGCTACTTTGCGTCTTGACCCACAGCAGCCGTGGGAATTTACACCCCAGGAAAGTCTCAATTATTTCTGCTTGGAGATGAAACTTATTTGAAAAAGTAGCACGAGCTGAATACCAACTTCCATATCCTTCATGACTAGTCGCAATTTACAATGTAGCCTAACGAGCCTCCCGAGAGTAGTCTGTGCGCTCAGGACATTTTGCTAATAAATAAAATTTTCAAACGATCAAATCTTTTAAAATTAACTAATCATATTATGCTTTAGCTACTTCAGTTCTCTAACCCTAAATATTAAGTCGTGACTATTCTTTGTTATCCTATAACTTCTAAGTGTTTAAAGAGTCTTTAGTTTTCTAAGGCCTATAAGCGAATTTGCGAAGCCTGAAAATGGCTGAAAACAGGCCTGAACGCACAGACTACTGGCTACTGGCTCGTAAGTGCTACCGCTATCCCAACGCCAAGCCTCCCGTATTTAGTCTTCAGTCGTATACGAAGTACAATCCTCGTCGTCCACTCATTCCTCTCCCACTGTCCCTTGTTGTGCCATAATCAGGGCGGTCAATTCTGCAATCTTCAGACTCAACTCTGTCACCTTGGCTTCCAGATCCGTGTTATCAACCACGACCACGCCACCCTTGCCATTCTCTTTCTTGCTCGTAACATGATAATTCTGCGGACCAGAACTATCAGGCCCACCAAACTCGGTAAATTGTCCGGAATGTGTTTTCGAATTCGCACGATCGGACAGAAATGGTCGTTGCTGTTTGGCAGGTGGCAGAATAGACTCCGTACCCCTTCCTGTACCAGGGCCCATTGATGGGAAAGGTTTGGCCGTGCCCATGAGGTGGTCGTTAGTGGCTTCAAATAACCAAATAGCCGCAACGATGGGACTATGAGTTACTTTGAGGAGTATGATACGAGCATTGCGAAGCTGTTCTGACGAGAAGAATAGCCTGAGGGGTCGAATGAAGATCAAGGGAATCAGATTCTACGGTTTGTTAGGTCAAAGATAAATTGAATTTGGTTTTTAGCTTACCAGCGGTGGGTAGAAGTGTGTGAGCCGGTCACTAGTCGATGCCTATCTACAATTCAGCGGTGCAAAAGAAAGAGTAGCATCGGTGCCTACCTCGAGAACATAGACGGAATAAACAAAAAGGTATTCCTCTCTAGCATGTGAAATGATTTTTGAGAAGCTGTCGCTCAAAATACTGATCAAAGAAGTGATCAGAAGGATGTTGGTCATGGTGACGAAGATAAGCATGAGTGGCGGTCCAAGTTTGGCATTGATGTCATCCATGATATCGAACCCGAGATAACTCGAGCCAAAGAACACCTTGATAAGAATCCAGCTCATCTCAGTTAGAGTGAACATGCCTCTCCCAAGGAGCGAGAATGTTGTCAGAAACCCTATCTAGCCATAAGCACCCGAACAACATGGGTAACGGCGCGAGAAAATCTTACCAATGTAGAGAATAACAACAATAACCATGAATTTGACAAAATCTTTGGCCTAAAGGTCTATATTAAAGGCGGTACGTCTCACAGAACATCGAGCCAGGCTAACCATTTCTTTGAGGCAGGGAATCTATCTCGGTTAGCATAGCTGAACTGACATATTGCCACGTAAACTTACCAATGTACCAAAATATGGATGTAAGCTCAGAAGTGAGCATATTCTACAGTGCAATTAGTGTTGATTCTCGCTCGGAGAACCGCTAGACTTGCCTTGGCACCATGAAGAGTGCCTCTAATGATAGGATATCGAATGCCGTATCCGTTATAGAATTACTATCCTGGACCAAGCCAATGTACCCTATGTGCCATATCAGAACCACAACCGCTCGTCCCAAAGCCAGTGCTGAGACTCACTGGTTACGAGAAAAGCGGCTCCAATTAAGATGATGATCACGTCACATCCGTTCCATATATCGACTGCGTAGAATATCGATCCCGCGTCGATAAATTCACTTACCTCATCATAAGCAAAGGCTGCGAGCCAAATGTAAAGACAAATCTCCAGCGGGGAGATGTGGTAGCTGCCAAGCAGTCAGAAGTTAAGCCTCAGTTTGACAACAACACTCACGGATTCCGCTCAACGAGAACAGCATAATAAAGCGCCAAAAATGTGGCAAAGAAGAGAACTTCAAAAGCCTTGATGTATCTTGGTACTCGTAAGCGTATAAAAGGATCAGATTTCCTCTTATTGTAAATTTGCGGTTTCTTTTTCGAATGTGCGCTCATACTCTGCCAAAAGGTAATGTCTCCGTTCCATATCCCCGTTATTATTTTCTGCACAATCCTCTGACTGAGGAACTTCTTGCAGTCCGCTACAGCAGCGATTTCAAGGCCATTCAAGCCAGTGAACGACGTTGTTGGGTCTCCTTCCTCGTAAGTGTCGGCTGGCTCCTCATCCGCTGGGTCTATTCCCATGCCAGACAGAGATCGTAGCAATTCAATTCTTTTACTGCCTGGTCGAGCAGGCGATGTGGGTGCAAGGGATATTCGCGCTCGAAATTGTTGAAGAAGGTCTGTTCGCTCATCTGCTTCTCCTTCGATTCCGTTGGCGTCGCTACTTTCCTCAGTCGCTTGTACTGGAGGCAGCTCATACAAGCAGAAATCGACCGCATCTCGTTCTGAGACCTGGGTGAGGAATCGCCATGCCACGATTTCGCACGCATTCGCCCGAGTTTCGTTTAAGCCGCGGTCGTCTGATTCGAGTGTCGAGAAATGCCATTTGAGAGTTCTGTTCCCAGTCAGCGTACCGCCTTCAAACCCGAGAGAATACCAACAGAAGCGCATTTACCAATGCCAAGTTTGTGCAATTGAGCACGAGATGTTCGACAAGGATGCGTATTTTGTTGCCTGCAGAGGTGGTTCGCAATTGTTCGAAGGTCGACGGAAGGGCAAGTTCGTCGACGAAATAGCTGAGCCAGAATTAGCAATTGAAGAAACATTTAGGACTTACATACACTGATAGAGCCTTAACAACTTTAACAAAAGGGTCATCGGGCCCAATTGTTGGAAGTTGAGGGGGTTGAGCTGAATGGTTCCCGTGTGGCGAGAGCGCCATGGAGCCTATTGGGACTGCGGCAGAGCTGATCTATGGCGAATGGATGTCTGTAAGGTGAGATGCAGTTTCCGGAAGTCCTGCGGTTTGGGCACAAAGCAATGGCAGATTAGAAATGGAATTGTAGAATTGAGGTAAGAAAGCTTGCAGGAAAGAGAAGTTTTATTTCTTGCAATAAACACTGGTGCGGGGTAGGCGGCCGCATTTCAAGGTTGACTTCATTGGGCATGGGCCCCTTGCTACGCACCTCGCCAGCCCTCTTCGCGTTACAGAGTGTCATCAAGCAATTGCTTCATTTGTCGAGTGAAGCAGCGCCTCATTTGACTTTAGCCTGATCAAAAATCAATTTTCCGGAGTGGGCGGTTGGCTAGTGGATTCTTCTAGTCTACGGGTTGAGCCGCGCACGCAACGCAGGGTCACATGACGTGCAGGGCGACAGTGGTAGTAGGTACAGCCATAGCTGTACAAAAACTTATTGTCAAAATACATTCTCTAGGGGGTCTCCGCTAAGATAGGTAGAATCGAGACAAACAAGATAACTCTCCTACACTTGATTCGTATCTAGTGTTGCAGCGTAATTGTATCTCAAACATCCTACATCTCGGGTCCCGCCAGCTCCACCATTATTACCTAGCATCACCTCAACATTAGCAAAAAGTAAATCTACTTGCGAAAGATATCTCAACACTTACAGTTCGTAAAATCCTCCGTCAGTAAACTAACACAGTTCACCGTAGGAGTGCCCGGACCGAGCGGTTGTTTCATACTCCGCTGTGTCGCCGTCGTCATACACCCATCAATCCAACTCACCGTATAATGATACGGCGAAACGCCATTCTTGTATATTATCGACGCCCCGTTCCACTTCACGGCAGCAGTCCCGGAAGTAAACGTTTGATCGAAGTTACTGCAGAAGGTATTGGCCCAACTACTCTGCACGTTTGCAGCGATATCGCTGTGGCTTCCGAAATCATTTGTACCGTAACACTGCTGGGCTTGCAGCACTGGAGGAGATAGTGTTGGAATGGACGGCGGTGGGGCAGCCGTTATGGACGTAGTGGGAGCAGAAGATGATATTGATATTGCGAAAGTGCCGCAGCTATCCTGTAAACTCGCCGCCCCGTAAATAGTATGACTCTTGAGCTCGCCTATTTATTTTTTTAGTCGATTTCGCAATAGGTAGCTGAGAAATAAAGATATCAAACTTACAGGATGTGACTATTTGCGCGTAGCTTGCGTTGCAGCCGAGAGCGCAGGTTTTGGCTGTTTAGCTGAAGTTGAACAATACAGAGATCCCGTCTGCACCTTGTAAGCCGGACGCACTCCCTGGTAAAGTACTGCTACTGTCTTTGGATAGATCCAGGCCGGTACAGAATTTGTTGGCAAGGGCCCCGACAACCTCAACAGCGGCACCCACATTAGATGGGTTACATTGCGCTGTTGCTGAGGGGAGCGTTGTTGAGGTACTACTGGCAAAGTCGTCACTTGTGGGGGTTGGCCCCGATACAGTCATGATGACTTGGTAATCTCGATCGTCTGAGTATGGGAGATCGACAATTGCCGTGGCCGTTTCTACGGCACTGGAAGTGGTGCTTGAAGATGGTGAGGCCGTAGCAGAATTTAGAGGAGGGTTGGGCGCGACGTTGATATTTGCAATGTATGGCGTCAACGGGAAGGTCTGATAGAGATGGTTTGCCGTCGCGGCTGCACCAAGAAGGCCAACTGCGAGTATGACTGTTCCAAGTTGGGTTGCCTCCTCCGTTGTAAGCACGACTCCTAATTGGGCCAATGCTGACACAATCTCAGACCCAATGGCTTCTGCTGTCTTTCCACCAGCGCTATCTACAATTGGTTGTAGAGTTCCAACTAATGCTGGGGCAATTATAGCAGTAGCAATTAGCGCTGTCGGAACTGCTCCTGCAGCGGCTGTTGTGGATGTGATAAAGGATACGTATGCTGTCGATGTTGAGACTGTTGTAGCGCCGTTGGTCGCTGTAGTAGTAACGGGTTCAACGTCCAAATATGAAGTCTGAACCGCTGTCCACACTTCCTCATTGGTTGTGAGTGTACTCCCAGACACTGTTATAGTAGTCGGTTGGACTGTGAGCCATTCGCAGCCACCATTAAGGGTGACCAAGGATGGGAGAATATCAATGCCGACTTTGCAACTCGTTGAGCCGCCTTGAAGAGTTGTACAGGTTGGTTGTACTGCATGGGTTATAGCATTTTCGGCAGATGGGGGAATTCCGTTTGTTTTGCCTATGAGAGATGACAGTAATGCAAGGGGAAGAAAAGGTGGAAGCGAAGAGAGATAAAGGACTAAAGACATAGCTGGAGTACGAGCAGAACAGTTATAAAATACTTTTGACTTCGTAGTGAGTAATAGGGTATAAAGAGCATTGGGAAGAAGAGAGACAAAGCCATTAATATAGGAAGTTTTGAGGCGGACATTTCAAATACATAGCTTTGACACAACCTCACACCTACTAACCTTGGCATTCTATAGATAGGCACAAAAAGGAGGAACCACAAGGAACTACAATAATAGAATTAATATCCTATAAGCTTTCTCTTTGATACAGTATGTTGGATTCCTTGCATCCTTTCACTTTCTCACAATTCCTTTTGACCCGTGGTCTCTGGGTTCAGGATTATCATGTCGCTCGGCGGCGCTGCGATTTCCATCCTGGTCTAGGAAGCCTTCTGGTCGCGAGTATCTAACAAACGCCGTAAGTTGATTACGCCACAGCGTCCGTCCTGTTTGAAGTTAATAATAGAAAAACTACTGCGGCTATAACTGTTACCTTCGCTATCTTTCTCCTGAATCCACACTTCTGACTTAGCCCAGTCAGGTACGGTGGCTGACTTCGGGTCGTAAGGCCTTGGTAAGGGCTCATCAGCAAAATCGTCGTTATTACCATCTGGTAATGGTTGGTACTGAGCCAAGCGCGCAGCCTTTTCGAAGTCGGCCCTCATCTGATCTGAGATCGTGATGGTACTATGTGCAGGCGTAACGATAGCCATGACAACCTCTTGTTCCATGGGCTGCTCAACCTGCTCTATATAATTGGCCCAAGGTGTTGGACCCTGGTCTGTTTGATCCTGACGAGACGCTGCTGGCTGATTACTACCATTCTGGTCGGATTTAGCGGGAGCCATGTTCGTTGGATGTGTTGCGGGCGCAGTTGTTGTTGGAATTTGAGTCCTGATTATAGGCGCAAGGCCTTGAATATGTAGGCAAGGAGGCGCAGTAGCGGTGCGTACATGTGAAAATTGGGTATGAGCTGGTGGAAGAGGAACAAGACAAGAGGAAATGCAACATTCATCCTCTTGGAAGCGTAATCCGAGAATCAACGACCGTTGTCGGCGCCGGGGCCTGAAGTGGCCCAGTGACAGCCCCTCGAACCCAGAAGCCGGCGGATGGGTTACGATCCCCTGCAGCTCACAGGCAGCCCCCGGGGAACCTTGCGAAAGCATGCCACTGCCGAACGCATTTGGTTGTGGACCAAGTTCAACCAAAGAGGATCTGATATAAATCATCACATCTCTCCCAGCAAATCCGTTCCCCAGCGCTGTCCCGTTTATCGCTCAGTCGAAGTTCCTTCACGATTTTGATACGAAAAGTCGACCCTGGACCCAACAACGGCCGCCGGCCAACTGTTGTCGCCTCCTTGAGAGACACCGGTTCACTGAGGCAGTCTACTCAAGACAGCGATGGGTCAAAAACGGAAGATACAAATCGACACAGCAGTGATGTTTGCCAAGTAAGTTTTGCTACGGATACATTGGGAACGCGTGCGATGACAGCTACTTTTAAGAGCAACACGGAAACTTCGGCAACCGAGGCTAGGAATCGGGATGTATGAATATACTTGGCGTTTGGTAGTCGGTCGTGGAGCATTTTGGCAGCATAAGCGATTTGGGCCTTGGGATTGGTGTTTGGAACATGCATACTAGTGTATTTTATCTCTGTGAACATAATTTATGAAAGTGCCTGTAGTCTCCAGGACAAGGAAAAAGACTCAGTGGCAAGTGGTGAAGGTACCTACCTCAGAATCCCCAACACCACGTGAGCCCTGTGAGGTAGGGCGTCTTCGGAAAGGAAGAGTTGATTGGCTCCCCTAAACTTCGACGTCATGGAGCGCCCCGCCTCACACGAGCCACACAAACCTGCTTCACCCCCCTTAAACAGATCAAGTGATCTAGATGTGGCTTATATCTCCTTCCTAAAATACAAAATAACCTCAACAACAGCCCATCTCGATTTCCACCCAAAATACCAGGACCACACCATTTCAAAAATGGCGTCGAAATCACACTCATCCTCAAACTTGGAGCCGGAAGCGCAACAAGAGGAAGAGGGGGGACAACTAAAAACATCTCGGAAGGTGGACTCACCTTCGCCAAAGATCCTCAAGAAGAAAAAGCCTGCGCCAATTCCGGAGCCAGAAGCGCAACAAGAGAAAGAGGAGGAAGAACAGCCAAAAACTCCTCGGAAGGTAGACTCACGTTCACCAAAGATCCTCAAGAAGAAAAAGCCCGCGCCAATTCCAGAACCAGAGCCAAAACCAGCAACACAACCCGAACCACCCCCCAAAACGCCCTCCACTCGAGAAAAGCTTCTCTCCGAGCTCTCAGACCACCTGAAACGCGCTGAGCAAGCCGCCGCTCTTGCCTCCGCCTCTCGAGAGTTCGCCCAATCCACTCAAGATGAGGAAGAATCCGCCCACGCTCTTGAAGAAGCGCAAAAGCAAGAAAAGATTGCTGAGAAGGAGATGAAGATTGCGAATCGGTTGCAGAGTGGGGTTTGGCAGGGAGGAGCGGCCGGCGCGGGGATGGGCGCTGGTGTTGGTGCTGGACTCGGGACGGTGGTCGGGAGTGTGGTCGGTGGTGTCGTGGCGATTCCGACGACGGGGTTGGGGCTGCTGGGGGGTGTGGCTGCGGGGGCGGTGCATGGGCCATGGGTCAAGATGCCTGGGGTGGGGAGGAGAGATGGGGGACAGGTGAAGACTGAGGAGACGGTTGTAGAAGATGGGGGCCAGGAGGGGAAGGAATGATGGGTTATCTAAAGTTAATTCCCTTCCAAAGTTTAGTGAAAGGGGGAATCGTCGGATGAGCTGAAATAAGCGAGCGGAAAAAGGGGAATGGGAAAATGGGAAAATGGGAAGTGCCAGTAGGATGCCTTGTGAAGTTATGCGCGAGAGTGATAAAGCTTGCCAAAAAGCAACTATTGTTATTGTAAATGACAAAGCAAATGGAGCAAGGGCGGTATAACAGAGCTAAATTGCAAAGTATCTTGTGAACTAGCACATTATCATGAGCATATAAGGTGAGGATATCTAGGTTCATCAGACATTAGTCATGCCAGTCTCCAGCAGCATGCAAGAATCAGAGACAAAAGAGAAACATCCAAAAAAGTAGATCTGTTCGTCGTGAAGTCCGTCAACAGCCGTATACACGTGATCATTTCTCATCTCCCCCAAATATCAGACTCCAACTATGCCAAAGTCTTATGCACCTGTCGTAAATGCTGCTTCAGATGATCTTTTCGTGCAAACCCATTCGGTGCTGCCCAAATGCAAGTTGCAAACCTGCAGTGATGTTCCTTTATCCCTGAATGGGTTTTCAGATGCCGGGCGAGCTCGAATTTCCGCGCGTAGGAGCGGGTACATCCGTCGATGTGACAGGTGAAGTTTGCAGAACTAGATTAATCAGATATATGATCGTCAAAAGATAAATGATAAACGTACGCTCGTCGGTTGACATTGGGCCTTGAGGTTCGCGATGCCGTTCGAGTTGTTGGCATGTAGACTTGGTGGCTGGAAGATCTTGCTATTTAGACGACGGAGGTTATGACATGGAATTTGGTGTTTGCTTACGGAGTATTGCCGATCATTGGATCTTCTGAAGTTTGGGTTGCGATCGAAGTCATGGGCTTTGCGGCAGTGTTGGGAGAGACCACCAGGGGTGGGCAGCCTGTGGGGTGAGGTTCTTGCTGCCAAAACTCCCAAGAAGAGGCTTGAATCATCGATTGAGATGGCCAAAATCCCGTTTTATCGGTAGCGGAGGCTCTGTATGAGGTTTTTAGTTGATTCCGGGCTTGGGAATTGCGCGGATACCTACTCATCATGGGTAGATTGCGTAAATGTTGAAGGAGTTGGTGCGGCAAAGTCGAGAGACGTAGAAGTCATCGCATAATTATGGAGATTCTCATAACCTGTAACCTCCAAAACACCCTCCCCGATATCAAACGGTGGTATACAGAATGGCGAGGCTGTACTGGGCATCAAGCCTCCCTTATTGTGCTCGCCAATATGGTGACTCGAATTCCCAGTCTCGTTGCTTGCTCCCTCTCCAGATCGAGAAGGATCAAAATACCCCATGCAGTTGGATGAGGACTGAGATCCGAAAGTTTCTGTGGCTGGCGTTTCGTCGTAAGGAGAAGTCGGGTGTAAGATTGATGTCTCGTCGTTGTTGCTGGTGATGTTTACAGTTAAGCTAGAGTAGTTCTCCTCCCCATCAGAACACTCCTTGTGCGACAATTCTTCACTCTCCTCACAGAACACATTGAGAGATGAGATATCATTATCCTGTCCCATTTGGGTAGGATAGAATAAAGGATAGAAGGACATTGTGCTAGGAACAGGTTTGAAAGCTTGACTTCACAATGGTGACGCAATAATCAGAATTTTGGCTTGAGAGAGTGCAAGACGAAGGATCCCTTGGGTCGTTCTGTTGTCCCGACTGCGGCAGGAAATCTTCAGCGTCTGTGAGGGCTTCTCTTCTCGGTTCGGAAATTGGTCCAAGAGCCACGGCTTTGACACTTGGTAAGTCGGTTATGTCCAAGGAACGGTGTTCCTATCCTCTGGATTGTTTAGAAATAGACAATTGGAGTGTGTCTTCAAAAATTATGGGCTTCGGTGCAGTCCAGGTTTGTGGCCTCGTCAGCGGGTGCTAGTTTCCTTGGGTACCTAGGGTTGACTATCATCTGGGAAGTGTATAGCAAATTCTGTACATAAGCTGGTGTGCTGTTGTTCCGACAAATATACAATCTTGAAGCAATAACAATACTGGTGATCGTTTTGAGAAATTTCCCGCTGTAAGTTGTTTCTACAGATTGCCACCAGCTGTCAGGTAGATAAGAACTATGCAAAGGATATTGCTCCGTCCCAGTCCTACGGCAGAAATTGTGTTCTCTGGCGATGTATACCATACCAGAATCTTGTTGCCCGGGAGTTTGACCACAAGACTAGATGGCCATAAGTAACACTGTGGGATCCGAGAGTAGTGGTGGCGTATCGGTTGATTACTTTCTATATCGACTCCTTTGGTGCATGCACATCGGTCGGATGGCTTCCTTCTTCGAAACCTCGCGAGGAGATCCGCCTGGGAGGCTTGTTTCCGGGAAACAGAAAGCAAAAACAGTAAGCAAAGAACAGAAAGAAAATCGCTGTCCAGGAGAAAGAATCCGGTAGTCCTTAAAGCAGAATTCGGCAGTCCAAGGGAAGGAAGGCGGAAGTCCAGAAGGGCCGATGGAACTAGACAAATCAAGAAATTAGTAATTGCCACAAGTCAAGATGGAATGGACCCACCGATGCTCATATAAAAGTCCCCAAACGGATCATGGGGGGACGGGAAGGAATGAAAAACCAGGCAAGAAACTGTGTTTGATCTCGGGTTCAGGACCCACAGAATCAAAGCCCAGGGAAATCCAGCAATGGAAACCGGGAAGCAAGCTTTGGATAGCTTGAGTGAACATCCAAGCCGGCAGGCTCAAAGAAAAACAGTCGACTCAACAGCAGCTGAGATCTCCTAAGGGTACCAGGGCTGTAGCAGAATGGCTTGCTGAAGTCAATTATCGCCAAATACTCAAGGGATGTTGAGAACAAATCCGGGGGCTCCTGATGGGGCGATAGAAGTAAAATCCTTATGGTCTAAGCTGGGTAGCTTTCCGGGGTGAATGCTGACGGAGGTTGAGATGAAGGAGGGAGGGGCGATGGAAGGAGGCGTGGTGAGTGAAGAGGACGCAGGAGAGCAAAGCGCGGCGACCTTAAGCACTGGAAGCACCCACACCAAAATTCCGCCCTTTTTTGCCCTTTGCCCTTATCGCACCATTCCCAAGCCACTCAGGCTCTCCTGCAGGCGCTCCAGGCTAGGCGACGTCAGCTCCAGGCTCTCACCGAATTCGCCCAATCGCAGCAGTGTCGGATTTAAAGGCAAATGTCAGCCCCTGTATCACCAGCAGACAGATGTTGGTTGGGCTGAAATGAATGATTTCTATTGCTCGTGTGCTGCAGATGGACCGAAACACAACGTCAAGCGGACAGAATGCAAATATTAGGAACGAAGAGGTCTGGATTAATTAAATGAGAACGAACCAAGCATTGTTGAGATTTTGACCCCGAAAGAAATAGCGACCGTTGCCCCATACCAAAACAAAAACGTGAATCATGCCTCCCAAGGAAATCTGAGCCCAAAAAGAAAACAAGCCGCGAAATTCAGCAATTGCCCCAATGCCTTCTATCAAGAAACCCCGTGGACCTGTCTTAAGTGCTGCCTGAGGTGATCTTTTCTGGAGAATCCGTTCCGGCCCGATCTTCTGCAGTTCGTGAATATGCAAGCATGTGGTTTGGTACTCGAATGCACTCTTTTATGCCGCCGCATTTCATGAACTCTTTTGTAAGAGCGGTGACACCCATCGATGTCACAGATGAATGGACCGGAACTTGAACGATAGGTTATCACTTGTTCCGAACTTGGAGTTCTGAATCGAGTAACTTGTGGAAGTGTGGCAGAGCCAGTAGTCATGCTACTTTTCGGGCTGCTCTCCTCGGAGGTGCTGCATCGCTAAGGTCAGAAATATACAACTGAGTGTGAAGACAGGGGTCCACTTGCTTCACACAATTGAGCAATTGGGATCCAAATTCTTGTAGAGAGTTTGACGGAATCGAAGGTGATCCGCAAGTCCTGATGGCAATGAGTTGGAAATGTCTAAGGATAACTTTCGTAGAATAATTTAAACTGACAGGGGTTTTTTAATAGAAAGCACTTCTACTGAGTTTAACCTAGAAGCATAGTTCGACTCGTCTATTTCAGTGGGCCTAATGAATTGTGAGCTTAGTCCGACAAAGGAGGCAGCGAACTTACGACGGAGGTAATGGAGTTGAATTCAGGCCGAGAGAAAAGTGATAGGTGTTCAGCTCGCCGCCGTCCAAGGATACAGAAGACAAAGCTGAAGCCGCCGGACTCTTATATGTGAGATAATCATCCAAGATGCCGTAGTCTTTCTGAGAATTTTGGCAATTATTGGCGATCGAGACATTTGAATGCGGGTTTGATGCGTTGCCGCGCGGGTACGATCTGTTTGCAAATCCTCCACCCATTCCAGATCCTTCCAACCACCCCACATTGGGTTCTGACTGAGAATCAACATCGCCTCTTGTATTGATGACAAGCCCTGACTCCCAGCCCTCAAGCTGCAAGCCAGCCGTCCCATTCACTTCCTCCAAGACGTTCGTGTAAGTATGTGGTCTAGAGAGCAACGTTCCATTGGCTCGAGCCGGTAAAGGGATAAGACATCAGAAACGAGGAGTACGAGCAGTTGAGCCCCTGAACCACGTGAGCTCTGGTCTGAATAAGGGTCGGCTTACCTTTCTTGGTGGCGTCGTGACTGTTCCACTTCTGATGAAACAAAAAAGTGCTCAAAGTTAGATACCTCCACCAACATATCTGCTTGTTGGATGGCTAAGTCAGGTGATTCGGGAACAGCTATATGGAGAGAATGGTATGGGAAGGCTGGCCCAGGATGGCTGATCCAGGATGGCTGGTCCAGGGAGGGGTGTCTGGGACGGGTGGTCCAAGAAGGGGTGTCTGAGAAGGGGTGTCTGAGAAGGGGTGTCTGAGAAGGGGTGTCTGAGAAGGGGTGTCTGAGAAGGGGTGTCTGAGAAGGGGTGTCTGAGAAGGGTGGTCCAAGAAGGAGTGTCTGAGAAGGGTGGTCCAAGAAGGAGTGTCTAAGAAGGGTGGTCCAAGAAGGGGTGTCTGGGAAGGGTGGTCCAAGAAGGAGTGTCTAAGAAGGGTGGTCCAGGAAGGGTGGTCTGGGAAAAGTCTTGGGGAACCAAGCCGAGTGAAGGAATCAAAGGAAATTATCAGGATCAAACTCAACTAATTCATAACCAAGTCTCGTTTCTGATGTCTTATGCCCTATCCTGAGATCAGTGATTTAAGTGAACTGTCAGTTTCTACACCGAGATTGGATGCGATAACATTGGGTGACTTACAGGAGATCAGTATTGCAGAGCGGACAGCATCGGGAAACAAAATGGTTTGCTGTCCGTTCTGCACGGTTCGGCGTCGATGCCATCTTGAGGACGGTCACGGCTCGGCGGGAGCCTAAATGCAACACCTTCTACAAAGGTCTTCTTTGGTAGAACCGATATTCTGGGGAATTTTGTGGCAACAAAGTAACCGTTTCCGCCCCCAGGGTTGTTAGCCCCTTGGTTGGTACTTTGTATCTGAAGGTATGCGTGAAGAGAGAAAATGAATCGCGGCGACTGGATCTATTTATCTAGATGGGCTTTTAACCGACCTTGCCCATCCCGCCCTTTCGCTAAAACCCGCCTTCTGCCTTCCGTTACTTGTGCCTATCGAGATGCGCTGTCAATCGGCCTTTCCCATCCCGCCCTTTCGCTAAATCCCGCCTTTCTGCGTCCTGTGTCTTGTGTCTTTTGACGTACCAACCAGAACGAAGGCCCAAGCCACAGGATCTCAAGTCCAATACGATGAACGCGAATCCATTTTCAGGGCTAAAATGGGATAGCGAATCGGAGAAATGTCAGAAAGATCGAAAAAGAATCGTTTCAAAAGGGCACTTGCCACATGAATGTTGAAAACATGGAAGGGCTGAAGTCAAACATTGTCTGGGACTACCATAGAAGGATGAAGCGTCGAGGCTACGGTGCGTTGGGCTCCGGTGCTTTGCGGCCATGAAGCCCCGTCGACGCTGGTTGCCCGACCTTGGTGCTTGAAAATTCTCAGCCGCACCCCTCTGCCATCTCTCGGCTCCAGTGGCAGAGGGAAAGACGATTTGTCGTCACGTCAACTGAACAATCGAACGCCTGTGCTAGACTCAAGTAAATTCGTTCCTACATTCAACCATTTATCCTTGTACAATCGTGGGTGGCTTCGAGGGCAAAGTCGAGGTTCGTGACAAATTGGCCTTGCTGATCAATCCAGAATCGATCCATCATCCCCCGGAAAGACTGTCCATATTCCACCAATTCCCATCAACTTCCTGCCTCTGATGAAAAAAGCTCTCAGCCAAAACCGCCAACTCATCATCAGAATACACCAGTGGACCCATTACCGCCGCATCAGACATATCCTCCAGACTCATGTGCACATTCGATCCTTCCGCCATACTCGCAACAGGAGTCAGGTTCCCGAATTCCTGCCCCTCAACCCGAGTGGGCTCTGGAAGAACAGATGTCTGTGCCATTTCTGTCCTGGATGCAGGGAAATTCGAGTGGAGTGAAGGCCCAAAAAGTCTGCGTGCGGAGTTGAGGACTTCGCTTGAAGATGCGTATTCTAGGACTTCAAAGAATTGACCGAGGTCAATGAGGAGTTTTCTGTTCTGGCGGGTTGGTACATCGCTCGCGACATGTGTTGAAGAGACTGTTTCACTCAGTCCTTGGAGTTTATCTGCCTGTTCAAGTTTGTCAGTGAGATGGTCGATTCTGCCTAGAGACTATAGCACGTACTATTCGCCCAACATGAGGCCATTGGACGGCAAGACCCCTGATAAATCTCAAGCATTTGGCAAAGCTATCTTGCTTTTCTTTCCTCGTACCGGGGTCATCCACAACACTTCCCTGGAGGTATATAGTGGCTATAATAGCGACGCAATGTCCCAAGAATGGGTCAGTGACTTTGAAGCCCTTTGCTTCGAGCATCTCGATGAAATTGATGATCCATGATGTATGCGAGGAGATCAGATCAGACGTATGTTGCAAGAAGATCTCCGGGATAACACACTTCGAATTACGGAGTCGGAGCGACAGTAACAGCGGATGGTTGAGCAAACACAAATTGGTGTGATATAAAAACTGAATAAAAAGCCACGGTCCCCAGTAATCTCGATGCGCATTTAACTCTTCCAATGGCCGCTGGGAGAAGTTGGCTGGCTTGAATCGATGCATCCACGGCATTCGTGTCTCGAATTCCATTTGCTGTGCTAGAATGGTAGAACCATCTGATTGTGAGGACCACGGAGAGAGACTGCTTGGTTTCCCGCGCCTCCATGCATATCGAGTGGTCTTGAACCACACCTCGCTCAGTTGGATGGCATAAGCCATGATACCTTGGTCTGAAGACGTCTCTCCATTTACACCCTCACGCCCAGGTTGCTCACTTGGCTGACCAAGATTGAGTGGGTCGCACGGAGTAGCTGGATACCATGGATAGTTGTCTTCAGCAGCAAAGTCAAGTACCGTGAAGTCGGCTCCGTGTAATTTTTTGAGGAGAAACAGGCTCCAGAAACATCGCCTCCGCTCTTCTTTCTCGTGATCTGAGATTGCCACAGGTGCCTCGGATGTCAGTCCAGCATTATGGGCCAGGCTCATAGCCAAATTGGTCTGGACACTTGCACGGCGGGTGAAACCCTCTAAATGATCATGAGCTCGAAGTCAAATCCGGGAAAGAAGCATACCTGTAAAATCTATGAGGCTTAGGAGACAGAGTGATTGAATGGTAGACAACTCTACGAGGCCATCCATTACTTTCTTCGTGACAAGCGCCCTCGCTGCTTCGACGTAATCTGTGACGATTTTTGCTTGACCCTCGTGGTTCGGTCCATCTTCGTTGAATCGCAACGTAAGAGCAAGTAGAGAGAATAAAACTTCCGACTCCCGTTCCCTGAGTCTCTGGATAAACGTGGAGCGGTCGAATAATGGTAGGGGCTGGCAGTCGCAGTACAAGAGGTAATTCTCCCCAGTACTAAAAATGATATCCCAGGGAGGGAGCGTGGAATTCCTTCTCACTTTTAGACGAACGATACATAAATGTACGAGAAGGGGACTTACGTATCAGGTAGTCTTGAAGCCGATCTCGTCCTTAATTGATGCAAAGGATCTGCGGGTGAGTCGGACAGCTGCTGTGATACGGTGTTGCTCAAGGACGCTTGATTGGCAAGTACCTCAGCGAGTTGAGATTCAACATGCATCAGGCGATCTTCCTATCTCCCTGATTAAAATAGATACGACGGGAAAAGATAGAATGGCATCCGACTTACCAGTCTTCCGTCCATTCTCGACGTTGCGGAATGAGGTTGAGGCGTTGGCGAGGCGCTGGTCGCGACCCTCTCATGTCGTTCGTCAGCGTAGTAGCAGTTCTGACGTAGTCGAGTACAATGAGAACAATTCGGCTTCTCTCCAGGGCATCTTGATTTCTTGCGGCTATCAGGTCTAATCAGTAACTGGATACATCGGAGCTATGAGAAACTGGGTACAAAGGCTCACCGGCACGGTTCACATGCCTGCCGGACACGTTTGGCGGGGCGCTCCGAAGACATCACGTTCTTGTTTTCCTCCCACCACCATGATTTTCATCCGGATGCATGCTGGTGGCGCTCAATATGAGTATCCCAGGGAAGGCGGAAGACGTGTTGTTGGTTTTGTCCATCAAATTTGGAGCCGCTAAATCGCCACAATCTTTGGCAAGGGTACAGTGAAATACTTTCTACTAGGCCATTTTAAGGCAGTACCAAATGTCACCCGAGAGTGGGGAGATGAAGGACTCAAGGAGGTTCCACTTGATAATTCACACTAGTTGCGATATATAGTTTCGGTTCAAAGGGTATAAATTAAACTTGATCTATTGCAGAGTCACAAACCAACCCTCGACTCAACCCCAGCTACAGCAGCCTTCTTCTTCACATCCGCAGGCATATCATACTCGTTCATCTCTTCTATGGTCAACTTCTTATTCTCATCCACCACCTTGTATAAAGGATTTGACGTATTACTTGAGAAGCCAATACGCTCTGTGATGTTTACTCTCGCCCTTGCACTGGCTTCTTGGACACGGGTTGCACGAGGTTTGCGGACTTGCTCATAAACTTGAAGTCCTTTGCTGATGTCTTCAGCGGTATTTGCGAAAGAGTAATCCTTGCTGAAAACGAGACCAAGTGCCGCACCGTCTTCAATCGCTTGACATGCGCCCTGACTTTGGTCGGGCATCATTGGGTGTGCGGCGTCGCCCATGATACAGGTTACTCCTGACTGCCAGTGGGGATATGGTTGATGAACAAATAACCGCCAGGGTTTGATATCCGTGGAGTTTTTGAACAAGGCCAAAAGGTCTGGGTCCAACGTTCCGAACGGCTCGAGGAGTTCGTCCACGCCAACCTGGTGACTCCATCCTTCACCAGGATTCTTGGCCTTTTCAATTGGGAAAAAACAGTAGAATGAATGGAGTTGTCCCTCACGACAAGGTGAGAAAACAATCTTGTCTATCCCTTGGCCACCCCAGTATTCGATTGATTCGTTTGGAGAATAGTCGTGAAGACCGAGTTTGTGGATATCCTCCGTAGCAATGATGCAGTGAAGGCAATGAGAAGTCGACTGTTTTCTGTCGGGAATGATGCCTAAAGTCTGTCGTACTAAAGATCCAATCCCATCGGCTCCAACGATCAAGTCATGCTTAGCTTGCATACCATTTTCGAAACTTATGATGCCTGCTTCAGGGTTGATTTCTAAGGCTTTATGGTTGACCTTGAGAACAGCCGGAATGCCTTCTCCAGACTCGCCCACGGCCGTCTCCATCAACATTGCGTGCATATCGACTCTGTGGAACATGTTGTAGACCTGTGCCAGCAGTCAGCACAACTCTCAACAATTGGGGCGGCAGTAACATACATATGCCCATCTTTCCTTGTAATCCGCAAGATCGTATACGTTCACATCACTACCCGTCTTCCAGTCGTGGGATATGAGCTTCTTGAGAATCACAGGTTTCCCCTTTGGGATGTCCACGCCCCAACTTTCAAGCCATCTTGTGCCATTTGCCGCGAAACTAATTGAGGCGCCAACTTCTCCAGCAAAATCTGCTCGCTCGTAGATTGTTACTTTGTGGCCCGCCCTTCGAAGTGAAATCGCAGCGCATAAACCTCCTGTTTCACAAAAGGTGATTAGTTTAATGGCATTCGAGATTTGGATAGGAGGTGGCCTACCAATTCCGCCTCCAATAATGGCAATGTCTAGCACCCGCCAAGCGTTCTCAACCGATCCCATTTTGGCAGTATAGATTCGAAGAAGACAAGAAATGACTGAACACTTGTGTAACAGATTGGAGGTAGATGGCAAGACAGTCGAAGGGAAATATACAAACCTACGTGGGGACTATGTACCCACCTTGAATGCACCACCCTTCTCGGACAGACACCTTCGTGAGCCGCACCACTTAGAGATAGGATAATGGCGGAGTCCCACGCGTTAGTACCTGGCAAACTGAATCCGCCTGGCCTCGTCATGTTGGGGATGGTGCGGTTGAAGGTCCTGTTGGTGGGTGAGAGACGGATGCCGTACGAATATTGGAGGTCCGGCAGAGATCCGTCTCACAAGCCGGTCACGTGCTGGCAGCTTCGCTGACCCGAGAATTCCCCGTTGCAATTTCTTCTTTTGGCCAGCACAAACCTGGAACTGGTGGAAGGCGGGACGGTGTGAACAGTGGGGCCATGCTCTCCATCGAAGCCTTCTTCTGGAAGCTCCCTGACGCTCCACATGGCTGGCTGCTCGCGGCTTTTACCCAGTTCTTGAGAGAAGCCCGAGGAAGGCTGCACCGGAAGATGGCCCAAGACACCTCGAGTGATCCAGTCAGGAGGGGAGCTCATTTGTCATTAGCGATTGTCTAGTCCGACAGCCAACACCGAAAGAGTGGGCAGCACATCTGATGCGTTAAATTGTCTTGTTTACATTTTTGCACTCCATTCGTTTGAATCTCTATCTATGCGGTCCGAAACGCCAATGATGCTCTCTTTCTACAACAATGTATTCTGCTCTCGAATCCTCAAAACGAGGCCGCATTTTTGGTCTCATCGCGGCTCTGTCTAAGAAATGCGAGCAACTGTGTTCCTCCCGTTCCGTGAAGCTCTTTCTCCGGTGTGATTGACGAGGCAACGGCTAGGTTCCGGCCAGTGTCTTCCTTCGGCGCGTATTGCTTCGATGGCCTGATGATATACCGGGCGATGATCTGAATATGGATGTCTCGGAATTTGCGGAGTTCGTTGACTGCAAAATTGTAGGCCTCACCGAGCTCGGGTACGCTTGTCTGGGCAGCAGCAAAGTCTCGGATGCTAGCCATGGATTCTACTCGTTGGAGAAAAATGCGATGTGATCGTGGCATGTAGTTTCTCATTTCCTGTTATGTTTGTCAGTGGAAGCGCCCCTGGGATTCTGGTGTTCCTACCTGGAAAAACTGGTTCTTAGAGCCCGAGTCCTTTGAATCCCAGTGCTCCACCCCAAGGACGACGTCGCAAAACGCGATGAGAGAACTTTGCGCATTACTTCCGCCACTAAACTGTCGCCATTCTCCTTTGCCGTCGCCTTCGTCATAGAAGACCCCATTCGGAAGCCCAGCCGCAGCCATGTTTTTGCTTCCAGCCAAAAACGGCCGGATCTTTTGATAGAAGACATCTGGTGCACATTTCTCATTCATCCTTTTCAGTATGGCACCCATTTCTCGAACACAATATCCAAACTTGACAAGTGCTGCTAACACTATGTGGGAATTCTTCGTTCGGACAGCAGCCATCGCGTTCAACATTACTGGGATGATCTCTGCACCGTGTGCTTCGATCGCAACAGAGATGAGATAAAACCACTCCTCATCTTGAGTCCCGGTGAATGTATGCAGAACTTTGAGGTTCTCTATTCGACTCAAGTCAGTTTCGGATGAAGGAGCTTTGAAATTCCAGAGGTTGAGTGCCGAATATGTGGCTGTGGGAGGCAGTCCAAGGTACGAGGCTATTTCGAGGAAGGGGACGGAAATTGATGGTGGTAGACGCTGTTATGGTCAGATGGCAGCTCGATCGAGTCTGAGGATTGCTAATCACCTCTGATGGTCCTCCGCCTTCAGCACTATTCCAGATATACCCGTGCGTGAGAAATGAGAGCACTTGATATGCTCTTTGCCATTCTCTCAATGTCTGCAAGTGCGAAGTTGATAGCACTGGCAGGTTGTCGACATGGCAAATAAGTGCCTTTCTTTTCAGGAGAGAGGGCAGCCGTTCAATTACATCCTCCCAACTTGAATAATATGGATCGCTCAATCTATGCAGAGGTAGTTCGTCTGGCAAGAAACCGTGTCGAGGCGAGACACCGAATTCGGCCATGTCAACATCGATTTGAGTTAGCATTTTGAAGGCAGCTGATGACGAATGCGGAGTTCAAGAAAAGGCAGAGATTTTTGTTGCTGTTCTTAAAGGAAAAGTGGTGAGGGAAAGTCCGGAAGTTGTATGGACAACAGGAGATGCTTTGGTGTAAAGTGACACGAGAGTCAGATGATCCTCACATCAGGCAAACTAATTATGATTTCAAACCTTTCTTGCGGTCCTTCTCTTGGGAAGTTCCTCACGAGTTCGGGCTGGCCCGCCCTTTGTCGCTGTTCACGGATCCGGAAGCGGAGGCGGAAGACCTCAAAAAAATTTACGAATACCGGGCAAAAAACCTTTCACTAATGCTACTAGATAGATGCCGACGCATGCCGGTACAATCGGAAATTCTGAGAGCAGGGTACAAAGTGAGTGAGGTTGTACCCTTTCTTTTCGTCTGCACTATCATCAATATCGTTTTCAAGAATCACGGTTTGTCATGGGTTCAATCGGAACAGAAGACCTTCAGCGAACTGAGAAGCCGACTTTCCCAGGTGAAGCAAATACTTTAGAATACGCAAAATCACTTGATTCAAAAGATCACCTGCGTTTATTCCGCCAACAATTCACAATTCCTTCAAAGTCAAACATCAAAGCAACGAAAGCCGTCAAGCAAGGTTTGCCCCACTAACCCCTCTTTCACGTGACCATACTGACATTTCCTGCAGAACAATCCGATGACCCATGCATTTATTTCTGTGGTAACTCCTTGGGCCTCCAACCTCGAGCAGTGCCAGAATTCATCCAAACCCAGCTCGACACCTGGTCAACGATTGGTGTGCACGGTCACTTTCGCCAGCTAGAAGACTCCCCCCTTTCCCAATGGCAACTACTAGCCGAGCACGCCGCTGCAAGATGCGCACCCATTGTTGGTGCTGCCACCTCAGAAGTAGCAATCATGGGCACCGTAGGTATTGGGGGAGAAACCCTTTCCTATTTGCGACTGTTTCATGAGATTTTCTTAAGACAATGTCCTATCCCGAAACAATCCCCAATTGAGCACTGCTGACTCCCCCGTTACCTAGCTCACCATGAATTTGCATCTTCTTATGGCTAGTTTCTATCTTCCAACCGCAACCAAAAACAAGATCATCCTGGATTGGAAAGCGTTCCCCAGTGATCACTTTGCCATCGAGTCTCAGATTCGAGGCCACGGATATAATCCCGATGATGCAATGACCATGGTTGGGCCGGAGGAAGGAGAGTACGAGGTCTCAGCTGAGAGCATTTTGAAAGTCATCGATGAGCACGCTTCTACCGCGGCCTTGATTCTCCTCCCTGGAATCCAGTATTACACTGGACAACTTTTTGACATCAAGACGATCACTACATATGCACAATCTAAGGGTTTGACCGTAGGGTGGGATCTCGCCCACGCAGCAGGAAATGTACCACTGCAACTCCACGACTGGAACGTCGATTTTGCAGCTTGGTGTACATACAAATACATGAACGCCGGCCCCGGCTCCATCGCAGGACTCTACGTCCACAAACGACACGGCACCGTCGATTATTCTCAAGATGCACAGAAGCCCGTGTTCAGACATAGGTTGAGTGGGTGGTATGGTGGTGATCAGGCAGGACGGATGAACATGGATAACCGTAAGTCCTTCCCAATGTCTCATGAGAAATTGGAGTTGATATTGACTGACTGTATGATAGATTTCCGACCCAGTCCAGGGGCATCAGGATACCAAGTATCCAACCCCTCAGTAATCGACCTTGCCTCCCTCTGCGGCGCCCTCTCCGTCTTCAACCAAACATCTATGTCCTCCCTCCGCCTCAAATCCGTCTCCATAACCGCCTACCTCGAATTCCTCCTCCTCTCTAACACGAACGCCTCTACCCGCGCCTTCCGCATCATCACTCCTAGCAACCATGAAGCGAGGGGTACGCAGTTGAGTGTTCTCTTAAAACCAGGGAGATTAGAGACCTTGATGGAGATGTTGGATGAGGCAGGCATTGTGGTGGATAAGAGGAAGCCGAATGTGATACGCGTGGCGCCTGTTCCGTTGTATAATACGTATGAGGAGGTTTGGAGGTTTGTACAGATTTTTAAGAAGGCGTTGGAGAGGTGTGAATGATTAAGGGTGTGGGATAGATATAGATGGTATATAATCAACATATAGATCTGAATTTCTTGGAGTCTTGGTGACCAATTCCTGAGTATTGGAGAGTACTTGAACAGGTCAGGATATTATGTAAAATAGAGGGCGTTTGCCAAGTGAACCCCTTCTAATTGGTCGCGCCTCGAATTTCGCATAGTTCCCAATCCATCTCTTCGGACGCACTTCATACCTCCATCAGCGTCTCAGTCAACACTATGTGCTTTCGTCATGCTAAACCGCAGCACAAGTCTGATTTCGTTAGCTACAATCGACCCAGATATCGAACCATATCGCGACCAGTGGGAATATGACGCGCAACCGCTGGCGGTCGGCGCTGTCCGCAACCTGGCTGAGGCTGAAATTTCCTTGTGCGCACGATGCCAGAACATCGACATTCAATCGTTCGCACGAAGCGCCGATAGGAGGAAAGGTTACCTCTTGAAAGAGGTTGAAGCGGCCGCAGATCAAGGTTGTCAGTTCTGCAGGTTATTGCTGGATGCCGTAAGGGACGCAGAAAAGCCCGAGTACTTCTATAGCAATGTCTTCGGGGGCAAAACGACACTGAATCCTGATCTGTATGTGCATATGACAATCGCCGAAAGTTACAAAGATGAGACACTGGCTACACCATCCCAGGGTTTGCGGGCCAACCGCTTCCTCGTCGAGCTAGGAGACCGCTTCAGCGGCGTGAGGAATCCGTCAAACCATGAGATATGCATCGCTGCAGATCCTGGTAGGTATCTCCTCGCGGCCTACAGCAAGTATAGAGGATACCAAGCTGACGCATTCGTTACAAGAAAGTCCGGCGGCCTTGAGCGGAGATGTACTCGGGCGCTACATCGGCGGTGATCCATCCTCGACTTCACATTATGAGACTGCCCAAAGCTGGCTTCAAGCATGCGCTTCTCATTCAAAATGTAACGAAACAGTGTCCGGATCTATTCATATCGATCCTTACCACGCTCCCCTTCCCACCCGGGTAATTGAAATTGCACGAGAAAGTGACCGGCAGCGACTTTACCTCCGCTACACAGACGGACTGCACGGCGCATACATTACGCTTACCCATCGCTGGAATGAATTCACAGGCAGATGTATCACGACTACTTCCAACATTGAGGGTCGTTTACTTGGTGGAGACTTCGGAGAGCTGCCACAGCTCTTCCGAGACGCCTTCATCATTGCGGAGAAGTTGGGCATCAAGTTCATCTGGATCGATTCGATTTGTATCGTCCAACAAGGGGACAACCTTATTGACTGGCGACGCGAAGCCCCAAAGATGGCGCAGTATTACCAATTTTCGGTCTTCACCTTAGCAGGAACGGCAGTAGACATGACCGGTGGACTTCTCCAACCCTATACGAAAGACGCAGTACCGTGGTCTTCGAAGCTCGTACGCCTACCCTATCGAGATAAAACGAATACTATTACTGGAAATTTCTACTGCTTTAGACGGCGAGTCCCAGTCGTCGACGAATACATGGATCAAGTTCGGTCAAGTATTCTATTCCATCGAGGCTGGATCCTGCAAGAATGGTTACTAAGTAAGCGACTACTCTGGTACACGCCCTATGGGCTCTTCTTCGAGTGTCAACAAGAACTCCCCCGATCATATGACCAGTCCTATATTACATTTACTCGGGCGGGCTCCGATCTACAAGCACATTTACAGCTTAAAGCATTATTCCACTTCTCGAATAACGATATCCTGGGCTTTTGGTATCCCGCCCTAGAAGTATATTCCGGCCAACATCTCACAAAACCCCAGCTAGACCGCATTCTCGCTATAGCGGGTCTAGCAAGGGAGGTCGGATCGATCCTCGCAAATCCAAAGCGTCTTCCACGCCTGGAGAACGAGACGCAGAACGAGGTTTACGTAGCCGGGCTGTGGCTTCGCGACATCCATTATGGCTTGCTGTGGGAAGAACATCACACCGCTACACCATATACTAGTAAAGTCGAAGAAGCGCCATCCTGGTCTTGGGTATCGCTTATCACTTTAGTGCGCTGGCCGGGAAGGAGCAAGGGCACGAAAGGTACGCTCAGGGTTACGGGGATATGTTTCAAGCGACAGAGAAGGCACGACATTCCTGATCATCTCATCTTTGACGGCTGCAGACTCAGACCGCTCAATGCGATGACCGAGCAACCAACCTTCGATCCATTCAACATGTTTTCTTGCCTGCACATTCGCGGAAAGCTGCACACAGTCCACGTCCGAGGGTATCTCGAGACGGAAGAAAATCTGAAGTGTGCTGCACTATCAACCAGCTACTCTCCGATTCCCAAATCCTGCAATTGGCGTGCTATATGCTCCGCCTTGCGGCCAGAGGTCATCGCAGGCTGGGGTTCCCTTGAACAGCTTGACCCGCATCCGACAGCATGCGCCGATGTTGGAATTGCGGTGTATGCTCTGTCTGTTTCGACGCGATACCTATGCGATGGGCTCTGGATCAAGAAGTCAGTGCTTGTGTTAGATGTTCTATTTCTGGAGGAGGTAGAAGCAGGCTCGAATTCTTTCCGCCGGCTTGGTGTTGGCAGGATTGGGGACGGGGAATTGATTGATGAGTTTGAAGAGGCCGAGGAGCGTGATTTTCACCTTGTGTGATGAGCATTTCATATCTAAATACCTTTGTTTACAGTCCGATAAAACCATGTTCAGAGGATAGACACATCAGTCGGGACTGATCCGTCCCTCACTTCTTATCTGTTCCCGCTCCCGTACCTCTCTCATAATTGATTCCTCCTTCTCCTGTGGTACATACTTCCAAATTGTTCTAATTAAAGGCACTAACATGTTCCCCATACACCCCGCCGCAAAGAACAAGGCCAGTAGAAAGAACCAAAAGCCTGAAAATACAACAGCCTGCCAAACCCTCAAAATTCTGAATATGCGTGCAACGTCCTCTGCCTTGATAGTTTTGGGATGCCTTAATATATCTTCATATACGTTCGGAACCCTGTACCACACTGTCTTCCAGTATCCTATCGACGCAATGCAAATCGCGAGGAAAACGAAGCCGATTCGGTGTATGGTGGGGCGAAGACGATACTGAGTCCTCACGCTACGGCCGGAATGGCCCCAAAACGTGGTGCATGCACCTGGACTGGCATTATATGCCACGAGGTACTCACGGGTACGAATGAGGGCTGGTTGGCGGTAAGCACGCCATGGGAAGGCACGGCGTCGCGGATCGTACACTGTAATTTCTCCCGTATCCAGGTTTTTGAAGATGCCTCCTGTCCCCACCCAGCATGGAAGAATAGAGAGCATTTTCTTCCAAGGCTCGGGAGGCGGTATATCGAACCGCTCAAAGAGGGACGCACGAAGGCGATGCTTCAAAGCGTAGAAAGACAGTAGATACATTCCCAGTGGCAGATAGAGAATCTTCTTGATTGTTCTAGACAGGGTCAGTTTGCTAGTTCTCTGGTATCAGCAAGGACTTACGGCGAAGGAGCCCTGAGCTTGTATTGCCGATCCTCATGGATCCATATCGGGAGCCCAATCAGAAGAATGGTAGCGTAGGAAGATAAGATCAGGGGTATTAAGGGATGCGAGATCCATAAAGTAAAAAGGCCGGTGGGTCTTTGCGATATGTACTCGAATCGGGCTATGGTTTGACAACGGGGAGGGTTTGCGACATCCGTGGTTGAGGCAGCATTCGCCTCATTCACTGGTTGCTCCAGCTCTTCAACTTCTTCGCCGTGTACCTCCTCTAGTTGTGGTGTCTCTACAGGTTCGGTAGAACTCTGATATGGAGGCAGCTCCTGTGCTATAAGCCTCTGCTCTTCGTACGCTTGAGGAAGGTACCCATTTGCAACCACCGTGCGCGTCGAGGGTATAGATACGTTATCCGTGTATAGTTCGACAGCGGGGGCCAACTGCTGCCTTTCCCCTACAGTGACAACAATGCTGTTCTTGGCTGTAGGCTCAAACTCTCCATCGCTCTCGTCAAGACCTAGCAAGAAGCTCCAAGCCATCCACCATACGAGTCCAATTAGCGGAACCAAGAAGACGATGGCCAATGTCGCACACGTCACCCCGTTGAGCAGAATGGTGTCTTGTTTGAGGGCCATCTTTAGCGCCCAAACATGTACTAGACTATTTGGCAGCGTGGTTAGTGCTACTGTTCCGCATACCATCCATCTATACGCCCTTCCCGGTCGCTTGAACTGCAAGAACGCCGCCGGATCTCTGAACAAGAACAGCCAGGTGAATCTTGCCGCAACAGAAAGGGAGCATGACAAGAAGTCCGGAAGAACGGATGGAGTGTGGTGGGTGCTGTAATACCAATGAAGTGTGGCAACGTTGGCTGTTAAGTGGAAGATTGCAACGAGGCTGAGCACCCATCGGAACCATTGCAGTCTATGGAGTAAGATTTGGCGCCAGTCGCGGGTTACCATGCGACTAAATGAGAGGGTTTCTCTCGAGTGGCCCTGCGCATCCATTCTGGTTACTGTAGCATGTCCGATGAGATGTAATCATGGAGTTGGGTTGTGGTGGAAGAATGGTGAAACTTGTTGAAAATTGGTGCCTAAGGCTATAGTGGCAATTCAGCTATGCAGCCACAGCTGAGGTTCAGCTGAGTTTTCAGCTGTTTCAGCTGTTCAGCTGTACAGGGAGATTAAGGGGTTTCGATAGCAATAGGGGCTATTTGGGTGTCTATTCGCTGCGCTGCCGCCAGCCCTGGGTTGGTCAATACGCACTAATTTTCGCTTAATTCTGGCTTACTAAAGTAGAGAGCTAGGTTTCCCTCTCAAAAGTATTAATTCTATCTTTATTTGTAAAATATATTAAAATAGCTATAATTCCTATATAAATAAATAATATTATATCACTTACAGCTATAAATAAACTAGTATATTAAGCTCTCTCTGCCATAATTAGCTATAATTTTAGTGAGTATTCGTTCCGCTGTTGTGTAAGGGGCCAAAACGTGAGGAGCGCACGTGACGGAGCGAGCGGGCACCCGGCGTCCCGTATGTGGTTTCCTAGTCCAGTCAAGGTTTATATAGAGTATCGGAGCACTAGATTATACTTCCTAATTAAGTAAAAGATTAGCGCTCCTCTATTCGGGCGCTAGGGCGTATATAGGAATGCGAACTGAGCTTTAGGAAAGGGTATGGATTAGTCTATATAAATAGGAGTTACTTCTTGGAATTAGTTATACTTGCAAGCGTCACTCTCAAGTTTACTTACCTTGACTACTTGTGCATCACCCTGCTATTGTGCGCCTCATAGACGGTCCGCTTAATAATCGTGAAAGCCCGCAGTATTAGGATAGAAATGGTTGATTAGTCTCTTAGCAAGGAGCTCGAATTTTGATTTTAAGATATGCTAATTAACATTAGTAACGCGAATAGGATGATCTTAGTCTTCCTTTCCATCCTCTTTCTTCTCTTCCTCTGGCACGGGGTTCTCAACCCTTACCTTCCCCTCTACCACCTGCCCAAACGCACTATATACCACCTTCTGACCCCCAACCTCCTCGCTCTCCTTCCCAAATTCCCCTTTCCCATCCCTAAAAACCTCCTCGTCAAAAGCCCCACAAACCTCATTCCAGTCCAACCACTGCCCCTTATCCGTCCACACACCACCCTTTCCCCCTCTTAAATCCCACCACTTGTCGCCTCCTCCGGCTGCGGCTTTGGCTGCGATAGGTCCATCGGGAGAGCGGATGTAGAGACGCATTAAGGCGCGGGAGTTCTTGTGAAACCACATTGATTCCCAGAGTTGAGAAAGGAGGGATTCTGAGCCGTGGAAGGTGAGAGAGGCGGGGACGGAGGAGCCTGGTACGATGACGTTTGTAGCGAGGGAAACATCATTCCAGGTTGCTTCGTCAGAGTCGATCGTGTCTAAAGCGGTAATGGGTGGGTTAGGGTTAGGAGAGGAGACGGTGTGTTGTGCGTATGGTGGAAGGCTGACTATGAGATCCGGCGGTAACGATATAGGTTTGGCGAAGATGGAGGCTGCTAGTTTGGAAGGAGAGGCGATAATGGAAGGAGTGTTGAAGGTTATGAATCTAATATCCTCAGCACTGTTGTTCATGACCTGGAATATTGAGCTCTGATAATCTAGGCCTATTCCGAATTCGTAGTCTTTGTCCTCTGGCAGCGTGATGTTTGGTACAATGGAGGTGTGGGATGGTTTCGAGGGAAACGAAGATGGCCAACCCGAACTCTCTTTCCGTGATTCGGAAGCGGCGTAGATTTGGCGGGCTATTTCTTGCTCCCCAAAAATCTTGGAGAAGACATATTGACTACCGAATGTACCGATGTCATTGAATTGAAGGAGTTCGGTGGCCTGTTTGTAGATGGGGCGGAGATCGGAGACATGGCCCATGACCATTGAAGAACCCATGTAGCTCGGGCGATTGTAAATTCCTCCGACGTGCTTGTCCGTTTCGTCGCCGTAGATATCATTTGGTAAAGGGGATTCGGGTACGAAGGCGCAAACAGGTTCACTGGGTTCGTTGGGGCATTCTTTTGCAGCTCCGAAGAGAACTTTTTGAACATACATCGGTTTCGAAACTGTACTGTTCATATCTTTGACAGTTCCGTATTTCTCGACCAGTTTGTTACTGGAGTCCCGCATGCCGTGAAAGAAACGGCTGACAGTGACTTCAGCGGGAAGTTGGAACCAAGCATCTGGCGCTGTATGAGAACGATATTCCACTAAATGCAATGTCACATACCTTCTTCAACAACCAGTATCAGATCATCATCGTGCGCTTCCCTTCCAAGTAGGAAGTCAAACATATTCTGCAAAATACCTGCTCCAGGTCTTTCACTTCCTCCAGGCGATCCATAGCTAATCAGAGTGGGTGGTGGATAGTTCAAGATGGCAGCTGAAAGCATCGTCTTGCAAAGGTTCGCCGTCGGCTTGTTGTACGGTATCAGGAGGTGGAACTTCGGTTTCTTGGCGGAGTCTTGACCCATTCCCGCGGACTCCACAACGTCGTCCCATCTCGTAGCCTCGTATCCTTCAATGTGGTGTGCCAACGTATTTGTGACTCTCTCAGGGACGTACCTGCTGAGTGTGGCTGCGGCAAGGTGCAAATCGTCCTGTTTAGCAATTAGTTTATGGCAACACACTGAGATCTTGGACGACTCACAGCATGTCGTCTTCCTAGCACCAGACACAAAATCGCAAGGACTAGAACTAGACTCAATAGCAGGCTCCGCCGACTCCTACTTGGGCGCCCGATTTTGCTCATAAGGTGACCTGCCACAACCTTTGCGGGCACATTCGTTGGCTTCTTTGGAATACCAGCAGTTGCCCCAGGTGGAGGGTGGTGATTATACCGCATGTTGTGGCGATTGTGTTGAAGCTCGGATGGAAAATGTTCTGGGCCAAAGATAGACCTAAGAATTGCGACGAAAAAGAGTGCAGACCTGAGCAGGAGAACGGCGAGGTGATGGGCATCTCCACTAGGAGATGACGGAGAGATTTTCTAGATGAATGAGTTATGAGGGATGAACGGATGTAGAGGAAGTAAGTTTGTTGAGTGCTGTAAAAGGGAAGGAATGCGATGCAAGGAAAATTTTGACCGCCTGATGGACGTCATTTTCCGGTCTTAGGGCACGACCTTGAGCGTTGAGTTCGCTCCCCGCAATAAATTGAAGGCAATACAACATGTCCTTCATGAAGCTCGAAACAACAAAAGACTTGCTCAACTAGAGCTCTTAATCTACCATAGCTCCGGCGTTGCAATTGTGGAGCAGCTCGAGCTTTGAGCCAGAAAGTGGGGCTGGAACCTTAGCATCATGCTCTATCATTAACCTTATCATGACCCTCTTAACTTTTGCAGTTGACTTATAAATCCATACCCCTGGGACCTATTCTCCCCAGAACTGACCTCTACGTCTTCGTGTAATGTTTCAACTCGCTGTCGGAGCCGCGAATCTTGTTCGGCTTCTCGAAGCAAGTCCCTGTGTCTATCCTCAACCATTCTCGCAAGGCTTTCGACAAATTTTGTTCTTGCCCTTTCTTCCGCAGTGCCTTTCCAGATTATTGCCAGCTCCTTGAGCTCCTCAACTCGTTTTGCAGCTGCTTCGATTCCGTCAATTGGATCTCCTCCAATCAAGAGGTCTGCGATTTCGTCTCGAAGCTGCTTTGACACCTGCTGGCCCTTCTCTTCTGTGCTGTGCATATCCGATCCTGGTTCTGGCGCAGAAACAGAGAGAAAGGACGACGTGACCGAGACCTCGGATGGTGGAAAAGTCCATGACATAGCATCACCAAAGGTCTTGATCACCGTTTCCAGTCGAGAGCGGACAAGTGTGAGGGTTCGTAGCTTCAGAATAAAGGGAGGGTCGACGATTGCTGGAGCTTCCTCCCGCATGGGCGTCTTTGGCACCGTGATGGTGGAGGACCGCCTTCGATGTCCATTCGTTTCGACCCGCGACTGTCTCCGCGTAAGATCTTGATCCAACCCACCGGGCACGAACTTGGCCACATCATCTTGTAGTCCTTCTGTCAACGCTTCGGATAGCCCCAATGTCTCTCCTCGAAGCACCTCTACTTCGTATGCTAACCTGCTGCCACTTCGCAAAATCTCATCGGTCAACTGGGTTAAGGTGCTCGTCAGTCTCGTCGTGTGCGCACTGAGATGCGAGAGAAGAGTTTGGGTTTGCGTAGATAGTTCGGCCAAGGGCACGCTGCCTTTCGCAGGTTGGGAGACATTGGAGGTTTGGAGGGAGGGTAGAGTGGCATTCAGATATTCCGCAGGGTCGAAGGAGGGGTTAAGAAAGGGCTGCAGGGCAGGATCTGTGACGTGTGCTGACTTGGGCTCGAAAGTTATGGCAGCAACTGGACGATTCTGTGGCTGGATCGGCCTCGTAGCGGCACTGCTGTTCTGACGCCTCCGGGCAGCCTTCGAGTCCCAGGCCATGGCGTTGAAGGTTGACAAGGCCAGGAGACGGAGATGGATATGGATACAGAACCGGGTCTCGGGGCGGTGGCCTGTGGCCTGTGGTCTGTGGTCTGTGGTTGTTGCTATTCCCAGCGCCAACCGTGTGTGGGCGCGCTAAAACTTAGTTGCCGCACTGACAGGGGGGAGCCCTGAACAGCCACAGGATCAGCGGGGGCTTGGAGGGGCATTTTGTGAACGACGTTCGTTCACCGTGTACTGTCGGACCCTCACCACAGCCCTCTCTCGCCGTGTGAGGACTTGGCCACGGCTCCTGAAGCTGCTCCATGTGCTGGTGAATGGAAATTCACTCGAATTGACGGCTTCCCGCTTAGATATCAGGGCTGGGAGCGGGTAATGCTGATGCTGTTGCATTTGATTGGCTCCGCTTCGCCTTCGATGCCTAGACAGCAGCCTTGCCCCAAACTTCTGACTCGACTCCCAACCCCACCGCAACCTGCCTCCCCATTCCAATTCCAGCTGGTGTCCCTCTCTTCGTAGCCAGAGTCGAGGG
Source organism: Hyaloscypha sp. PMI_1271 (assembly GCA_021399465.1). Lineage (NCBI taxonomy): Eukaryota > Fungi > Ascomycota > Leotiomycetes > Helotiales > Hyaloscyphaceae > Hyaloscypha > Hyaloscypha sp. PMI_1271. The sequence goes on along the minus strand of JAJTUS010000037.1, from coordinate 232,917 downwards.
CTCGACAATTCTTCTTCGTCGCTCTGGTAGCCTCCACCTCGCCTTTGTCTGCATTCAATTTCAGAAAGATCAGTTTTCGCTGAGGAGCCTCGTCGACGCACCTCTAAAATTCCCATAGATTTACTCAAGGCTGTCCCGATTCGCTACTACCACTACTTCCCCCTCTCGAGAGAGCCTTAGAGGGCCAACCCTCAATCCTGTTACACAATTGCATCACCCCAGACCTACCCCTCATCACCTTTCGGGCCCAGCCGTGGGCAACAGCACCCCTCGACAAGATGCCTCGAAAGCAGTTCATTAACGACGTCCAGGTCGCCGCGGACAAGAACATCTTAGGGATCTCCAGCGTTGTTCGGGGTGACGATGATGGCGAAGTCGTTGCCTGTTTCGTTCCTCCCACCGGGGCTCCCATAGAGATCTCATTATTGGCTCAACCTGGTACGTAGTGCCCGTCTTCTCTTTTATTTCCGTCTTGAATCCAAGGTATCCAGTATACAGTTCTTACCTTGTACTCATCCCTTGCCTAACTCAGACTCCCCAATGCATTATCACAAGCGGCAGCGAGATTCACGCTGAAGCTAACTTGTTGCAGATGTCGGTTCATACCCTTCGGAGAGCATGTTTATGGTCTTCACACAGGCCGATCTTCCCCCAACTGCAACAGCCGCTCTCGGGACCGTCTCCGATTTTTCTGCTGGCATGCGTCTTCCAGAACTGATTACGATCCTTTCCCAAAAGCTTCATGGTGCTTTTGCTACTGGTTCACGAGAGGCTCCGTATAGTATCGACGATGGATCAGATGTATCAATGGGAGGCGTCAATGGGAATGCCAGCTCCGACGAAGAATCAGAGGAAGATCCGTATGCGGCCTACGATAGCGGCCCTGATGACTTCATCCCTGGAGACCCTGGAGCATCCTCGTCCGCTACTTACCACCTCAACGTCGAGGCTGCTAAGAAACTTAATCGACGTATCAGACACGACTTGCGAGCGGCGAAGATGGCCGGCTTTACGGTTGGCGTCTTGACCGGCATGAAGGCCGAGTGTGTGAGCAGTCTGGTGAGCATCTCCATTCGAGTTGCCCAGCTCGGACTTTCAGAGGAGGCTATCCAGGCTTGGGATCTTGAGCCGCAAAAATACATCGTACTTCTTATCCGCTATTCGAGTGGTTACAAGACTTTCGAGGCTGTCATCTCCGAGCCTGCGAAGTCCCACGACATCGCCTTTCGAGTCGGAATTTGCAATAGGTACAAACCAACAATTCTTGAAGCCCTGGCTGCGTTCACCGATGTGACCAAGAATATGGGCAAGGACGACGAGGAAGAAAAGCCAGAGGTCAATGATCAGGCGGGTTTTGCGAATCTATTCATCAGTAGCTCGCTGAACGAATTCATCACTCAACAATTAATCTCCCTCCTAAAGATCCGAAACTCTGTGGGCCTGGGCTGGGATGGAGCAAAGCGCTACTTCAATGATAAACAAGGAAAATTTGATGAAGGCGCCGCCGACCTTCCATCAACCTACTATGAGGAATCGTCCGAGAAGGACAGCACTCTCCCCACTTCGATAGCTGCTGATCATCTTACCGATCATTCAGCCAAGCAGATCTCATTCCCATTGATTGTCGCCCAGTTTGCCATGCGATACTTGGTTCGATGCACAGATTTCTGTCTCGTTTGTCACGACAAGATTGAGGAAGATTTCGAGGCTCTGAAACCATACGTGTGCAGCAAGCCACTTTGCCTTTACCAATACATGTCGTTAGGATTTGGACCAAGCGTCGAGCACGAGATCTTGACTCAGCCATACGTTGTCGACCTGCTTGTAAGCTTCTGCTATGCAAGCGCCTACGTACGTAGCCCATCCTGTATGTGAATCTTTTACAGCTAATATGATTGTAGAACCGTCGACTTCGAGAATATCCAACTGGCATGAGTCTAAGCGTCCCTCCAGTGACCAGTTCCGTAACTCGCGCTTTCGCCGCACATGCTTATTACCAACCTCAAGCCAACTCACCAACTGCGAATGAAACACAAGCTGGACTTGATGTGAAGCTTGACCTTAACCGTCAAGAACTTATCTTTGAAGAAGGCCAAACTTGTCCAGTTCAGGCAGGGCATTGGATTGTAGTCAATGTAGCTGGTACGGTCACTGCGCTTGAAGGAATAAAAAAAAATTTGGACAGTGAAACTGACATCGGATAGGCCGTCCATCAGACCATTACCGTGTTGAGGATACGTCTCTATTCCCGACAATCAAGTTGTCTGATCTTCCGGTCACTCGTGTTGGCATGCTTCCTTCCCTGGATACTATGCAAGCAAACATGTCGACAGTTCCTACACCCGCCACGACTCCTCCTCCGCCTGCAATCGTGACTGCGAAGATGTCAGTTTACAACCAGAATTTTGATGACTTAGATGAGATTGGCAAAGCTGAAAGTATTGTGATGCTGCTGGAGACTTTACCGCCAGTTAAGGAGATGAAGACTTATCTCTTGCAGATGAGCCGATTCTCGGACCCCAGTCTTAAGACTTGGAAGGACCGTATATCGCCGGCTGCGTTGGGTATGCTGCGTTGGATCATCGCATCCAATCGTTCATGCTTGGTACAGGTGGATAGGTGCCCCGGACAAGATGACGCCGAGGCCGTTATGTCCAAAGTCAGACTCGACCAGAGAGTATCGAACGTGACAGACAATTGGGTGCAGTTCCGCTTCGCACAAGGCTCGCCGGACAAGGAGCAGAGATTCCTGAATGCCCTAAGAGCCCAACAAGCAAACTTTGACCCACAATTCCCGTCTATATTCGCCTGGCATGGAAGTCCCCTCCCCAATTGGCATAGCATCATCAGATCGGGATTAGATTTCAAGGAAGTTTCACATGGTAGAGCTTACGGCCACGGAGTGTATCATGCACAGGATCAGGCTGTATCTGTTGGTTATGCTGCGCCAAACCAGGTGAGTTTCCATCCCCATTAGGAGTTTAACTTGATGCTAATTTATGCATACAGGGCAATTGGCCAGGATCGGCGCTTAAGATTACTTCAGCTATGAGCTTGAACGAGATCGTAAATTGCCCTACCCAGTTTGCAAGCGCCAACCCATATCTTGTGGTTCAGCACATCGATTGGATCCAATGCAGATACCTCTTCGTCCAAGTCAGTGCCACCGATGGTGGGTACAACTGTGTTGGGTCAAACACCGTGAGCCAGTAAGTGAGCCCTGCTTTGAAACGTTCTTAATTTACTATACCCTCCAAGAAACTAATATCTTACAGTACTTCTGATCCCTCTATTGAAGTCAAGCAAGATCCGAAATATACAGCAACATCATTACTTCGTAAACCAATCGGTATTCCCGCATGTGCGGTCAAAGTTTCGAGAGGTTTCCGCATTAGTACGCAAAGCGAGACCCCATCGAGCAAGAGACGTAAGAACGGTTTCTCGGGAAGCAAATCGCCAATGATCGAGATGAACATCGCTAGTGAGGGTGAGACTCTCTCTGATCTCGAGTTCCTGTTTTCTGAAGACGAAACTCCTGCGAATGAGGAAGGTACATCGAAGGGCAAATTCATTGCAATGTAGGTTTCCCTTATCTTTATGAATTTAAGCAATTACGATTGCTGACAGATATTAGGCACGACTCACCCAAGGTAAATCCGAAGTTGACCGACTTTGTCCCGGGCTCCTTAGACCAGTCCAGTCTTCCTATGTTGGAGCCACCGTCTTATGCTACACCCACAGCCACGAAGACTCTCAACAGAAATCTGCGAGAAGTTCTAGAGATTCAAAAGAAGACGCCTCTCCACGAACTGGGCTGGTACATTGATCAGGAGTTGGTCAGCAATGTCTATCAATGGATTGTTGAGTTGCACTCTTTTGAAGCAAGCCTTCCCCTTGCACAAGACATGAAGAAAGCTGGAGTGACCAGCATCGTCCTTGAAATTCGGTTCGGAAAAGACTATCCCTTCAGTCCACCGTTTCTACGTGTCATTCGGCCTCGCTTCATGCCTTTCGCTGCAGGTGGGGGCGGCCATGTCACTGCTGGAGGAGCCATGTGTATGGAATTACTCACCAATTCGGGTTGGAGCTCGGTTTCTACGATTGAGAGCGTTCTTCTCCAAGTACGCATGGCAATCATGAACACAGAACCTAAGCCGGCACGTCTTGAACATTGCAGCAAGGCGCATCAGCGGGATTACGGTACCGCCGAAGCCATTGATGCATTTATTCGGGCTTGCCGTGCTCACGGCTGGACTGTTCCTCCTGGATTCCAGGACTTCGCTGGCTCAAGCGGATATTGAGCATTTTGGGGTGTTGGTGGCGTGATTTGGAGAGATTAGATCAAGACAGTTGATTCGTTTCTTGATTTAGCAGCGAATTATTGCATGGGTATCTGGCGTTGCCAACGGAGTGAGGATTCGGCGTTTTATTTGGCAGTGCGCACTCATGACGGGATGGCACTTTTTCCTCGCATCATTGGGCGTTATGAGCAAGAGAATTGGGGCAGATACCATACCTTGGGGGAAATATCAGTGAGCAAAAAATACACACAGCAGATCAGAATTTGCTGAGTTTGTGATATCTGAATTAAGTTCGAGGAGGTAAGTGTTCGACTTGTATGAGAGAGACCTTAAAAGGTGAAGACTTTTCAAAACTAGTACTTTTTTCAACAACCTTAGTATAGCTTAAATAAAAAGATCTGCTTCTTTTCGGATCTTAATTCGTGTTCAATCACGTGACTGGAAGATATCCTCGTAATCCGAATTTGGCTTAGCTTAAAAAGGCGGTGAATGATTCTGCCTAGCGCCGTCATGTGGAGGTGTTCGTCGCATCGCGCTCTTCCAATACCAGGCCGATTCCATTGTCGCTATTGTCCTTCGGCCTCCAATGTAACGAAGACTATTATTAACGAGATAATAGGGAAGGACTTCCTCTTCCTGCCCAGATTCAAATTTGATTCTGCCTCCCTCTAACTCGACTTTTTCCTTCTCAAGCAACGACCTCCGAAATCGCGAACATCCTCGAGAAAGCTCCCACGTCCTCCCACTCTCCAATACTTCGAACAAGCATTACCCCCTTCTCATACACACCTCCTACATCTCATTTGCTGCCCCGGGGTGATCTGCGACCACTATGGCAGCCATGATTCCTTCACCGGAGGTTTCCCCAGTCATAGGGGGGGCTTCCCACAGAATCGATCGCCAGCAATCCAACTCCCCACCTCTACAGGAACAACAACTCTCCAAGAGAGACAAACGCCGTAGCAACCTTGCCAACCGTCTTGCCGAAATCACTGCTCAGTTCTCTGACAATCGAGATGTCCACTACCGCAATCAGCTCCAAGCTCTGCAGATCGACATCAACCTCATCGGAGAAGCTGATGCCCATGGTGATATGCCACTTCCTGACAGTCCAGCGGCCATTGATACGTTGGTTCGGGAGAATCTTCAAAAGAATCTGATGAAGGCTATTGGTGTCAATGTTCCCTTGAGAGCTGGCAGAGTTTACGCAGATTTTGCTAAGGAGATCAACGATGCTATGGAGGACAAAGATGCTATGCTGGCTATGCATAAGGTCCGCTGTCTTTACACTTTTTGCTTAGATTGAACGCCTCACTAACTGGTCTCAGAGGGATTTCGATGTCAAATTGAGCGAACTCACTGCAGACTACGCATACCGACAGAAACTGGCCAGCAATGAATATCATGCTTTGTCAACCACCCTCCGTGACCGATTGATCAACAGTGTTACAAGCAAGAAGAACCGTCTGGCAAAGGACAATGCATCGCTGGAGCTCGGTGAGAATAGCAACGCTCTGCTACTTCATCCAAGCCAATTCGGTGTCGCAAACCCTGCCAGCCCTGGTGGTCTTATTGGCAAGAGAGCTACGAGATATCGTCGAGACGCAGATGAGATACCAAATTTTACAGAAAGCAATAAGCGAAAGCGCAAAGCTCACGACAGTGATGAGTCTCCTGCTCCTACCCGTCAACGCATCGACAATGGGAATAGCACTCCGATCTGGTTTGCAGAACAAAACGCCCTCAAGAACGTGCAGGTTGACTCCGCACTCTACAGCGTCGAGAAGCTATTCACAGAGAAGGAATTGGCCATGACATACAATGCTGCAGCCTTGGCCGCCCACTCATACATGCAACGTCAAAAGACATCCGAAGAGAACGATTCTCCACCAAACGGCAAGTCCGACTCCAGTTCCGAGAATGGGAAGGCGATTACAGCAGCCGCCGAAGCCGAGCCTGAAGATGCAGACTCCCCACCTGGAGGCTTATCAATGGAGCGTCAATACTCTCACGCCACTCGCAGCACTCGAGGCGTAAATTCCTATCTGTCCGGATTTGGCATTGATGCCCTTGGCGATATTAACTACCCTGGCACATTCGATGCTCTCGTCAAGCAAATCCCCAAGCTACCTCCACCTGGTCTTGTATATGGCTCAAAGACTTACAGCAACAAAGACCCAACATCCGCGGGTTTTGCAGCAGGCATGAACGCCGAGGACGCCAACGCAGAATTCGAACTCATCAGGCGGGCGAGAATTTACAACGAGGAGAATGGGTACGGAAAGAATCTGGAGCGTGACGAAGGTGCGAGAAGTCTTCTCGAGGTGGCATCCGACACCAAAAAGCGATACTCGTGGGTCAAGTCCGATAACAAGGACCTGCTGAAGGAGGTCATAAGCAGCGTGAGAGAGGACGCCAACGAGGGCAATGAGCTTACACTTACTCCTGGCGGTGAGCAAATGTCGAGGCAAAACACTGGCGACTCGATGATCAAGACCACCTCGTCTCGAGGGCGGAATTTTAAGGGACGAAATCCGGCGTGAATATGGGGTGTAGGATTACATAGGCATTTTCGATCGAACAAGCGTTGTTTGATACCATAGATGGATAATAAATGAACGCTTTGAAAGTTCCCCTTGGTTGTCAATTGCTTCCTGCCGTCTCTCATTGGTCTGGATACTTGTGGAAGGCACCATTCATCATTTAGGCTGACCTCTTCCAACCGCGCGAGTGCAAAAGCTACAGTGCTATGATTCGCCGGCCAATGGATTCCCTGTTCCATCGAGAAGGGAAAAAGGACGCGGGGCTTCAGCCACACCTGCGAACTCGCCCCCTCTTGAGCCTGACACCTTTCAACCAGCGAGTATTTTCATCTCAACGAACAATCTCCTGCATTCTTTCCATCGACATTGTACAATACATTTACAAACAATCAACTACGATAGTCCTAAGACAATTTGAAACAATCGGAATAGTGCACGTCCTCAGAAGGCCTCAACTTCCCCAAGTCGATCGGGAGGTTGGCACACGGTGGAAGCTTTCTCATACACCCCGCTTGATGCTTCGAAGGATGAAGTTCGCCTTTTACGGATCATTCCTCGCTATCCACAAACGAACACACGTTCTGCACTTCTCTCATTCCTAGGACGATTGCAAACCAATATCTGGTCCTCGATATCCTCACCTCCAGTCGCCTGCACATTAGAAAGGATATCTTTGAAGGATTGTCCCAACTACTTTGCTTTATCATATGCTTGGGTGGACCTAAACTCGATCGTCATCAATGACTTGAAAGTCACCATTACGATAAATCTCGAGATTGCTTACATCAACTCCAAAATGAGGCCAACCAAGTTGTCATTTGATTTGATGCTCTTTGCATTAATCAGGATGACGAGAATGAGGAGGCAAAGCAAGTAGCAAAGATGAAAGAAATTTTATCAAGAGGCGGAGCATGTGCTGGATGGCTTGCGCCATCGGGAGATGGTAGCGAGGAGCTGATAACTATCTCGGCGAATTGGCCTGGGAGCTGAAGACCTCGAAATCACAGACATCGCTGGCCGGATACTAAGGGAGCCCTTCCAAACACCAGACGAACCTTACAATAAGACCGTGAATGATAAGTTAGAGCAAAATTTACGAGAAATTCGGCTATTTGTTCCCAGACCTATTTCCTTGGAAGGCACATCAGGACTTCCTAAGAAAAGACTGATGCACGCAATGACTAAAACTACGATTCAAAAAACTCAGCCCGTCCGGTTTCACCTTCGCCTCTAACTGGCTCCTAGCCTCCTGCCTTGAAGCACGCTAGGGCGCAAAGGTTGTACCTTTGTTTCTATATTTCCTCGGGGGAGGGTTGGTTGTTGGTAAACTTTTTGCAGCGCCTCCTATTTAAGCGAGTGCAGAGATTCGTCTGCCACCTCTGCAAAGCGCTTGACAGCTGTGTCTTGAACGCGTTGTAAAGATAGCGTCAAGTATACCACAGCATGGAAACCGGCGTGGTAGTACGAGATGCTTCGAATGACACTTCCACACAAAAGGGGCTGGCCCCTATTTGCGATGCCGGGTCGGGCCTGGCTCGCTTGCATGCCTTTCTCTTTTGTCAGCAGCGGTGCAGCAACCACACCACACACCACCACACACGCCAAGCAACGACGCTATTTGTAAACAAAAACTCTAAAGTCGATTGACCCTATTAACAGACAGAATACATAATCATTCAATTCAAACATGAAAACTAGAATTCAAATCTGCCAAAAGCCCCCGGCTTATTTTCCCATTTATCTTCCTTCTCTCACTTGAAAGAAAAGGTAAATGGTTGTTCAGGAATTAAAGATGGAGAAGGATCCTCTTCAAACTCCTTTCAAGCTTTCTTCGCACAAGCTCGAACATAGAGTGGTGCTCGCGCCAATGACACGCATGCGAGCCTCGGACACCGGGATCGTTCACCCCCGAGCAGCAGAATACTACTCTGAACGCACAACACCAAATTCACTCTTAATCTCAGAAGGGGTCGTGATTCACCCTCGAGGAAGAGGATTCCCTAACACGCCTGGACTGTACAATAACGAACAAGTACAGGCTTGGAAGCCGATAACTCAGGCTGTGAAGGAGAAAGGTGGTGTATTCTTTGCGCAGTTGTGGCAAGCTTCCCTTCCATCTCTTCGCTTGATTAAGGAGAGGTTTGAAGGTTGACTGATGACTATGGAACAGGCATGTAGGCCGTGTCACCGTCCCTTCTCAAACTGGAGGACTTCCTCCTCTATCATCGACTAAAACCGCTTTACCAGACAACCACCAACTCTTCGGCGAGAAGAACGGCAAAGAGCCATATGTTGAGTCCCAGGCTATGAGCGAGGCCGATATCAGAGAAGTGGTCCTGCAGTTTGCGAGTGCTGCAAAGAACGCAATCGAGGCTGGTTTTGATGGTGTTGAGATCCATGGCGCGAATGGGTATCTCCTTGATACTTTCGTCCATGATAATATCAACGATCGCACGGATACTTACGGAGGTTCTCTTGAGAATCGTCTCAGATTTCCGCTGGAGGTTGTAGATGCTGTTGTCGCACAGATTGGTCGAGAGAGAACTGCGATTCGGGTTGCGCCGTTCCATGTGCTGCAGCAGACGATGGATAGTGATCGGATCGCAACTTTCAAAAGATATTCGGAAGAGTTGGAGAAGAGAGGCTTGGCATATGTGCATATGGTGGAGCCGAGGTATGACCAGTTTAGCACGGAGGGAGCGTTCTCTGGGCATAGAGGTGTTGTTGATCTGGGAGAGGGGACGGGCGGTGATGATTTCTCGTTGTGGACTTTCAGGAAGATCTTGAACAGTACACCGCTTGTTGGGGCGGGTGGGTGTGATGCGGTGAGTGCGAGAGATGCAATAACGGAAGGTAGGAGTGCTTTCTCAACATTGAGATTCGCTGGCTGATTGTTTCATAGGGAAGGTGGATCTCGTTGCATTCGGCCGACACTTTACTTCAAATCCCGACTTGCCCAAAAGGCTGTTTGAAGGTCTCCCCCTTACGAAGTATCAGCGGAATACTTTTTATACGCCCGGAATGAAAGGATATCTTGGTTGGAGTAGAGCAGATGGTTTCTGAGATAACATTCTAGTGAAGACAGGAAGAAAAGCCAGCACAAACAAACAATTGCCTAGAAAGCAATGCAGCAAATGAGACGGAGATGTGAACGGAAATGATTAATGACAATGGAGTCCATTTTGATTCGGGCTGGACCAGTATGCTAGGATCTTCCAGGATATGGTATGAGAATCGATAAACATATTTGTTAAGCTGGGACTAGGTGAATACGAGGCGCTTGCCCTCTGAAAGGAATGTATTCAGTCACGCAAAGGTAGTATGATAAGCGGATCATATGTAAGATCAAGAAACTCATAAAATGTATTTGTTACCCTTGTTAATGATCAATAACGCCCCCCACAATCCCAAATTCAGACTAATCATTTCATGGACCAAATACCAAAGCACGAGCCTCAATACTTTCTCGGCCAACCGCTCCTTCCGGAGTTCTTGGATCCTGGAATGCAGTATGGGGAACTCTACCTCCAAGCACCTTCGTTCCAGGCTTCCGAGCTTCACTGTCGAAACACTCCAAGAATAATCTCTCATTATTTTTCATTCCGGACAGGTAATGCCACTTCTGGCCTGGATTGTATCTGATACCTGCCGTCTCGCCAGTTCGGTCTGGATATCTGTGTTCGACGGGAATAAGGTCCTCATCCCTCAAGGTCGAAGAACTGGCGAAGCCAAGGGGATTGGCTTGGACTGGGCCATTCAATGGACGCCAAATATTGATAATGCGGTATCTTCCTTGCAAGAGCTTCTCTGCTTCTTTAGGGAGATGATGGTGTACACGCTGTGTGGCAGACTTCACGGTTTGATCAATATGTACCCTTGTTACCGGTGCCCGGGGTGCTCCGGCAGTGGAACGACGGATGGTGTGATCGAAGATGAAAACCTTATTTGTTCCTGGAACATGATCTAGGATCAGTTTCTCTACTTCGGGATAGTAGTTTTTCTTAATTGACTCATCGTCAACGAAATCTCGCTCGGCAGATTCAGGGAGGTAGGAGACGACTTTAAAGGCGTCCTTGTCAAGCGTGTATTGAGATTCCTCCCCTCGAATATCGTGGATGGGGACCTGGACATCAAAGTTCCCGAAATTCCGTTCTGGATAACGGGGGAGTCAGCAATTTCTCGATTAGAATTGTTTCGGGAGGGGGCATGGTCTTAGGAGAATTTCATGAAAGAGTCGAAAATAGGACAAGGCTTCTCCCAAAACACCTACGTGGTTGTCCCTCAGGCGGTTGCTCGACGAAATTGAATGGAACGGACCCGTCCTCCGGCGGCCTAAAATAGTTCAACGTAACTGTAGTATCGCCACGAGGAATGAAGCTGTTGGAATTGCCATTCGTTTGATATGCAGCCTCGGTTCGGGCAGATTGTGAGAGATTGTGAGCCGCGGTGGCTTGCAGTGGTTGTGCCGTCGTCATGACGCTATGCTTTTTAAGTTGTGGGAGCCGGGGAGGAGGATGGAAGACCGTTGAGGTTTGGTTGCTGCTGTTATGAACGAGCTGAAGCTGGTCTGCTGTCTGTAGACTGAATTGACTATGGGATGAGGGGAGGTTATTTCTACGGAGGATTGATGGTAGCAATATATACGTGCACTTGTGCTCGATGGTTGCACTTTGTGAAAGCTTTTGTCAGCTTCAACGTCACTTGATCCTTAGAAATCAGAATTGGAAAAGGCGTCGAACGACCACACATCCCCCGCATACCCGCCAGCTCTTCTGCCGAGGGAAGATGAAAATGGCTTCCTCCTTATTTCCGAAAGGGCGCGCTTCGAGCACGCAATTTAAGAGAAATGTCTGGCTGATGTCAACGGTGGGAGAATAATCCCGACCAAGAGTGGCGAGATCCCCCACTTTTATCGCCGAAACTGGTCACGTGGGTCTTATATGATATGGAGGACATCTCTAGATCAAAGGATTTACTTCAAATCGGACTACTTATATCATTTTCAGAAGGCCGGTGGGCTCTCAAGACAATCTCCCAACCATCTCTCGCCAATTCCGGATCCTCCAGCGGCTGCAGAAACCAGTTTGCCATTTTTTCGTCCCGTTTTGCTGCCATTCAAAGAAAGCTACGGCAGCTTTCCTAAACAAGCCACCATTAACGCTGCCGTACGTTCCCATATGTCCACCGGGAAGGTTCAACTTCACTACTGGTATTTTGGCCGGAAAGTCTTGATAATCCCTCTGGCACTGGTCCATTGATTTAGTCTGCCCCCTTCGAGAACACTAGACAAAGATGTTCATTACTGTAAGCTATATTCGTGACTCCACTACAGAAGAACCCCACAGGAGCATGTCGAAATGCGGGGTGTTCTCAGCGTGAACCACTGTTGAAGATGGTGGTCAAAGTAAACCTCTCATCCAGGCTGGCAGAGTACGCTTGGAGACCGTCACAAGATTGATCCGCAACTACAAGGCGTGACTCCTCAACATGCTCCCGTTCTTCTTGGCCGGCATATGCAGTCGATATCATTAGGTATATCAGGATTTTTGGTGGTACTAAAAATTCCCGAGCGCTGTGGAACTCCGTTTGGGATGATGAAGGAGCCGTGTGAGGGTATCTCTGTCAAGGCTTTGGAGAACCATCCTCCGTGGCCTCTGCAGCGCCCATTGCCCCATAAGATGACAGGAAGTGTGTACAATGGCGGAAGAGTATGGACACCTGGTTGATAGACGGTGTGCCTTGGGAGGGATGCGATGAATGAATAGAGGCTTTGCAGGGACCACTGCCACCTCCTGATGCACCGCCAGTCACTCAAATCGTTCCTTTTAGCATTGGGAGGAGGGCACCTAAGGTGATACTTGAAGTTGTCGTGGCAGGACATGTACCAAAGAGACTAGTTTGCTCGGAGCTCATTCCAACTATGCGAGAGTATCCACCGCCGCCCTTACTTGGCTGCGACGCATGGTGTCTTCATCCGCTGGGAGAGTAGCTTCACGAGTTCTACAGTGGGATCAAAAAGGAGGATTTCTTGTAGAATGATGGAAAGGTCAAACTGTCAAACAATGATTTTATGGCGACGAAAGAAAATAATCATCAATGACATGGTGAATAGAAGGGAAAGAAACAATTGGTCACTCTATAGCAGAAAATAACGAGGGGAAGAAACCAATCAATGTGATGGCATGCGATGCTGCGAGGTAATGTCGGTGAGCCATGTTGGACTGTCGTACGAGAGCTTAGTTGAAACGAACTTGAATACAAAGAATCAGGCATATCCGTATCTAAGAAAGCTTATGTTTTGGTCACTAAATCAAGAGCACGTAAGGAGAATCAACAAATGAAAAGTAAGAAATCTGCGGGGGGGCTGAAAAATGGACTGACTGTCTGAGTTGCTGCACTGCTGCTCCCTACCGGCTAATAAAGACGTGAATATGTCATTATGCGAACTCCAGTGCAAGTCCAGACGATCAGACCCGCGAAGTGGAGACAGAAGAGAAGGATGGTTGTCAACTACACGTGACCGGGTGATTTGCGTGATGAGCTAAACCGTTCCGAGCCGAAAGTAAACAACATCCCGGGCGGCAGACACCATGCCTCAGACACGACAGTTATGAATCCTTCATATCTCGTACAAAATTGAACAGAGCATCAATTAGGCGCCCATAAATTCTCCCACCTTTCTACCTCAGATCACCCAGTACATCAACAAATACAATTCAATCCTCAATGCGATACGAGTAAACATGGACGAAGCTCAGCTGTCCTCGCCGGACCCCCTCAACGACACGCCAACCTTCCACTCACCCGCAAAACTGCGACGGTCCTCAAGAGCCCGACACAGTCTGCCACTTCAAGGTAGCTCTCCAAAGAAGCAGACTTTCGAGCTAGATGTCGGGAACGAGCTCTCACCGCAGAAAATCAGAGTGACTGTTGAAGCTGGGGACTCGGACGCGGAGAATGCATATCCGGGTTATGTTGAAGGCGGATCTCCCACAAGAGCTCCCACGCCGAAAAATCGCAGAAGGGAACGCACTACGACCACAAGAATACCTGTGAAGGGACTTTCGGATTCAGAGGACGAGACACAAGACGTCACGACACCAAAACGTGGCAGGGGACGACCGAAAAAGTCTGCTGGGACTCCAGTACCGGCGAAGAAGCGCGGACGTGCGGGCACACCGACGCGAAAGAATGGAGGCAGGAGGAAATCGATTGGTGATTTGGTGGATGGGGATGACTCCGATGATGTCAATTTTCAGATTGGCAAGGGAGTTGAGATTGCTAGAGGAAAGGGAAGATCACGGTCGAGGTCGAGGTCTACAAAAGGGACTTCGTCGAAATCTACGCCAGCTGCCAGACAGGCTGAGTTCTCGGACAAGCTGATATCGAGTACTACAAGTAAGAAAGGAAAAGGCCGGAGGAAAACCCTGCTACCCGAAGAAGTTGTGGTACTGGAGGACGAAAGCAGCGGACATAATGTTGAAAATCAAGAAGCTGAGATTCCAGGGGTAGGGGCACTGGAAGACGTTGATTCCAAGAGCGTGGACCCTCTATCTACATATTCTACTATTCGATCAACGGCCACAGTCGGAGGCTATGAGCGGGACATTACGCTTGCCATGTTTAATCCGGGAAATGAAACTCCACACAGAACGGGATGGTCAAGCCCGCGGATTTTCGAAGCCCCGATACCCTCGAGCACGAGGAGAAGGGCCAGCAGCTATCCTTCACCCTCAGCGTCTCCAGAAAAGCCCCACTTCAGCCAGTATGATGAAGAAAGTGTTGCAATGACCCCCGCTCCGCTTTCCGATACACAAGAACCTGTGGGGACGGAAAACTACGATAATGGCTTCGGAGATGGTCGGTACGAAGAAGAGAACGAAGATGGCGTTGGTGAGCTTCTTGAGTTTGACACAATTCTCGAGAGCGAGGGTTTCAGCATGATATCCGTGGACTCAGTACCTTCTCTCAGAGAACATCACAGCAGCCCCGCAAACCAGCCAGAGAATGATTTGTCGAGACCGCTCAGAAATAAGAGCCTACTTTCAATCCAGGAAGCAGATGGTGCCGGTCAAAACGATTCCTTCTCTAGTATTCCAGACGATGTTCTCGAGGCAGCTACTCCTGGTAGAAAGGCACGGAACCGAAATCTACTTTCTGTTCAGAACACTGGGGTAAATGATTCCTTCTCGAGTATACCGCCTGAAGTTCTCGAAGCTGCAACACCAGCCAAAGCAGTACAGAAGAGAGATGTTTCGGCAGAGAAAGCAACGCCTACCGAGAATTATGAAGATTCCTTCTCGGCAATTCCGTCCGCGGTCTTGAATGCAGCTACACCTGCCGCCGTTCGCCAACCGCGACCAAAATTTGATAGCTTGAGTGTGCCTGGTGCACGCCCTGGTGTTTCTCCAGCAAATGAATCAGGCTCAACTGCACCTCGACTACCGACTCCTGAGGAAACTCCTTCCCCACCTGCAAATAATCATGATTCTGCGCCAACATCCAAGCCAACATCATCTCGATCTGCAGGGCGGAATTCGATACAGAATGCTTCTAATGATTCATCCATTGTCCACTCGCATATGCCTTCGTCTCCACCATCTATTGCACCACGCAGATATACGTACACAGCCCATCTTCGTCAACATCGCCAGCTGAATCCAGATGTTACTCAAACACCATCCATTGTGTTTTCCTCTCCGTCTTTACCACCGCCAATTCCTGGTGCACGAGGCCAGCCAGCTCTGGCTTTGGCACCAGAACAAAGTCAACGCCCAGCACTTACTCCGACTGTTCGTGCTGGACGTGCTCTGCAAGATGTCATTGTGCCTTCCTCGCCAAGAAGCCGCTCCCAAAGCTTAGGGAGCCCATTTAAAAGCCCAGCAGCTGACAGAAAGTCGTTTTCAAGCGCATTACGGCAATCACGTCCTTCCCCTTTGCAAGAACGACGTGCGGGACCGCTTCCAAGACTTGATTTAAATTGTGAGCTGGCGGGAGTTTCTTCTCAGGGATGTATGTGGAAAAGCTCGAATCCACAAGAGGATCCGTTCAGCAGCCATGGCCCGTCTCAGATGAGGCCGCCTTCTCCCGAAGAGAAGCAGCAATACAGCCTCGACCTTCCGGATCAACACCGTTATTCTGATCCTCGGCTTTCCAGCATTAGATCAGAAGCCGATTCGCCCAGAAGTGATGCTATGAGCTGGCAAGCTGAAGAGGAGATTTCTCTGCCTGAAGGGACGACATCCATCTCTAATGTCGCGATACCGGCGGCCAGTTCGCGAGGATGTTTATTGGGAAGTGAATGCAGCAGGAATAGTGCAATGACATCGGAGCAAAGATATGCTGCAGAGAGAGAAGCAGTGAGACAGCAAATTGCCTCTGCTGATTCTAGTAAGGTCATTGTAATTGACTCAGACGACGATGAGGTGAATGATGATCATGGTCACGAGGACGAAGATTTTGGCCTGCTGTTAGAGACATTGAACTCTTCTTCACCAGCAGTTCAACAGCCACATGAGCCCGTCAAGAATGTTCTCGAAAAGCCAAGACGAAGCAAGATACCAAGCCCGTGGAGAAAGAACAGTAAAAGACTGGTCTACAGCGATGAATTATCCCCACTTGAATGTCCCATTGCCGGAAGAGTCACTGCTGTCAAAGGCCTCGCGAAGGACTTAGCGACAGAAACCGTATCTCAACCAGTAACAGTTCGGCAAATTGTGACGCCGATATACAGTGATGAGACAGATCCTGCTGATCTCTCCGGAATCCAAATACCACAGAAGTCAAACTTCAAGCCTCGAGTCCGCGAAAGCAATCTTGATCTTTCCGCACTGCTTGCTTCACCTGAGAAACCTCTTCCAAAGCTCACTACAAGCTCATGGCAGCCTTCTTTTCAGCAGGATTCTTCTTCGAGCCAAGCGTCCTGCACAGAGAAGTCCAGGGAGATTCCAAAATCATCTGAGGCTGGACCTGGACATGTCACTGGATTTACACCAATTCCTCAAAAGTCTGGCTTCAACCCCCGAGCTCGGGCAGAACTCTCATCCTCTCCCATCAAGCAGACGTCTTTTGCTCCTACCATTTTCGGCGGCCCCATGAAAACCAACCCGGCTCGTACCCCATCCAGGTTGCTACAGCCATCTTCGTCAGTCTCCAGACCGCTCCACAGCTCATCCCCGAGCAGAACCAACAGCCTCTCTGCTCTGCACACTCCCTCGAATCAACTATCCCCATCAATGTGCAGTGAGGAGTCTCATTCTCCTTCGCTGATCTCAAATGAGGAGAAAGAAAACCAACCCACACAAAACAGAACCCTGAAATGGACCGAATCTCTGCGTCTTCAAACAGCCACCGCCCTTGTACAGACCCCACTACCAACAACCTCGCCCACCAAGTCTTGCTTGCGTTCCCCTCTCAAGACGCCCTCCGCCAACTACGTCTCTGGGAAGGCAAGTCCAAACAAAGCAGTCACTTTTGTCTCCTCGTCACCCATCCCTGATTCCCCGGTCACCGCGCCTTTGTCCTCAACAAAATGGTCAAAAGACCATTGGCTCCTCCTGGACTCCATCCTCCAATCATGGAAGCCAGAGAATCAATCCTCTCCCTCCTCTTCTGACTCGTCCGACTCCAATCCAGGAGAAGGAAGCAGAAGCGAACAACCAAGAAAGAGACGTAATTCAACCAGGGTGATTAGTAAATTGTTGGGCAAGAAGGTGTCAAGCCAAGGTGAGAGCATGCGTTTCGAGCAGTGGCATTTGGAGGCTGTGGATGAGTTCCGTGGCTGTGTTCCGGGATGGGAGGAGAAGGTTGTTGCGATGAGAGTGTTTGCTTTGATTGTTGGGGAGGAGAGAAGAGCATTGGGGCTGGTAGGATCAAGTAGTTAGGATGATTGGCGTGACGAATCCAGGTAAGAAAGTGTGTACCGAATCGTAGATATGTTTGATCACGGTGGATTTCAGTTTTTAAATAGCGTGGGTTTTAGTGAGATTAGCATGTTGAAGTCACGGAAAGAAAGCGTTTTGGATAGCAACGTCCTCCCAGTCATTCATTTAATTTTCATTCCGCCTTGATCTGCGTCTCTAGTATACAGTGCATTTGCCAATTCCCGCCACGGTCTGAGCTCTCTATTCAAGCATAGACGCTTGATTGGTATAAAGCACATCCACCACACTGCTCAACTTCTCAATCGTCGCCAATGCGGAGTCGTATCCCTCATCTCTCTCTGTCTCATCGTAGATAATCAAACATCCTGCACCCTGATCCAGAACCCCAATAATCACCTTGTCGAGAATCATCTGACTGAGCTTTCGCTCCACTTGTTGCGTATCGAGTCCGACCATCTTGGCAATATGCTCGATTTCAACGCGGGAGAAGGGCTCGATGACTTTGATAAGGTTCTGCTCCAGCATGGCATCGTAGAGACGGCGGAGATGGTTGCGGATGAAGGGGTCGCTGCCGAGTTCGTGGCGGTAATCATCAAGGGCTTTCTCGTACTCTTCGAGAGAGCGATTCGAGTGGGCACGAGCAACAGCTTTCATAGCTTCCAGGTTCTTGCCGGCATATTTCAAGGCTTGTTTAGATGTCATGAGCTGGTTGACGTCGTCGGCGAGGTTGAGCATGATTTTGCAGAGGAGCATGTATTGGAGTGATGCAGTTGCTTTCTCGGGCTCATCTTGAGTGTGGTATCCGTCCAGAGCTTCGATGAAATAAGAGAAGGCGGTGTTGAAGTCCTTGTCTTCTGCGTGCAGCTTGCCGGATTGCATGTCCAGTCCTGCTTGGAGAAGAGGCGGTGTATAGACTGACGCTGCGGATGTTCGAGCGCTGGTCAGAGCAGCGCGACCTTTAGCTACGTTTCCGAGAGCATGATAGACGCGCGATTCGAGGAGTTGGACTTCAACGAGCACAAGCTTGTCATCCAGACGCTTCAATTCTTTCAGCAGACTGTTGATGAGAGTCAGAGCATCGTAGTAGGATGCTTTGGTCATGTAGAGTTGAACGAGACGGGTTTCGAGGTTTTGTCGAAGGAATCCCCGACGTTCTGAGGTGGCCCATTCGATGCATGACTTCGTGACGGAGATTTGGGTATCGGTGGAATCGGGGATCGTATGGAAGAGATCAAGCAGTTGTCGGACTATAGCACTCATAGTCAGCACCTCAGCTTTACGAATGCATTCTTTGTCAATCCATACCAAGCTTTGCTGTCTTTGCTTTCGCAAACGAGGATAACACTGTCCGACTCGTGGTGACCAGATCCACCAGCTCATCTGACTTCCTGATTATCATCAGCATTACTCAACCGGCTAATTCCCATTCCGCGGCGGCTCACTTTTCATCTCGATACAATTCCCCTAAACTGACCAGCGCGGTCTCATATTCCCGTACGGCGGCGTCTGATGTTACTGAAGGAGGCTTGGAGATTATCTCTTTGTACAGAGCCTCTGCTTTCCTCGGATCTGTTTTCGTTAACCCCTTCGCCTCCTCTATCCTCGCTGAGTTCGCTGGGGCCATCTTGATATGCTGAAGATGGATGTAGTGTTTATGAAGGGGGAAGATGTTTGGGACCCAGGCGGAAGCTTTGGACGCGGCTGCGGACGGCGCTAATTAATCCCTGCAGGAAATTGTTCAGCCTCCCGGAATTTTTTGACTGACTGATTTAGCAAAGAACTCATGAAGATGCCACCCAACAACTGACAGCGAAAATGGTAAGCACACTTGGTCTTAAATATTTCCGACTTGAAGCCTAATGAGTATTTGTCTTAGAAAATCAAGGCTCTCTCCAGACCCTCGTCGTCTGCCCAGGCGCCTGGGTCGCATGTCCAAAGACAACCCCGTAATCTTGACCCTTCCCTTCATCCTTTCGAAAGGGCTCGAGAGTATACTAAGGCCCTCAATGCAACCAAAATGGAGCGTATGTTTGCTGCTCCCTTCATTGCCCAGCTTGGAAAAGGCCACGTTGACGGGGTGTATACGCTTGCGAAAGATCCAAATTCACTTCAACGGTTCGCCAGTGGGAGCGGTGATGGCATTGTCAAAGTTTGGGATTTGACAAGTAGGGAGGAAATCTGGAATGCCCAGGCTCATGAGAATGTTGTAAAGGGAATGTCATGGACGAGGGATCAAAAACTACTTACCTGCGCTGCGGACCGAACGATAAAACTATTCGATCCATATAATACACCATCTGGGACAGCGCCAGCAGCAACCTGGCTTGGAACCAATGCATTTACGAGTTTATCTCACCATCGATTAACAAACTCCTTTGCAGCTGCCTCGTCAGTTATCTCGATCTACGATTTGGAAAGGCAGAACGCACCGCCCGAAGTCCTACACTTTCCCACGTCAACTGATACCATAACCTCAGTTCGATTTAATCAAATCGAGACATCGATATTAGCCTCAGCTGCAACCGATCGGTCGATTGTTCTCTACGATCTGCGAACATCGATGCCGGTGAAGAAAACGATTCTAAACTTTGCCTCGAACTCGATATCCTGGAATCCGATGGAAGCTTTCAATTTTGCTGTCGCCTCGGAAGATCATAATATCTACATCTTCGATATGAGGAAGATGGACAGAGCATTAAATGTTTGCAAGGATCATGTTGCTGCTGTCATGGATGTCGAGTTCTCACCAACCGGGGAAGAACTAGTTAGTGCTTCTTATGATCGCACGGTACGGTTATGGAGCAGAATGAAAGGCCATTCTAGAGATATCTACCATACGAAGAGAATGCAGAGAGTGTTCTCAGTCAAGTTTACGCCGGACTCGAAATTCATTCTCTCGGGAAGTGACGATGGGAACATCAGACTGTGGCGAGCTCAAGCTTCGAACAGAGGGGGAATCAAATCTGCAAAACAACGAACAGCCATGGAGTACAATGAAGCTCTATCAGAAAGATACGCACATATGCCAGAAATTAGACGGATCAAGCGACACAGGCACATTCCCAAGGTGGTCAAGAAGGCTGGCGAGATCAAGGGTGAGGAGCTCAAGGCTATTAAGCGGAGAGAGGAGAACGAGCGGAAACATACGAAGAAGCAACATCAACGGAGAAAGAGTGAAAGAGAGAAGATGGTTCTGGCTTCGGAAAAGTGATTTGTACATGGCGGAATGGGCGGAAAATTGGCGTTGGAGGAATCTTGGCGTTTATATGGCGTTAGAGAAGGATTTGTTGTGTGGGATACCAGTAAGGGTAAGGTGTTTGTTATTCTAAACACATCTTGATTTCAGCTTCAGTTATTCATACGAAAGTATTGGTGACGATGACTTCGTGTGATATCACCCTATATTCTGGCAAATATCCCAGGAAGAGACTTCAAGGCTTATGGAGATTAGGCTATCCTAGACTTCTTGAAACCACCCTGGCCTCGCTCATGACGGAATATCAAGTAGTAGGGCGATAAATAATACATTGCCTCACTCTCCGCCACGCCATCAGAGCAACCAAGCCCTTCAATATCTTCAATGAACTGGGATATTTACAGAGCGGATATGAAACCTCTTGTGATGAGGAAAGAAACTGTTTTTGTCTGATGACTCTGATCAGAATCCAGTATCATCAGGAAATTATCAAAGTCTTTCATTCAATATGTCTCGTATTCTTATTTCATAGTTGTTCCTCTTCGGAAGATGGATTCCCAGAGGTTGAAGGGAAAGACAAGAAGGCTGTGAGCAAGCTGTAGAAATATTTCATCATCCAGCATGGCGATCATCGGAATTGAAATGATGCACTGAATTTAATTTCGGCTACAATTGTTGGTGCAACATATACATTATTTAGACATGAAGACGTATACATAGTGCCTTCTTGATGTATTTTAAAGCAGAATGCACGCACTCGCATCAATCTTGGATAAGCTGGTATATATCGGCTTCTGGGAGATCAAGGTGAAGAAGCTGGAGGGCGTGCAATAGCCCCTATATTGTAAAAGCAAAGGTATACCAGCCTTGTGACTCATGTAACTGCTCAAAAATCGTATCAATACTGCAGCAATGAGAAATCGGTGCAAGATGTCCGGACTCATGGCACTAGGTAATGCCTAGGGCCTTTGGGGTACGGTGTGAATCAATGTTCTATGAAGATAGAACAATGCTTTGCCCTAAGTATTCTCTTACACTCTTCACAACACCCTATCACAGCGCATTTTCCGCTCTTTCCGCCCCCTATCCCGCTTATCATCGGTCTCCAGGCCTTCCTTAATAAATCAAAATGCCGAATTCAGCGAAAACCAAAACAAAGGCTTTGTAGTTCAATGGGTAGAATACCAACCACATGTTGCTCTTGTAACACTATCGTTAGTTGGGTCTGTCGGGTTTGTTGAGCGTTTGCTTTGCTTGCTTGCTGGGTCTGTCTTACGTTGTGCTAAGTTGGAGATGGAGGTTCGATGCCTTCTGAAGCCAAAACGAATTTTTTGTATCTTTTTAGTTTGGTGCGATATTGGAGAGAGACAAATTTTTGGTGTTGAAGAGTATTTTGAGAGGGTGGTTCGAAGCGAGCGTCACCTGATATCACTTGTGGATGTGGGCAGTGAATAGTGAGGATATACTTTTTACTATCACTAATTGGGAGCAAGTATACTTTAAGCACAGCAGTGGTGCAAGCAATTAAGGTGGCGGCTAGAAGATCTCTAGAAGACAACGTAATGTGTCATACTCAGGCCTCAAAGTATTCTTTAACCCTATTTGAGTTAGAATTGAATAGAGTATCACTTTCACATTGTTGAGGATTCAGGTTTTATCTTCTCCTGCCGGTCAAAATATGTAGATTCACGACGGAGTACAGCACCAAAATTGATGATATTTTTGGAAATTAACACCTCTCAAATGGGAGAGTAGACAGTTTCTAGTGGTAATTGAATAGATAAAAGGCGCCGACAAGCCGGGAATTTTTCGCAACTGAGTGTACCACGATCATTGTGGACATAGGAGTGGCACATCAAAGCCAAACATCAGAAAATCTAAAACACCGGAACTGCCTGACAAAACCATGGCCAAGATTTCCCAAATGGCTAACACTAGCGGCATATTTCACCTGCTTGTCCCTGAATGTCATAGAACCTGCGTGACAATGAGAAAGCAAGGACGACGCAATAAAGCTTAAACTGGACGACTAATGATCCATTTTCGGACGATGTCCAAAAGAGCATATCCCTTGACAGCAATGAGCCAAATGACAAGAAATAAGCAAGTCTTCACGAACTCTTCGTACATTGCGCTTTCCAAATACGGGTTTGGTGACTTGCAACAATAGCGCAAATTAAAGTAAACAATTGTAAAACTAAAGTTAGGAAGAAGCCCAGTATGACATGATATGGGCACATGTTTTCGTTAAGGTTTTCGCGGTCAAGCAGGATTAGCATGCCTATAAGTACTAAAGTCAGAGGCGAAAGACTCACAACATTGCCTGAGGGCAACCACGATATGACCATATGACGGTATGACTATGAGAGGGGAGAATATAATGTGCAAAATGAAAAGCAATCAAACACATGGCAAAAGTGGTATCATATTGAAAGCCGAACAAACGCCCATGAAATGCTGAAGATCCCAAACTCCAACCATGAGTCATCTACCAAACAAAGCTGCACCATCAGCTACTCCTCCATTTCTGCATTCTCGCCACCTTGTCTCTCCACTTCCTTCCTAGCTTCAATAGCATTTTCACTCATGGCATGCCGCTCAGCTTCTCCATCCGGCTTTCCCAAGACCTCGGTGATAATCTCACATATCTCCAGCTGCAACTCTTCTCCCGGAAACCTTCCCTCCATTTCCTCCACAATTGTGTTCAGGTTTTCCGGTTTGGTAGGTCTCAGGTTGAGAATCATGAGAAATTCAGCCTTAGTGAAATCATAGGGTCGGAGGCGTTCGAATAGGGTTCGGATAGTGTGCTCATTGTAGGGGAATGGCTTCGACCCAAGAGGTGAGGGAGCTTCATGGAAATAATCAAGTAGCTATAAAATTCCTGTCTCAGCTTCAGACTTCTTACTGCTTTCGGAGGATTCACACCTCTTTGACAACGGTCTCGAGGTTACCCGGCCTCCTCCCTTGCATTTCTTTCTTCGCATATCTTGCCCGCTGCTCCGTCAGATGCGTGTAGACTTCATAGTTGGTCAGCGTGGCCGACTGGGCTTCGAGGATCTTCATCTTTCGGCAATATATTGCCAGTAGTGACGCGGAATGTCAAGCTTCGAACATCGAGATGTCAAGTCTTTCTTTCTGCCACCGCCTACTGCACCCCACCAAATTTTTTGCGCAAGCCAGGCCGTTTCCGGCCTAGCTGAGTCATTTTAGCGTCTGAGCTCGGCAAACCTTACTTGCCCTTGAATCTTTTGAAAGGCAACATAAAATTCTGATATCAAACCACCCGCCTCCTCAAATGGACTGCAAACTCCAAGAACAACGTGGCCGCGTTCCCTCATCATAACATCTACTTCCCTCCTCCTTTCATTACCGCCATCCCTCCCCACCGCCCTATATCTCGACCCCTCGTTCTTTGTTGCCGCGGCTCTCTGCCCACTCTCCAATATCCCGCAATCCACCGAAGGATATCTCCAGCCTCAATCACACCATAATCCAGCCTCGTCCCCGCATTCCAGCATGGTTCGTAATATCGTCGTTCTGGGGGGAAACTCCCATCCCGCTCTTGTCGAAATCATCTCCAATACACTCGGCGTCCCTCCCTGCAATCGAATTCTGAGTAAATTTTCCGTCGGAGAAAGCCGCCTCGAGATTCAGGACTCAGTCCGAGGCAAAGATGTCTACATCATCCAGTCTGGAAGTGGTAAGGTCAATGACAATTTCATTGATCTCTGCATTATGATCTCTGCTTGCAAGACAGGATCCGCAAAGCGAGTCACTGCTGTCCTCCCTTTGTTCCCTTACTCTCGACAGCCCGACCTTCCTTATAACAAGATTGGTGCTCCCCTTACGAAGGCTCCTACAGAAGTCAACCGAGGTGACTTCACATTCGAAAGCCGCCCTTCTACTCCTGGCCCCGGCCAGCCCCAGAGTGCTGGTCTCAGCAATGGTAGCGGTATGGAGGGACTACAAAGAAAACTGGTCAAGACATCTCTTGAGCAACAAAATGGAAACTCGTACACAAATGGCATTACGCCACCACGGCGATCTGATACGATTGACTCCACGTCATCATTGACGAATGGTCGAGGTCGCGGCAGCTCTTCGGGTTCCCAGACAGGTCCTGCGTTTACCACTCATGATATGGATCCTTCTATGCTTACCAAAGAGGCCAAAAGTGTTTTCCAGGCCAAACCAGGATATAAACAATGGGTTGCCCAGGCTGGAACGCTTGTGGCAGACCTCTTGACTTGTGCTGGAGCTGATCACATCATCACCATGGATCTCCACGACGCTCAATATCAAGGTTTCTTCGACATTCCAGTGGACAATCTGTACGGAAAAGGATTATTGAAACACTATATCCGCACAAAGATTCCTGACTACAAGGATGCCGTTATTGTTAGTCCAGATGCTGGTGGCGCCAAGAGGGCAACAGCAATTGCGGATGACCTAAATATGGAATTCGCATTGATCCACAAGGTAAAACTTCCCTTAATTCTTCACTTGCGCAAACTCATATCCCCTTAGGAACGTCGGCCCACCCGTATCACAGACCGACAAAATGCCACTATGATGCTTGTGGGAGATGTTGCAAAGAGAGTCTGCATACTTGTTGATGACTTGGCCGATACCTCCAATACAATCACCCGCGCTGCAAAGCTGTTAAAGAAAGAGGGTGCAACTCAAGTGTATGCCTTGCTCACCCATGGCGTATTTAGCGGCGATGCTATTGTCCGAATCAATGCCTCGGCATTGGATAAGGTCATCGTGACCAACAGCGTTCCTCAGGATGACCATTCCCGTCTGTGTCCCAAGCTGGAAGTTTTGGAGGTCGGCGGACTCTTTGCCGAGGCAATCCGCCGTGTGCATCATGGAGAGTCTATCAGTACACTTTTCTTGGCTCAATAAAGCAGAAGCAGGCGTTTCTGGGGGAGTCTCGTATGTTCAAGTGGTCAGCATTGATTCTTTGGCGTTCAGGAAATTAATGGGACTTGGCCATTTGGGTCGTGAGCTTCGCGCCTCGCATACCATGCCTTGATACAGTTGCTATACCCACCAACCGCTTTGGCGGATCATACCGACTTCCAATGAATTCTGGAAGACATAGACAAGTCATATTTTGGCTTCCACCGAACGCTTTCCCAAGTGCTGGATATGGCGTGGTCACTTTAGAAAATAAGAGATTTTTTTGGAGATCATTGAAATTGGCATTCAATTGAAAGTGATCCGTGGGCGGCCATGTCGGTCTTCTGTGATGCTGAAGAAGGCGTTCATTCCAAATCCAAATATTCTCTTCCTGATTTACCATCGATGAAAATTCAATTTTCCGTCACGGGTGCCACGAGCCTTTCTACCTGCCAAGACACATGACGTTCAGACTCGTGCTCGTCTTATATACGATACGGTCTAACCAGGAGCAAGGGGAGAAAAGCATCTACCACGCATGTTCGGGCCGCAACTATCTTCAGAATATTTGCAGATCTCAGGCTCAGAGAGAAGAAGCTCTGAAACGGTTCACTTCAACAGAAACGGAGGCATGGCAACAGCCGCTCTTCTCAGCAAGGCTGGCCAGCACAAGTTACGGTATGCTTACTTATTAACGGCACTTTCGTCATAAGCTAACTTCGGATGACCGACAATAGAACGACGTCTCACGGCGCTTCTTCTAAAAGAGCCTCAAGCCACAGCCACAGCCCCGGATCTCGGGACTCGGACGGCCTTCGAAGGAAACCACCCCCAGCTAGAAGGGCCAATACGATTATGAAAGCGATCGGCAATGGGATGTGGAGATAAACGTCGTAATATGTGTAACGGATTACCTTCATTGATAGTTAAGGACTCGAAAATGTCTTGGGAAGGCCGTTGATGCGAAGCTGAGCAGACATTTCAGAATTCAGTGCCTGCATATGACTTCAGTTTGCGATGCCATAGTTCTTACCTTCTGCAATGTTCCCAAAAGATGTATGTCAAAAGCCGATAAATTTCCTCTTCTGGGTAGTAAGCGCGAACTGACTTCCAAATTTGGGGTCATCGGAAGCTTCCTTGCAGTTTAGGGTCCGAAATTCATTCTTTTGTTTACAATTTCGGTCAAGTGAGTGTTGAGTTGGACTGGCTTCGGTGACGGATTATGATAGAAAGCTGACGAGTGCCCTGAACAATACGAGATGATTTTCATTTGATGCTTCGAATTTGTGGTAGCGGGGTGTTTCTTTGTTGTTTACCTGTGACGTTCCATCCATTCATTTCTGCCACAAGGTGACAAGAATGGCAGTTGAGCAGGAAGGAGCAGACACCCCTTTTCTAAGAACCTTCCTCCTCTCTTCGTTTTCCTTATTCATCAACACATCATCGACCAACAACGCATTTCATCAACTGCTTCATCAACAACACAGATTTCATCAATTGCTTCATCAATACAGCACTACTACACACTCTTCACTCTACCGTTGTACCAAACTCTCATCGGACAATCTTGTATCATGTCCACCAAAGCCGCAATCGTCTCTGCTCTTGCAGCAATCGCTGCCGTAATGCTTGGTGCCGCGGCAAAATCGAGCCCTAAATACTTCACCGCAATCTCCAGCCATACTGGCGTCGAACTCATCCACCTGCGAGGAATCAGTGCAAGTGGTCAGAGATTCTACCTCAACAAGGCAACGAGTGCTTATTGCCCTCAGGTGAAGAACCTTGACTGCTCGAAGTGTATGACTCCTTCCCCATTTCATTGTTCCTTCTCATATTGATGCATTGCAGATGGCAATGCTACCGTCTTTGCATACAACTCAGACGGCACCGTGTCGATGAATGTTGCAGTCCCAGGTGGTCAACAAGTCTACGTCACTTCTGGTGGTGCTTTGGCTTATACCGGTGTACACTCCGCCAACGTTCCACAAGATGCTCAGAGAGCAACCTTCAACTACACTCCTCAGACATCTGATGGCGGAGTCGGCACTTTGACATTCGATAATCAAGGGTTCGTTGTCTGTCCCACTAAGGATGCGCCTGTCTTTCAGGTTTTTGCGTGGACTCCTAAAGATGAGGCCGGTGCATTCAGATGGGACTGTATTGGCATCCAATTTGCAACTACAAAGTACTCCGGCGCCTCTTCTTATCAGTATGATTGAACGATACCTGATGGGGAAAGGTGTAGATGATGATAGGTGAGGAGTATTACATATCGAATGGAGGACAACGAGAGTGTATGAGTACAAGTTGGGAGGACTAGCAAAGCAGAGGAGTATGAAATCAGGCGAAGTTCATTGCATAACCAGAAAGGGGTAGGGATAATTGTATGATAACAGGTGGAGAGCATTGTGTAACGAATGGGGTTGGGGGACTTCCCTTCATCATCAACGGTTTAATGTCCCAAAATATCGAAGTGATCATTGCCAAGCCACACAGCTCACCCATAGACCATCCAATCACATAACCCCACAACCTCCCTCACTTAACCCTCCACCTTCCTTCTTCGTGCCTAACGCTGCTGTCCTACAAATATCCTCAAAAGCTTCATGTACTAACTCACCCGAAACAGCAGAACACTCCATATACCTATCGCAGCGCATCTCCTGAGCTATCCTGTAGCCCTCCTGAGGATAGATAATCCCATTTGGGTCTTCTTCACTTCTCAAGTCTCTCTTGAGCCCCAGTAGAAGCACGGGGAGTTCTTTGACCGAGGTGAACAAGCGGGTCGTCTCTTTTCGCCACTGCGACGTTCAGCTCAGCACGGAAGCTGCAAGGTCAGGAAAAGAGAGCGTACCACACGCTGAATGTTAATTAAAGAAAGACGAGAGGAGAGGTCATAACAGAGCACTATTACATCGGGCTGTAGTAAAGTCCAGTTCTCTGGACTAGCAGTATCGTAGAACTGGAAGCGGTAGGGACGATTGAAGAATGAGATGTCGAAGATGAAGGGTTGGTCGTTGTCTCGGAGAATTGCTATGGGCTCTTTGGATAAGTGGGAAGTTGAGCCTTTGCTTATTCTCCTGTCGATCCATGTGAGCTTAGTTTCAAGCAGTGAAAAGGCAAGCAAGGGTGCACACCATGAGGTGGGGCAGTGCATGAAAAGAGTTCATACAGCGAACGGAGGGGGACACATACGATAAAAACGTCGTCTTTCCAACCTCTGCATCTCCTAAGAGCAAGATTGTAACTTCAGGAGGATCAGCCATGCTAACTCATAATCCTCTTCTGATGAAGAAAATAACTCTGCATGACAATCGAAAAAGGAAGTCCTTATCGACTATCACGTGGTGATAACAGCCTCGTCTCAAATTTCCTCCCCTGGTGCCCTGATTTGAAGAATGACTCGACAAACTTTGGGTGTGAGTCCACAAGGGCATGCGGCCATTACTCCCCAAAACATTGAGACGGTTGGAAGTGACACATACAGCAGGATCTCACCTCCATATGTCGAGAAGCCGTCGCTGGATGAAAAATATTGCTGCCAGGAAACAAGCACGCGCTCTTTTGCATTCATCTTCCGCCTCGAAAATGGAGAGTAATTCTGGTGAAAAGATGGATTATAGTGCTTGGAGCCAGGAGAATTTAATTCAGCGTGTGACACAGCTTGAAGCTGAGTTGAAGGCTCAGAATCGAAGGTCTCGTTACTTCCCCCTCCTCCGTACCAGTTCTAAATGCTGATGGATACAGCTTAATATCTACACCTCCTCCTGTAGTGAAGAAATCCTGGAAAAAGCCACGCAATGAACGTGTCTTCGACCCCTCAAAATACAACACCCGTCTCATTGCGCTCAAGCTCGCCTACCTCGGGAAACGCTACAATGGATTCGAGCACCACTCCAACCAAACCACTCCTCTTCCTACCATTGAAGAGGAGCTCTGGAAAGCGCTGAATAAAGCGAGGTTGATCTTTCCGCAAGGAGCGAATCCGATGAGTCCTGGGGAGGTGAATTGGGAGGGTTGTGAGTATAGCAAGTGTGGAAGGACTGATAGAGGGGTGAGTGCTTTTGGACAGGTTATTGGGATTCGGGTGAGGAGTAATAGACCGTTGTCGAAGAAGAAAAAGGGAGCTGTGGCTGAGGGTGCGGGGGAAGTAGAGAAGGGCCCGGCCGCGAGCGAATTTAACACTCTCCCTCGAGAGAACGCTGTCGAGATGGCGTCTCCAGCTCTCGCGCCGTCAAGAGCTAAATCCGAGGACCTTCCTTCAGAATCCCTTGGACTTGACGGTCCAGATTTGGAAGAGACCCTCAGCTTCGACCCTGTTGGGCAGGAAATTCCCTATCCTTCCCTTTTGAACCGTCTCCTGCCTCCAGATATCAGAATCCTAGCCTGGTGCCCAGCACCACCACTCGACTTCTCAGCACGCTTCTCCTGCCGCGAACGCCGCTACCGCTATTTCTTCACGCAGCCAGCCTTCGTACCAACTCCTAACCATCTGGAGCACTCTTCCTCAAGTTCCCCAAAAGTGAAAGATGGTTGGCTAGATATAGCTGCTATGAGGGAAGCAGCAAAACTATTCGAAGGATTACACGATTTCAGGAATTTCTGTAAGATTGATGCTGGGAAGCAGATCAGTAATTTTGAGCGGAGGATGTTCTTTGCGGATATTGAGGAAGTGGAGGACTCGACGAATGGGTTGGGATTTGTTAATGGAACGGAATTTGTCCCTTCCGGAAGTTTGGAAAAGGTATATCCAAAGATCTACACGTTTACCTTGCATGGATCTGCATTTTTGTGGCATCAGGTACGGTGTATGGTTTCTATCTTGTTCTTGGTTGGACAGGGTTTGGAAAAGCCTTCTATTGTCTCGGAGCTTTTGGATGTGGAGAAGAATCCTAGGAGGCCGGCGTATGAGATGGCGTCAGATACGCCACTTGTGCTCTGGGATTGCATTTTCCCAAGAGAAGATGATCCGGAGAGGAAGGATGCTATGCAGTGGTTGCATGTTGGTGATGGTCCTGCAGCTGGGGATGCAAAATATGGAACTACGGGCTTAATGGATGATCTGTGGAAGGTTTGGAGAGAGAGGAAGATTGATGAGATGTTGGCGGCGAGTCTGGTTGATATTGTGTCCAGGCAGGGGAGCAGAGTAGAGGAGTTGGAGGCGGGGAATGGGAAGAAGGGGAGCAAAAGTCAGAAGGTATTTGATGGTGGTAATATCCCGAGGTTGCAGGGTACTTATATTCCTGTGATGAAGAAGCCGATGATGGATGCCGTGGATGTCATTAATGAGAAGTACGCAGTGCGGAAGGGCTTTGAGAGTGCTGAAGACTTGAAGCTGCAGGGTTTTAGGAGGTTGGGTAAATCTTCTGCAGGAGAGACGCCTCTCGTTGAAGATGCAGATGAATAGATAGAACCGGATACCCATCAAAGCTAGCTTTCCCATGACTTTCATTGATCAGATCATCCGGAATCGCCATTCGCTAAATCAGATATCCTCCATCATCTTTAATCTCACGATTTAGGTGGGAGATTTAGTCATCCCCTTTGTCCGTATAACGCCATATTTCCTGTAAACCCTACCCTTTCACCCCGCCTTCTCCTCGGGTTCAAACAAACACCCCCTGACCCCCCTCCAAACAGTCTCTAAAATCTGCCTTCTCGGTAACAACCGCGGGAAAACAACCACGACACTCTCTTCCCCCTCCACCACCACAACCAAATAATACCTCACCTCAAACCCTCTAAAGGCTTCATTGACAAGGATATCCTGGATCTTCTCCGTCGGTATGAATCTTGTC
Source organism: Hyaloscypha sp. PMI_1271 (assembly GCA_021399465.1). Classification (NCBI taxonomy): domain Eukaryota; kingdom Fungi; phylum Ascomycota; class Leotiomycetes; order Helotiales; family Hyaloscyphaceae; genus Hyaloscypha; species Hyaloscypha sp. PMI_1271. The sequence continues at coordinate 201,291 of JAJTUS010000037.1, read as the reverse complement.
GTTGAGCCAGATAGGAACGTAGATGACGACGAAGAGGTCTGAATTCCTAGGCCGCGAAGAACGAGCAGAGATTCAGTAGTGTGTAGGCGGAGAGAGAGCAGGTAGAGGATTGTGAAGGAGGCGGGGAGCAGAGCGATTGGCGGGGTGAGGGTCGCGAGGTGGGTGAAGAGGGCGCCGAGGTGCGAGGTGGTGAGGTTGTAGGCTAGGTACCAGATGAAGGCGTTGGATTGTAGCTGGGGTCGTGAAGAGTAGGGCTCGAGAGGTGTGGAGTAGTCGGAGAGGAGGAACTTGGAATACAGGAGGAGAAGCACGCTGAGACCGATTGTGACGCGTAGGAGGATGGTGAGGCCGAGGAGGAGACGTAAGGGGAGTGTAGGAGAGGGCGAGGTCGAGACGGTGTATTCGACCGTTGTGGGAGAGGGCCTCCGAGTACGGAGGTGAGGAGCAACTGTTAGCATGGCTGCTTGCGTGGGTTGGATGTGTGGGGAGGCATCGACATTGAGGGAGAGGCGACGTCTTGGGGAGGTTGAAATTAAAGCTGTCAGGGGAGCTTATCGATAAGAAAAAGTCACAGCCTCACGGAAGACAACACTAAGATTCAGATCCAGCAGTATCAGCGAGCTCTTTGGATTCAAGCTAGAGTCGAAAGGGGGCTCTTATTGTAGCCTGTACAGCTGGTATCAGATGTGCCTTTTGAAACCCCTCTCTCCATAACGCCGAACTCATGCAACTCCTCATTCACTTACTCCCCAGTGTCAATCTCCAAATCGATCTGCACTCCATTGCTGACCCCATAATCCTCCAAAGTTAACTGATCCTTGAACGGTCTCTCTCCTTGCCTTTTCAGCAAAATTTCATGCGGTTGTCTCCCAATCCTCGCCGCCACCTGCGCCTTGAACAGCTTAATCGGATCCGAAGCCAAGCACGGAATAGCAGCCTTCGTTCCCAGCCTGTCATTGACATGCACAATAATCATAGGCTCTCCATGCGAAGTTTCTGGAGCAGGAGCCGGCGCACGCTCTGGTGGTTTGCTCGTGTCCGCGCTCCTGTCCTCCCCATTCTTCTTAGGCGGTCCAAACTTGTCTGCCACGCCGAACTTGTCTTCCACTGATGCGCCCTTGCTCTCCGGTTGTCGTTCTCGTCGAGGTGACCGTGATCTGTTTCTGTAGCCTCGTTCTAATCTCTTCTCTCCTCCTTCACGGTCATCTTTGCGCTTTTCTTTCCACTTGAAGCCTCCGCTGCCTCGTGGTCTGCCACGGCGGTCTCGATTGTCTCGAATGTGGTCGTTCTCGTCACGTCTCCGAGGCGATCTGCTTCGTCTCCTTGACGGTCCGTCGCGGGCAGGTGGTGGTGAGCGCGATCTTGACTTACGGCCTGTCATGTTGGTTTGATGGTCGAGGTGTGATGGTGGAAGCAAGGCTGCGGCGGCGTTGAAATTTTGTTTCGACTCGCTCTAGCGTGGACTGGGCTCTGGACTGACTCATGATGCCGACTACAACCACGTGTTCTGCGCCCTTGAAGTCGCTTCGAGATCGCTAACCCCTGAACCCCTGAACAACATCATCAGAGCCTCAAAACCGATATCCAAAGGCAAGGTCGATGTACTCACACTAGAGCCATAGGAGAACTTCATAAGACAACTTCGGCCAATCCAAATGCTGAAATCCGTTTGAATTGTGATGCTCGAATTGGGGAAGGAAAATCTTGAACATCGGCACAAATGGGAATAGAATTGTCGAGATACTAAAGCATTTCTAGAGAGGGTAAGAGTTTGTAGTAAAGACACTGTTAGATGATGCTATCATTGTCTTGGTTTGCTTCTACTTTATCGTATACTCTATTGTTTCTGACATGGCCTCTATTCAAAGAGTTTCGTTGCATTTCGCACTACCACTGCCTCTCGCCCTATTCCTCTTTAGGACTTTCGTTGGTAGCCTTGGCCCTGCCTTTATTCCTCCTTGAAAATCTTCTAAGGATTTTACAAGTTTACAATGCAGCAAACTGTCCGGTTCTACCAGCTTTTATGATGATCAATTCCTTTGGGTGCTGCAAAAAAGAGAACCCTTCCTTGGTTTGCTATTCCTACATCCAGAGTATTGTAAAGGAACACAATGAAATTCCGATCTCGGGTTTTCATGCTTGCCAATTCAACTGCCTCGACGAGGTCACTCCTCTCAGGCACCATGGAGAGAGCCTATTTTGAGAACTCAAGCTCTCTATTCTGGAATTTGGCTTCGCGCGTTACCACATCGGCTGACTACCCAACCCCTCTCTCCGCTTCCGTCTTCAAGCGGAGTATTCGTAGTCTCGGCTAGGGTGTCCTGAAGACTCCGATGCGGAGCTGAAGCCTTATCGATGGATTTACTCCATCGAGTCTTCTATCCCAGTTTTAGACAACCACAAGCAAATATATCTCAAGATGCCTCTCAAACGACACGTCGTAGAAGTCCAAGGAGGCACCACTCACATCCGCTTTAGCAAGATCGAGAGCCCGCCTTCCTCCTCAGTCATAGATTTCAACGATGTGCTCAAGTCCACTACACCCGAAGTCACACCTAAGGCGTGTGAAGTAGATCGAGAAGGAATGCTTCTTGCAAAGTTCAGAAAGGCAAGCTCTCTTCCCTTCCAAATATCATTCTCAGCCTGACACGAATACAGGCACAGATCGCGATGGTTGACGGAGACCTTAAGCTTTGTCACCGACTATGCATAGAGCTGATCAACTCCGCAAACCTCACCACAGCTTTGAAGATCGAGACCATCCAAGTGATGGCGATGATTGTCCCTTTCGACCAAGGAATGTGTTACCTCGAAGACGCGGCCAGATTAGTTGACAATAAGAGAAAGGAGGAACCAGAAGAGTTGCTATGGCTCGGACTGGAACTAACAACACGCGATCAGATTTGGAAAATTGCCAAATTCCAAGGCGCGATCAAGTTCCACCACGAGGTTATATTCGGTGATCCGTATGTAGCTGCACGCGACAGAGATTTCAAGAAGAGCACAGTATTGACTAAAAAGAGACGTCAATTCCATGATGAAGCGACTCAGCAACAGATTGGAGGTCCTGTGAAGCCAATGGTGTGGGTTCAGGAAGAGATTGCCAATATTCAAGTTTACGGACCGAACAGGTACGTGGTATGTGCAAGGCAGACACTCTTCGTCGAGCAGAGCTAACATTTGCAAAGACCGATGAGAATATCTAGCTGCCCGAAAACACTCTATCGTGCACCCAGGCTACGCAAATCCAGCTTAACCCTCGGACTCAGAGAGGACCTTAAGCCAAAATACGCTTGTTCGCCATGCCTTTGATCATAGAATGGCTTTGTGGGGAGACATATATACCGGGTAGAGGCGTTACTTGTTCTCTTGTCTTTAAGCGATCATCAGTAGTTCTTGACCGGAGGCATGCAATGGACATTCAGTGGATGAGAGTTCAGCGATAGGGGAGCCCAATGTTTACTGCTGTGTAGGATACCGACTATAAATGGATTACGATGCAGTGGACCAAATGATGCTAGATGTTTAACTGGGCTCTGTGTCGCCCTTGGGGCAATAGTGGGAAGAGCAACACTGGTTGCAGTAATGACAAATCACAGCAATGGCAACACGAGGCAGCCTGGAAGGACTTGGGATTGGAAACGGGTCATTTGATATTGCAAACTTTTTTATGTAATGCAAAAGCACCATCCGACGCCTCTGATCATGAATCTGGAAAGAGGTACCCAGACAACCACCGCCTTTACGCCAGATTATGGACACCCAACACGACGCCGTGAAATCTTGAAGAACGTGAAGCATTATGATACAGAATGAAAGTCAGATGACGATCAGTTCTTGCTCTTCTTCTTCTTTTTCTTCTCCAACTTCTCGACGCTGTCTTCGTGTTTCCGCTTCTTGCCACTGCTCTCAGGGGTAACGGGTTCCGCAGCCTTGTCTTTCTTCTCTTTTTTAACGACGGCCGGCGTTCCATCCTCGTTGATCTTGATCAGTCCTTTTGCCATCTTCTTCTTATACTTCTTAAGACTAAGACCTGCCGCCTCCGCAAGCTTCACATCGGGGTCTTCGGTGGGCAGAACAGCTGTGGAGTCGGAAGCTCGTTTTGTCTCTTGAGCAGCCTTCTGTTGTCGTCGCTCCTCCCGCTCAGCTCGTCTAGCTTCAGCTTCCTTTCGTGCTGCTCTCTTCTTTGCTTTCTCATCAGCTTGCGCAAGGTGGCGTTCATGACGCTCCTTCTTGCGCGCTTTCTTGGCTTCGATAGTGTTACCAAGGATCGATGATTGCCAGTTCGATGGCGGAGATGCGGGAGGTTCTGGAGTGTCTTCGGAGACGGTGGAGAGAGTATCTGAATGTACATCGTTTCCCTTCTTTGCGTTGGCCACAGGCTTTGCTTTTGTGCCGTTCAGGTTTGGAGGTGCAAGACCAAGGCCAGCGCTTCCATCAGCCATCTCGACGTCGTCATCTTCGGAAACTTCTTCGATCAAAAGCTTCTTCACTTCCTCTTCCTTCCTGACCTTCTTCTCTTTCTTTTCCTTTTTCTCCTTCTTTGCTTTCTTCTCAGAGACGGGTTCGATCGCAGCCGGCTCGTCACCAGCAAGTCCATCAGCATCCGGGTTATACTTCCGTGCTTCCTTGACCTCCCACTTGCCTGGAGTAGAGACAATTTTGCCATTTGGTCCGACCGCGACACCTCTTGGTAAGAGAGGCTTTCCCTCGAGACCTCTCAGGTGACGTTCAATCTTGGCTCGCGAAATAACGCCTAGGGCAGATCGTTCTTCCTCGTCCACATCATCTCCTTTTCCTTCGCCCTGAGCACTCCAGTCTGAAAGAGCATCGACGCGAAGACCAATAGCTGCCTTTGCTGCCAACATACGGGCGATCTTGCCCTTGTTCTTTCCGGTAGCCTGTCCAACAAGAGATGCGTGATAGATGAGGCCATATTTTGGTGTGTCGTGCTTGGTTTTCAAAGCTCGGAACAACGCCTTCTCAGCACCGAGAATTTGAATGGTACTAGCAGGGCTCTTTGCGAGGTTCATGAGCGATCCAGAGTGCGCAATCAATCTAGCTCCAACTAATTCGCCAACCAATTCGGTCAAATTTGGTGCGATAGCAAGCATGCGAGCCGTCAAGTAGCTGGAAAGTTGTTGTCGATATTCTGTGAACCCGACGACTTGCTCGGCCAAAAGCTGAATATTATCCAAATCTTCTTCAGTGATCTCAGTACCCATACTCACTTCCGCTGCAGCCTTCACAGCAGTTTCGATTTCTTCCGGCAAGATTTCTGAGAGGTCTGAATTTGAGCAGTTTGTGCGCATGCCAACCTTCAAGATAACTCGAGCGTATGCCAGATTATCATTCACGATTTTGCCCATCTCCGGGAAGTGCCATCCATACCATTCCTTCACTCGCATTGCGTATGTGTTCAGCTCCTTGTCCAAGTCATCCAGAAGAGCAATAGCTTGAACTATCATGGTATCGACCTTATCGGGCGAGAACTTGAGCTTGTGTCGTGACAGAGAATGCGATAAGCCCAGGGACATCGTAGCAATGTTTTCGGGGAGAAGTCCGGGGATGAGCGACGGAAGGTGGTCGCGAATCGCACGGTAGATGTCGAAAGTAGTGGAATCGGAGATTGGATTGAGGGTCAATCCAGGCAGCTTGTTGATTGCAACCCCTAACTTCGGGTCTGCCACTGCTAATGAAGCTTTCTTCTCGTCCTTAAGTGTGTCGAGAATCTTAGCTAGCATGGGTGAAACCTTCCCCTCGACGAGAGCCGCAATCTCTTCGAGAGCTGTCGCTGCGCTATCGAACTTCTCGAAATGCTTCAACTTTAAACTGCACAACCGCACACAGTTAGCATCCTATATAAAAGCTGAAGGACGGAGAATGAAAGACAATTGAACCTACAGGCCGTTTATTCCCTCCGCTGTTTCGACGTCGGCAGAAAGATCTCCTTTCTTGAATATCTTGCTATCTTTGGCTTTGAACAAGGCAAAGCCCGCACTTGTTTCGGTGAGAACGAAGACACCCATTTTGAATTGAGGCTTCTCGTTGCTCTTCCTGAGGTGTTGGTGGTGCAAAGTTTCTCGAGTCGAAGCTTTGCAAAAAAAAGTTCGCGAGTGGAAGGAGCCATTGGTTCTCTGCTGGGGCTAGCGCTAGACCGTCTTAGCGCCGATTCTCATCACGTGGGATTTCGACCAGGTCTTGAACCTTGAGGCAACGATCAAAGAGCCCCGAGCTTCGACATCCAACAAGATGGAGGGTCTTTTCTTCAATGTCAACAATGGCTACATTGAGGGCATTGTTAGAGGCTATCGTAACGGGCTCCTGACTGGCCAGAATTACAGCAACTTGACGCAGTGCGAGACCATTGATGGTGAGGCTTCTCATTTGTGTCTGCTGGGGTGATTGCTAAAGTCATATCAGATTTGAAACTCCAACTTGGACCTGCCTACGGCGATTTTCTCGCATCACTTCCGCCTAGTCCTTCTACATCTACGCTCGCAGCCAGGACTACCGATAAACTCATCTCAGAGTTTCGATATGTACGGGCGAATGCCGTGGGTTCACTGGCGAAGTTCATGGACTACCTGACCTATGGATACATGATCGATAACGTGGCATTGCTCATCACCGGAACACTTCACGAACGAGACACCCGCGAGCTGTTGGAGAGGTGCCATCCTCTGGGTTGGTTTGAGACTATGCCAGTACTTTGTGTCGCTACGAATATCGAAGAACTGTACAACAGCGTGCTGATCGAGACGCCGCTGGCACCATACTTCAAGGGAAGCTTGAGTCATCAGGATTTGGACGAACTGAACATTGAGATTGTCCGGAACACCCTGTACAAGAATTATCTCGAGGATTTTCACAGCTTTGTCAACACAGATTCAGAGATGGCAGGTACTCCGACAGCGGAAGTGATGACGGAGATTCTGGAATTCGAGGCAGATCGACGAGCTATCAATATCACACTGAATTCATTCGGTACGGAGCTATCGAAGGCCGATCGAAAGAAGCTCTACCCTAATTTCGGACGCTTGTATCCCGAAGGATCCTACATGTTATCAAGAGCAGATGATATCGAAGGTGTGAGAATAGCTGTGGATGGCATCAGTGACTACAAGAGCTATTTTGAAGCCACCGGTATGGGCCAGAGCAGCAGTGGAGCAGGAAACATGAGCGGTGGTGCCGGGTCAGATGGCAAGAGCCTGGAAGACATGTTCTACCAGAAGGAGATGGAGATCTCCAAGAATGCTTTCACAAGACAATTCACATTTGCTATTGTCTATGCGTGGGTGAAGCTGCGGGAACAGGTATTTAATGTCGAAGTAGATGTCAAGACAAACGCTAACATTGTCTGTAGGAAATCAGAAACATCACATGGATCGCTGAGTGTATAGCTCAGAACCAGAAGGAGAGGATTGGCAATTACATTAGTGTATTCTAGATGAGGGTGTGTTTAATACTCCAATTATTGCGGCCCAGCTCACAGTAGCGCTCGGGTTGTAGTTGTTATGATTAGGCAGGTCGGCGCTGGGAGATCACGGAAATGATTTGCAGAATGCTTCAAAAATGTCGTATCCTCTATTGTACAGGCTCTATGTGAGATACATTAGTTACAGGCTGATCTCGCCTTGCCAGGTTCCTTCACTCAATCCCAGAGTGTTCACCAGATGCTGCCATCGATCACCACCACGCTCCTTCGACCGTAGATATCTCAGCAACTTTTGTCTCTTGTGTACCATGACCCTCAAATTCCTCTTGTTGATCTTATCCTTCTTTCCACCTTTCATCTCTAGCTGATTTGCCAACACTCTGATCTTCGCCGTCAAAATAGCGATCTGAACCTCCGAGCTACCAGTGTCTGGTCCAGCTCTCGGTGTCTTTTCAGGGAGCGGTACGCCCCCTAAGGTGCTGGGGTTTGGCTGTAACCGCGGTCTCAATGTCTGGTCCGTATTATGACGCCCAAACGTCTCTACACATCGTCTCACATTCGCTCTCGTCCTATCCTTCTGGCTGGCATTTGCCAGACTGACAATTCTCACCATAGCAGTCGTAGCCCTTGCATGAGCTTCTTCTTGCTCCTTCTTGGCTGCTGCTTCGAGAACAGGATCGGCTGCGTCTCGAACCTTATCTACAATAGGTTCTGTCAAGGCCTGAGAATGTTTGATTGATGCTTCGAGTTCGGACGGCTTGAGAAAATGATTGAGAAGAATGTTGTCGGCAGTCGTGATTTTAATTCCTTCTGAGCCATCGCTGGTAGAATTCGCATCGACTATCACCATCGAACCTCCCACGTCGTCGAATGATTCTAGGAACGGTGTGGTTATGCCCCGGACTGGATCGCCTAAAGCCTTCTTTCTCTCTTCCTGAAGCTCTGCTCGTCGAGATAGATTCGCATCTTTCCTTTGCTTTGCTTGGGCTAAGGCGTATGGATCCTTGTGCATCCTCCTTTGAGCCAATGTAGCAGCATTGGCTACCGCTGTGATGTGCAGACGAGCATTTGAGGAAGGGGGAGCTGGTCGAAAGCATACTGCAACAATCAGTTAGTTTGAGACACTCATTAGAATCTGGGTTGATTATACTCACAGTTGGACACGCCATAGCGCGACGGAACAGGTATTCGAGGCGGCATTGTTGGCCTGAAGAGGATTATTTCCCCAACTCTCAATCTTAAGGTCTTTTGGCCCGAAGCTCAATCTAGACTAGCTCCTGATTGAGAAAATCTTCGGCCTTGCGACTGAGGCATCAAGTTGATTAGGGTTCGCTTGTTGGCAAATCGCCGAACTTATTTTCCCACAACGCGAATTTTCAACTTGAAGGCCTACTACCTCGGAATCCGACAACCATACAACCACCATCTCAAAGATTTGACCCTCTTCACAGTCAAATCGCAAAGATGGCTCCTTCCAACCTTCCCGCCATTTTCAATGCTACATCTCAAGATATCGAGATGCTCCTGTCTGCGGGCGCTCACCTCGGGTCCAAGAACTTGCAAGTTCACATGGAACCCTACCTCTGGAAGACTCGCCCTGACGGAATCAATGTCATCAACATTGGCAAGACCTGGTACGTGCAATTGGAGAGATCTGGAGCTTTTGGCGCAAAATAGGCCGCAGACTGACATAGTTGCTGCAGGGAGAAGATCGTCCTCGCTGCCCGCATCATCGCAGCTGTCGACAACCCAGCCGACATCTGTGTCATCTCTGCGCGTCCCTATGGTCAACGCGCTGTCTTGAAGTTCGCCGCACACACCGGTGCCGTCGCCATCGCTGGTCGTTTCACGCCCGGTAACTTCACCAACTACATCACTCGATCCTTCAAGGAACCCCGCCTCATCATCGTCACTGATCCCCGCACCGACGCTCAAGCTATCAAGGAGGCTTCCTACGTCAACATTCCGGTCATTGCTCTCTGCGATACCGACTCCCCAACCGAGTTCGTCGATGTTGCTATCCCAACAAACAACAAGGGTCGCCATGCTATTGGTCTGATCTGGTGGATGTTGGCTCGTGAGGTCCTCCGTCTCCGTGGCTCCATTGCTACCCGGGAAACTGAGTGGGACGTCATGGTCGATCTGTACTTCTACCGTGATCCCGAGGCTGAGGAGAACAAGGAGGCTCTTGAGGAGGCCAAAGGTGTCGATGAGCTCGGTGCTACCGCTGTTGAGACTGGCTTCGTCCAAAGCTCTGACTGGGAAGTTTCGGGAACTGCTGCTACTGCCTTTGCTGGTGCAACCGCAGCTCCGGCGACTGGTGCTGGATGGGAGCCTTCCACGGAGGGAGGGGAATGGGGTGGAGCCCCTTCTGGAGAGTGGGGTGCCGCAACTGATGCCGCAAAGCCTGCTGAGCAATGGTAAATCCGTCACCATGGGGAGAAAGAAATGGACTATTTGCATGTGGCTGTTTTGCTCGAGGGTCACATTGACGGTACTAATGAAGGAAAGATACCCTGCAGCCTTTTTCACAGTTGTAGGGGGAAAGCCTTGTGCCGTCAAATGGAGTCTTCTTAGTCGTGCTCCTCCCTTGAACATCTCAGACTTTGTATCGTAGCATAGCCAAAAAAGCATCAAACGTGCAATAGAGATTTCTACAGCCATACGCTACGTCCAGATATGGAAATGTGCACCCCATGATGCCATATTCCTTCCAACATTACAAAGGGCAATGAATGAAGTGGTTTGACAGCAAGTTGCTAGTCCCATTCACCTAATTCTCCCCTTTTTCGAAATCAGCAACCACAAGTTACAACAAGTTGCAATACAATCATCAACTTTCTCTAGTAGTACTCGTTGATCTGCAGAAAGCTTGATAGAGCTGTTTCCTTCTCCCTGTGAATTTGTTGAGAAATCTGAATCAGACTCCATTGCTCTCACCACTCGCTCTAGGATAAAATCTATATGTTCTCAACCAGCTGTGATGGGCCTTGAAACGGTTGCATCTCTGAGCCATTCAAAGTATAGTTAACCCATGTTTTTTATTCATTTCATGTACATACGAGGAACTGCCTGCTTATTCCTTTAGAGATTGAATTCCGCTGGTCTTAGACGTTGAAGTATCTCAGACATTCATTCAAGATATATTTATACACCTGAGACGAATCAATGCAACATTCTTGTTTTCAATAAAGGTTTCAAGGTTCAAATGTGCATGAGCTTTCGAGACATTTACCCTGTTGGTACGCTTAGATTACGGTCATGGTTCGCAGTGTTCGGTGCCATAAAGTACTTGAGACAGGGAGTCAAGCGAGTTCTTATTTCACTCCAATTATATGTCCTCAAATCAGAATTTACCAAACTTTCTAATTGGCAACACATATCTCCAGCTTCCATATCATCAAGCACCCCAACACTGATCTTTTGAACCGCATCCGGGAAGAACCACAAGCACTGCAACAAATATGACGCGTCATGTAAGATCCAATAACATATTCAAGTAAGTACCAGGTATTCCTAACTCGTAACTAGATCTCGTATATTTTTATTAACTCGGCACCTCCAACAACCACGCCAATCAACAAAGCTCACACAGCGATTGGACAGTACCCAATCTCACATCTGAGGTCACCAAGGAGCGAGCCTGCTTATGTCATATCACACGACCACGGGGTACTTCACGGAGATCTAGAGAGGTCACGGGGAAGGTGGCTACGGGCGACGGATACGGGGACATGTCTCGCAGCTGCTCGCTGACCATTCCCTGCTGCTAGAGTGAAAACGGAGGAGGAATCTATTCCCAATCGAGGCATATCTCACGCTCCTCCAGGCTACGCAGCCAGTCACATCACCTCCTCCACGAGAAAACGATTTGAAAACTTCACTGGAATTACTAAAACAGCTCTTGAGAAAGGCCAGAAGACCACCGCCGTGCTACCTAGTCCCAAATGGGAAGAAGATACCCCCAATGCAGCGAGAAACCAGCTAAAAGGAGTAAGAAAGGTCACTGTTTTTCCCCTTTTCTCACGGAAAGCCAACCACACCACCCGCAGATCCACCACCACAGGCACACGCATCTCCCGCCCCGTCCCGAGCGGCCGGCCAGTGCCAGGGGGCAGCATCATGCAGAGGGCACGCACACCATACGGGCACTACTGCAGCCCCGCGTGTGTGAGCGCCGTGCAACCCACCGCCAGCGCAAGAAGCATCATCCAATCATAAGTCATAACGTCGTAGCCAGAGACGCGCCCCGGCTGTAAAAGCAGCAGTCGATCGTCGCGGCTGTTTAACCGCGCCGCACGAACGCTAAACATACATACAAGGAAACGAAGTGAAAAGGGGGGAGCGTCGGACAAGCGACGACGACAACAGATTGCCGAATTAGGAAATTTTTGAGAACTGCAAGGAAAGGCTAGTATTCTGGCGATGGATACCGCGCACGAGCTTGCTTGTATTCCTTGGGGTGCTTTCGAGACGCTTTTGTCTTCATCGATCTGAACTGATGTCAGCTCGATTCTTGCAGAGAGCGCAGTTGAGGAAATGGCCTTTGAGGGCTGTCGCGAGAAGATGATTCTGGTATCAAAATTGGAGAACTTACGAAACGCGCTTTTGCGACCATTCCAAATCTCTCTTCACCTCTCGCGAGTCTGAGTAGGCTTCTGCAAGTCTAGCTTTTGACCTTTGCAGACGCTGTTGCGCCTGTTGCTGCAAATCCACAAGCTCTCGGGTCTTCGCATTCAGCAATCCAGATCTGCGCGAATTGTCAGAAAAGTGGTGGTGTTGCGAGGGGCGGGAAACTTACGTTTGGGCCTGCATCGCCAAAGTGCGGTCAAGAGGGAGCGGATCGCAAGAGCCAGCAAATCGATCTTGCATGTACTCTTGCATATCAACGTTGTTCGCGGAAGACTGGCTTTCATCGTAGCCGCTGTAGCCGCTCATGCTTCCAGCGTAACTGCTGGAAGTTGCGGAGTATGCAGAATTTCCGTATGACGGAGCCATCCCGGAACCTGTGGTGACAGACTCGGGAGCCTCAGGAGGAGAAACGGCATAGCTGTATTGTTGAGGAGTGTGGTACTGAGAATATTGAACTTTGTGAGGAACGGCGATGGGGAGGGAGGTGGTCTGGTAGTAGTTTTGTTGGTACGCCATGACGAAGGTGGAGTAGTGTCAGACAACGAACTAGTCGGTGACAATTAAGCGCGTGTGTGGAGTTGAAGAGTAGTGTGGTGATGTGCTGGTACAACGTCAAGCAATGGGAAGAGTATGTGTCAAGTGATGTGTAGAAGTGAAGCCTTGTTTGTGAAACAGCTTGTTTGTAGGGAGATGAAGTTTGAGAAGTCGCAAACGGATGGAAAGGAAAGAAGAAGGAAAACTCTCCAGACGGTCCCTCGACGTCCCTTTTATACCCGTTGGAAAGGCCCCTCGCTAAAGGAACTGCCAACCATCGAGGAGCATCGAGGGGGATGTCCTTGACCCCGTCTCTGTGTCTGTCTATCTCGGACCCCGCTCGAAGAGCATGAAGATAGGCTGCTTTGCCTTAGGGTAGCAGACTAGTCCCCCCCATCTCTTGCCCTTGGTTCCGCGCTCCCACCCTCTCACGTTTGCTCCGGGCCCTCCAAGCATGCAGTAGTATGGTCGATGGGGTGATCCCTGGAGTTCTGGCTTACGCAGCGGGAGCGGATTGGTCTGGACCAGAGTTTCTATTGCTCAGAGATAGCCGTCATGCCATTGCATGTGCCGAAGCCGGTCTGGATTGGTGGATATGGGGGAGGGGAGCGTTTTCTCGTAGTATGGATTTTCAAGCATGGTAGGCCTACTCGGCGATTTGATATGGAACAAACGAGCAAGCGCGGGCACCCTGGTCGGGGCCAAAAGCAGCGAGGCCTCGAGCGGGCACGGCTGTATGACATGCTGCTGCGTGGAGGGGGCGACGCTTGCTGCTGGATGGGTAATGGCACTGAGTAGTGTAAGAGAGGGAATGAGTTGTGGTCAGGCTGCAACGCATATAGAAGTTCCTGACGAGATGTATGTTGCGTTGGCAATTTTTCGAAAATCAGCCCCTCCAAAATTTCTGGACCCCGGTCCGACAAATCCCCCATGACGACCATTGGATGCGGCACAACGACGTCTGGGGGCACCACGGAACAACCTCACTGCTGCGTCCCGCGCGTGCTCGATCACCGGACTGTCCCGCTATGCGGACGACGGGGGCAGCCAGAGTGATTGATGTCTCCACGCCGGCGAAAGGGGGAGGGAGAGGGGAGGCCACCGGGAGAACAGAGCAGAACGAGCAGGTCCCCGCCCTCGTCGACCACCATCGGAGGCAGAAAAGCAGCTGAGCCTGGGATGACAACCTGCTGTCTCTGCTCCGATGAAAATCTGCGCCAGGCAGGTCCCCGTTTTGTGCGATCCAACGGTGCGCAAACCCACAGCCGAACACCGCAGGGCTGTGTATGGAATGCAACTGGGCCAATGGGGCTCTTAAGGCGAATGTTGCAGAGGTCCAGAAGAAGAACAGGCAGCATGGCCAACATGTCGAGCATAATGCCGACCAGCAGCTCGGATCAGCCTGCTGCTGCATGGCCAACGAATCTTCATATGCTTCCACAGGGTCAGTTCGTTGCATGAGAGCGAGCCGTTACCATACATTTCGAACATCATGCGGATGTCCTATGAGAGCTGCCAATTTACAGCCATATCTTGCCCAATTTAGTCAGAGCACTTCAGGTTCGTGTCACTGTCCAAGCAATATCAGGTTACTATCTCAATTTACAGAGTTTTCAAGGCAAGGTAATGAATCCTGCCATGCAGACGGAACGAGCACATCCATATTTGACTTTATTCTAGTGTACGCAATGTGTGAGCCCACCGAACGCCTGCCCATTCCCACAGCCTCGGGACATTACTCATGCTTTCTAACCAAAGATCTTCAAGAATCCCCACATCCCCACGCCGCTGAGGACCGGTATCGTCAAGTTGTCATCCCATCCAAAGATGTCAACAACTTCGCTCGCTGAGGCAACAAAGCCCGTCCATAGACTCATTAATCCCAAAGCCCACCCTCGCGAAAGGCTTGCCTGAGCCTCCGTCATGCCGACAGCACTCCTGACAGCCGTTGGAAGGGTCAAGGTCCCTGTGAACATAAAAGGGAAGTTGTCGTTATCAACAAATGAACTCATTCGTGGAGCTAGCCAGCCCCAAAAGTAGATCGAGGTGATGACACCCACGAGGAACGCAGCAAGTGAGCCTGCGAGCGACTTTCCGCGTCTGATACGAGGTGTATAGCGTCCATACAAACGTCCAACCGTACTGGCGGCTGTATCACACCAACTAAGGAGGAGGACACCCATCATTCCAACATCCTTGGGGAAGAAGGCGAGTACGATCCAAGCGCCGAGGAGATACCAGACGACCCCGTTCCAACCATCGTACTCAGTTTCCCGCATGAGAGCACCAAGTACGCGAACATAAAATCGGTTGAAGGAAGGATAGGTGTGTCGAAGATAGTCGGCAGTTGCGACTGGCACGAGGGCTGCCATTAGATAAGGAGTGATGGAAGTGGTCTGTACGCCGGAAACATATAGCCAGAGAGAGAAGAACCCGATAGATACGTGTAAGAGCTTTCTTGGTACCTCATGTCGATGTACAAAAGATCGCCATTGTCTGTGAATAGGAATCAAGCCCAGAGGACTCGGGCTTCGACTGATATCCCTCCAACTCCAGCCAAAAGTTCCGCTTGCGCTCGCCGGTGAGAGATGGCCGTTCGTTGCGTGTGCATTACCATTCTCTATAACTGGCTCTTCTAGTATCGTGGAAGGTTTTGTCGTTGCTTTGGCGGCTGGCTTTCGAATTCTCATAGGACTTCGGCTTTTGGACCTCGGCTTCCGCAAGTCGCCGTTCACCACCCCGTCTTCGTCAATATCATCATCGCCAACTGGTACGGCAGCTTTCTTCTTTGCGGATCTTGTCACTGGGCCGAAGTACCCGTCCTGCGAACTTTCTCGGGCTTCTGAAGGCGTTGGTGAGGGTGAGATGACTCTCGGAGTCGCCGGAATGGGATTTGAAGATGATCGCGACATGGTGAAAGGTGGTAAAGAAGGCATACGAATAGCCCCAGTGAAGAGCCGTCCGATTTCTGTGACTCGTACGAGCCAGGAGGTTGAGTGGAGATGTTTATCTTTGCGTGAAGCGCGTATTGTTGTTACTGAAGGAGAGGGCGGAGAGGAGGCTGTTAGCTCCAGCGGAGGGGATGGAGCAGAGCAGAGCTGCGCTGCATCGTTGAAGAAAGATATGGTGGCTCTCTCTGTGCCGTTGAAGTGGCACACGGAACTTCTGGGTTGGTGATGGTGACGAAAGGTCACGATAAAGACAGCTTGGAAATATCTCGGTTCCCTTGCCCCTGTCGTGTGCTGAGTCAAATTGATGTCACATGCGAGACACACAGAATGTGTGGTGTCAAAACAATGGTGAAAGCACAAGTAAAAAACAATCGCACCTAGGGCAGTGCTGGCAGGAGTGGTTCCGCCATTTCATCGAGTCAGAAACAAATTTTGTATTTCGTGGGCCATTCGATGTAGTAAGCAAGACATTAGTCGAAATTCCGAGGTTCTGGATTCCCAGCACACGCTACGCGATAGCGATAGCGATAAGGATCTGTGCTGGAGAAATTTTGCCAGAACCTTCAACGACAGAACAACAACCGTATGCGCCATGGCTGCCGAGTCAGACAAGAAGAAAGATCCTAGGGCTTGGGACGGCCTGACTCCTCCTTTGGCAGAATGGATATTAGACGCCATTGCTGCCATGGGGTTTGGGAGAATGACACCCGTCCAAGCCTCAACTATTCCCCTCTTTCTGGGTAACAAAGACGTTGTTGTCGAGGTACAGCTTGTTTATTGGCTCTCGAGTATCTGGCTGACATTTCTAGGCTGTCACTGGTAGTGGAAAGACTTTGGCCTTTCTGATACCCGTTGTGGAAAAGCTATTGCGATTAGAAGAGCCCATCAAAAAACACCATGTTGGCGCAATCATTGTCTCACCAACCCGTGAGCTCGCGACCCAAATACACTCCGTTCTTCTCTCTCTCCTCGCCTTTCATGGGCCATCGGCGGAAGCCTTAAAGCCTTTGGAGGAGGAAGAGAAGAGAAAGCCATCACCTACCCTCACGGTTGTCCCCCAACTTCTTCTCGGCGGGACAACGACACCGGCGCAGGATCTTAGCAGATTCCTCAAGAATAGCCCAAACCTTCTTATATCTACTCCTGGAAGACTCCTCGAGCTTCTCTCCTCCCCGCATGTTCACTGCCCGCAATCTTCATTCGAAGTGCTTGTTCTGGACGAAGCAGACAGGTTACTGGATCTAGGGTTCAAGGATGATTTACAGAAGATCTTGGGACGTTTGCCAAAACAAAGACGAACAGGGCTGTTCAGTGCCAGTGTCAGCGAAGCCGTCGGAGAAATCGTGCGAGTCGGGTTGAGAAATCCGGTCAAGATTGCCGTGAAAGTCAAGAGCGCAGCTGGAGATGACAAAAGGACGCCAGCAAGCCTACAAATGTCATACTTAATGACCCCACCAAGTCATAAATTTCCTGCACTCCTCTCACTGCTATCCCAATTAGATCCTACCCCCCAGAAGTCGATTGTCTATCTCTCGACTTGTGCGGCGGTTGACTACTTTCAACACATCCTCTCCGCATTACTCCCCTCTCAATTCTCTCTGCTTCCACTTCATGGAAAGCACCCACCCAACGTCCGACAGAAAAACTTCTCAAAATATATCACAGCCATCGCCCCAACTATACTTCTCACGACTGATGTTGCGGCACGAGGTCTCGATATCCCTCAAGTCGATCTTGTCGTCCAAATCGACCCTCCTTCCGACCCGAAAGTCTTCCTCCACCGCTGTGGACGAGCAGGCCGAGCAGGTAGAAAAGGCTTGAGTGTGATACTCCTCCAGCCTGGTCGAGAAGAAGACTACATCCCCTTCCTCGAAGTTCGAAAGACACCGATTTCTCTTCTGAAGCGGCCCGCAATATCAATAACAGACGACGATGCGAATCTCGTCACTTCCAAAATGCGAAAAGAAGTCCTAGCCGATCGGGCTCTATACGACAAAGGCCAGCGAGCTTTCGTGAGCTGGGTGAAGGCTTATTCGAAGCATCAAGCTAGCAGTATCTTTCGAGTTGCTGATCTCGATTGGGCGGAGCTAGGTAATGCTTGGGGCCTTGTCCGCCTCCCTAAGATGCCTGAGTTGAAGAAATGGGATGGCGACAAAACGTTAGGTGTGAAACTAGACATGACAGAGTATGCTTATAAGGATAAAATCAGGGAAAGGGCTAGGAGAGTGGCAATGGAAGAGGAGAAAAATAAGGAGCCGTATGCGCCGAGTGAGGAAGCTGTGAGGAAGAGGAAGGAAAGAGAAGCGTGGAGTCACAAGCATGAGCAGCAGGATGTCAAAGAAGCTAGGAGGGAGAAGAAGAGGAGAAAGCGGGAGGTTGAGAGATTGGAGAAGATGACTGAGGAAGAAAGAGCCAAAGAAAGGGAGATTCAGGAGTTGGTTCAGCAAGTTAGGAAGAAAAGGTTGGAGGAAGAAAATGATGAGGAGTTCCGGGGGTTTGATGAGTAGTTGAACACGTTGCATGACATCCCGATTGATGCCACGAGACGTGAGCCCCTTGAGCCAGTAAATGTGAATATATAATTACATTTGCAATTGTGTTCATATTCATGCAGCTCATTCCTCAGGCCATCCCTCGGCCACCTCTCCTGGGCTGGTTCTCTAACCAAGTCCCGACTGATGACAAACCCTTCTCCTTCTCCAACCTCGCCCAAGGATTTTCATTAAACGTGGGATCATAATAACCCTCATACCACTTCTCATTTCTCTCCCCTCGCTCCCTACCTCCTCCCCCACCCCTGCCCCTTCCTCTTCCACCTCTCGAACTCGTACTCGTCGCCTCACTAAACGCCCTTCCTCTTGATGCACCTTGCATGAAGTCCGTGTCGCTTGTTGCTGAGAACGCTGGTCGCTGCGGCAAACCAGGCGGGGGAGGCAGCAATGTACTTGTTTCCGTGCTTACGTCCCCATCTTCAGCATTGGGTTCAATTCCAATTCCTGCAAGAATTGCGTCAATACGCGCCTGCATTTCCGCTGCTTCTTCTGGAGAAACCTCGCTGGTGTCGACACACGGGGGTCTTTCATCCTCTCCCCTCTCTTGTCCAACGTTCGCGGGCGCAGGTAGACTTGTGTCCACATATCTCGGACCTTCTCCCCCCTCCGTATCACCACCATACCCTCCTCTCAATCCCGCTTCAATAGGCGGAGGTAAACTCGTGTCAATATATCTCGGACCCTGCCCATACTCCTCCTCATCTAAATCAAGCTCAATCTCATCCTCATTGCCCCTCTTTTCTCCCAAAACCCTCATCTTCCCCAACGGTACGTTATTTCCACCACTCCCCGTTCCCTTCTTCCCTCCCCGATCCAATTTCTCTAGTTCTTGTCCTTCGACAAAAGCATCGGTGGTGGGATTGAACTTTCGCTTTTTTGTGGGAGGCTTCTGAGATCCGAAGGCGGAGAAGCCCATGAATGCTGCCATGGCATTTGCATCTTCATCTTCGGAGACTTCGGGGGTGTTGCGATCGGTTTCCATTGTTCTCGTGGAGGGGTTGATTGAGGTGTGATGTGCAAGGAGGCGAGGCGGATTCTCAGCCTCGAGTGCGGCAGCAGGCGCTAGCGTGTGTTTTTAAGCGTTTCGAGCTGCCTTCTTCCCCCAGCCCACCCTCATCCTCTCTTTCAACATCTTTCTCTTGAAGTTTCAACGCGATTTCACAATCACTAGTCTGCTATCCCGCATGATCGGCCACTCTTAAAGCCGATACCCTTGTTCATATCGTCACCCATCATTCGTCTGCGGGCCTCAAAGCCAGTAGCTCCGCAATGTCAGCTTTCTGTTTCATAAGATATGCAGTGGCCTTCGAATGGATCTCTATAAGTGGCTAGCGAGCGTGAACACCCCAAGCTGGGATCCTGCAAGTTTTAAAACTATAAGTGCTTCCCTACTGTCTTTCATCTGATTTCCTCCTCCCTCCCAATTCTTCCCGCCTCCAATCGCGGCCTTTCAAAGCAAGTTTAACACGGTTTGCACGAAGCCAGCAACACCCTATCACTTCGTTGATGGAGGCGATTTTAAGTGCGTCATGGATATTTTATGGTCGTCAATACCATCATTATTACTTTGTATCTATTCGATCCAATATCTTCCGTTTCACACCCAAAACAGTCTAAAAACTTGAGTGAACGACTGTGTTGCTCGTCATTTAGCGTCGCTCGAAAGCCTATGCCCACGATGCTTGCATCAGTTGTGCCAGAAGTCACGGTACAAAGTGCCCTGCACGATTACCTTGTGGTTTGAGAGTCAGAAAAAGAAATGCAGAAATGGTCTTCGGAAGATGGCACCGAATGGAGTCTTCCTCATGGATTTTTTTGAGATTTTTTTGCCAATATTGGAGGATTCGTTCTTCGGTGTCCTCCCTCGTTGCCACAAGCGGATCGAAGTCTATCAGACTCTACGACTCTTTCCAAAGAAGCGACATCCAATCAATCTGTCAAGAATGCAGGCGTAACCGAGCCGATGATCAGCGATCCTGAGTGGCAAGCAAGCCTTACCCTCGAATCAAAGAACGAAGAATCGCAAATAGCCGTTCAGTCCCGCTTCTTGTCCTTGTCAGTATGAAGGCAGAAGTGCACCGTATCAATCTATGTCTCCTGAGAATAATTCACGCTCACAACTACCCATTCCGGAACAGAAGATTCAGGATGAATCCTGGTTTCATGAAACTATTCCCGCCGGACATAAACACGAGTCACATCAGTCAAGCGATCTGTTATTCCGCCAATCAAGAATAGCTGGCCGTATTCTGTTCTACCAATTCATCAAAAAGGTGGATCGCTTTGTTGGTGATTCCTGGGTGCTCGACGCCAAGTAATTGCTAATGGCTTGAGAATTCGGCATCATTAATAGATTGCCTTCTACTTATTCGAACGAGTTAAAATACCAAAGCAAGGCGATGCGCTCCTCAAGTTGACCACCATGGGTCAAATCGTCTACGTAGTATTTGGAACTTCGAATTTCCAACTTCTATCGAACGATTGTTATGGCGAATTGCTTGCCTCGTCATTGTTATCCTTCCACTGCCATCCCTCGCGAGTTTCGGGCCTCCTAACCTCTCAGGAAGTTAGTTGCTCGCTTCGTGAAGAAGATGGAAGGATAGAAAGACGTTCATACTGAGGCGGCGTTGTTCTTGTCCATTGCGAACGGTTTGGTGATGGTAATGTTTTCGTGTAGTTTGTGTGCCGGTTGTTTATGCTTTGTGAGGTTGTCAGAGCTCTCTTTTATCTTCCACCAGGGGCGTTTTTGACGGTGGATTGCCTTGCTGCGATTCCTCATCTTAGCTAGATATCTCAATTTAGGTTATGTCGAATAAATGACTGGCCTTCGCCTTGTGAGCTCTTTCCACTGACTTCCTTTATAATTTTTACATTCATGTAGAACATGAAGAGCAGCTACTTACATACAGCCTCCTCCATGAAATGCTCAATATTTGCTCTCATCTGTCCCTTCACATCCTCAGAAGCCCAACACATATCCACAGAATCCATCTGTAACTTCACAATCTCCTCATCCGTGAAGCCCCCCATTTTTTTCGACAACCTCAAGTTGTCAACGATCCAATTACTCTCGACATACGCAGGACTATCGCTGCTAACATTGATCAATACACCCGCATCAAACAACCTCCTCACATATCCAAACACATTCTCCTCCTTGTGGTGCCTCACATATGCCCACGGGCAAAGCGTCATCCCAATCCCCTTCGTCTTGATTGTCTCCACCAGCTCCGGAATTTCAGCAGCATCAAGGCCATGATCAATCCTATCAGCTCCGGTCCCACCAAGCTCACAAGCAACTTGACGAATATGCTCATGGGTATCCTTCTGCGTGACATCGCAGTGACAAGTAAGTTTAAACCCATCCTTCTTTGCCCTCCGATACACTTCACCAAAGAGCAGAGGAGGCCGATTATACTCATTGGAGTCAAGTCCAATACCAACAATCATGTCTTGGTAAGGGAGAGCGAGCTCATAATGCTTCATCGCATCCTCAGGGGAGAGGTCACGAAGGAAACACATGATGTAGTTTACCATTAGCTATTGCCATCAGCTCTCCCATCCTTTCAACAAACAAGAATCCATTTACTCACGCCTAATTCTATCTCCCCCTGCTTCTTCGCGCTTCCCAAACCCCTCATTAAAGTCCCGATCTCCACACCCCGCCTCGTATGCGCCTGCACATCAAACATCACTTCACAATACACAACGCCCATCTCCTTCGCCATTCCAAAATATGCAATAGCTAAATCATGAAAGTCTCCCTCGGTCCGGAGAACCTCCATGCCTCCATAATACGCTTCGAAGAAAGCGCTGAGACCAACGCCTTTGATGCTCCGTGGTTGAAGGAGGTTGTAAGCTTCTTTCAGCTCTTCCAAGGAGTGGAAAGTCTTGTTCAAACGGAGGGAATGCAGCGACATGGCATTGCGTTGGGCGAGCTGCCAGCGGAGTTCTGGGGTTAGGGTGCCTTCTAGGTGCACGTGGAGTTCGAGTTTGGGGATTCCGTTGATGAAAGGATCGTTTGTAGAGCGGATTGAAGCTTTCCAGGCTTGGAGAGTGGTGTAGGGGATTGGTGGATTCATTTCAGGTGCTAGTCATTTACTTGAACGCAGAGATGAGAATGCAGCGCCTTACTTTGTAGTCTAAGTTTGGTAGAATCGAAGAGTGGGGGTAAATCTCAGGAGAATAGTAGCTGGTCAAAATTAAAGTACAAGACTGTCGAAGTGAGGTAATGGATCTGGTTCCTCGAATCGAATAGAGAGTTGCAGTAAATCAAGTTAGCTTGGGGAAGTTGGGGGTTGGGGAGTTCGGTTCAGGGGGAGAAAGCTCGGCTCGCTGGAAGTTTACCCCGAACTTGATAAGCGAATAAATAGGGGATGCTGATTGACTGACCCCGGCTAGTGAGCTTAGGCTGTTGCCCCGCGAATGCCGCTGCCACACCGCGGCTTTCTGGCCGCCTTCTCCCTTTTCCATCACACGCGGAAAAGACAACGGATAATTGTAAGTGCTTGGATTTTTTCATTTCTCGCCTCATCCATTCAACAAAATTCCCTCTTTCTTCTCTTCATCCCTCATCTATAAAAGTCACCTCTGCTTTCATCTTAAAAGCCACAATTCGCAAGTTGCAATTCCCTTCTCCCTCAAAGGTCTCTCTCCTCGATTCAAGATCCCACATCCGGCATCGGACACCGGACAAACCCCATCCAAAACGCAGTAAACATCACGAGATCCCAACAAGAACAATAGAAAACAGAAAAAATGCCCGAGAAAGTCGCCTTTCTCGGCCTCGGAGCCATGGGCTTCGGCATGGCCACAAACCTCATCAAGAGAGGCGTCCAAGTCACCGGCTACGACGTCTGGGCCCCCACTCTCGCCCGCTTCGTCTCGGCCGGTGGCTCCTCGGCCACGACTCCCAAGGAGACGGTCAAGGATATGGAGTTCGTGGTCTTCATGGTTGCTACGGCGGCCCAGATCATCCATGCCATGTTCGATGAGGAGAACGGGGCGGTTTTGGAGTTGAAGAAGGGGGCGACGGTTATTCTGTGTAGTACGGGACCGCCGGAGTATACTCCCAATGTGAGGAAGTTGCTGAACGAGAAGGGGCGGAGTGATGTTTTCTTGGTTGATGCTCCGGTTTCTGGGGGCACGATTCGGGCGGCGAATGGGACGTTGACGATTCTTGCTGCGGGCGAGGAAAGTGCTTTGGGAAAGGCAAAGGAGACGTTGGAGTTGATGGCGGGGAACAATCTTTATGTTATTCCTGGAGGGTTGGGTGCGGGGACCAAGGTCAAGATGGTGCATCAGGTGCTTGCTGGTATTCACATTTGTATGACGAGTGAGGCGATGGGATTTGCTGCTGCAATGGGCGTGAATACCAAGAGAGCTTATGAGGTGTTGAGGGCGGGGGAAGCTATGAGCTGGATGTTCGAGAACCGGGTGCCGCATATGCTTGTGGAGGACAAGACGGTATATTCGGCGTTGAATATCATCGTGAAGGATATGGTGAGTTCAGAATCATAGTATCCACTCACGTGCTGACTGGTCTTCCAGGGGATTGTTACTGCTGGCGGAAGAGGTGCTGGCTTCCCCCTTTTCTTGTGTTCAGCTACCGAGCAAGTTCTGGCAAGTGGAGTCAGTGCCGGACTGGGTGCTATCGATGATGCAGCACTCGTTGGCGTTTACCTCCCGGAACATCCAACTCTCGTGCTGAAACTAGCCTCTGCATCAACAACAGCCGAGGAAGACGAAAAGAAGCTAAAGATCGTTGTCCAAATCATGGCTGGTGTACACCTTGCAGCAGCAGCAGAGGCCATGTCACTTGGCATCAAGGTCGGCTTGGAGCCGAAACAGCTCTATGAAATCATTGCCGGGGCAGCAGGAAATAGCTTCATGTTTTCTAATCGAACTCCGCAACTTTTGAGTGGCAAATGGACGTCGCCGAAGACCGTTGATGATGTTATCGCTGAGATGGTAAGTCCTTTTAAGACGACTGTAGGAACGATGCTGATATCAATAGACCGTGTCGATAGAAGAAGCGAATAAGATGAAGTACCCGTTGCACTTGGCAGGGACTGCGTTACAGCTTTTCGAATTGGCTTCGCTGCGTGGATTGGGGAAAGAGCCGGATGTTGCTGTGTCGAGAGTATGGGACGGTGCTGAAGGACCTTTGTTTCCAAAAAGCGCTTAAAACCATAAAGGTTGGATAAAATTGAGTCTGGATCTATTGTAAAAGATTTGAGCAACGCTTCGTTGCGTTGCGTTGTATCGACAAAATTCAAAGTGGAATCAGTGGTCTGAAGAATCTAGTATCCGAGAAAATACTTTGCAAGCAAATCCCAAGTATATCTGATGACGCCATCTTAGTGAGGATATGAATTGAGCCTATCTAAACATGCGACGAATTTTGCAAATCTTGGTGGAATAGAAGACAGATGTATTCCAAGAATCTCTCGTTTTTAGAGGTACGAGGATGAAAACAGAGATGTGAAGAACAACACAAACTAGGTTCGGGCTGTGACTCTTCGGACATCGGTTCTGATTGCCGTAGTATACTTGGGCTCACCTTTGCGACGGGTCTTCCATATTCACTTGTAAGCGAGAACATTCGAGTGCGATTTCACCAAAGACGAGGCAATCTTGGACTTCAAACTGACAACCAACCTTTCAACCTAGCAACATCAACTCCAGCGCGGCCTTCAACGGAATTTGCTTCAACGCCATGGTATCAAGTCAACCAGCCGATCGCCTTCCCGCGGAGCTGACTGCACTTCAAGCCGAATTCCAGCAAAGGCGAGAGAAGATAACACGCCAAATCTAAGACCTCCCTGTCGAAGAGCGACTCCAGAAGATGAGGCAGATCAAGAAGGAGGAGGTTGATTTGTTGGCTGAGCATACGGACAGCCGTTGGAAGACATCGAATCCTGTTTGCGAGGTTCGGACTTGAGAGCTCCGAGGCAAAGCAGCTGCGGAAGGCGCTCGTTGATCACGGTCTCGAGCACAGAAGGTTGCAATGAGACGACCGGTTGCTCCTCAACGGCACTCAAGATGCTTACTATCGCGCCCACATCGAGGAGTTGAGCGGCATTGATGTAGACACAAAGATTGCTCGCCTCGTTGACCAGGACTTCCCGCTGCATCCACAGCTTCTGGACAGTTATCAAATCCGCTTCAGTCTCGACCAACAGATGCGCCCTGGCGACGACTTCATTCGTGGAACTGTGGACTTTACCCCAACCATTGAGGGCTCAATTTCTGCCACTGAGAGTCACCGAGACTTCAACTCGAGCAACGTCGAATACCGAGCTTTCGAACACATGGCATCCGTACTAAAAATGATTGCGAAGTTCCAGGTAGGAGATTATAGCGAAATCCGACATGAGATGAAATCCCATCTCCACTTGCGATCTGGGCAGAGAGACAGTGAACCAATTTACACGTCCCACTTCGAGCAGGTTTGAGACGTCCAAGACCTGTCCGACAGGAGCAATCACATTTGCCGATTTTTCTGACGAAGTACGGCAAGAGGAATCCCAGAGCGGCGCGACTGCTGCGCTTGGGAATTCGGGAGGTCAGTGAACGCCCATGCAACGGGTATCACCTCTAGATGCGCTGTTCCCGAAGTGATGGAGATGGATGTGATTGTCTGCGTCAAGGCGGTTAGCACTATCATATTTATTTATATGCGTGGCTCGTTGGATTCGAGAAGGCGGATATACAATTCAAGGCCCAGTCGAGAGAGAAAGCTCTATCGTGAATCAGTGATATCCTAAAAGATACTGGAAATGCTTAGGAAAGATATCAGAAGGCCCCTTCCGCCAGCAACGCCGGAGGAGGTTTGGATGGACGCAATTGTGTGCCCACTGGGACATACCCCAGGACTATAAAAAAGGCTCATTGTGATATCCATTGTACGAGGTGAAAACAGGAGGGAAACATTTATTTCCGATTAACTGCGTGTAGATCCCAAGCAACCATTTTTCTCTACAAATGTGGACTGGTGGAGTCGCAAGATGTTCGTAGCTAATCTGTTGCGCAAGAGGCTGGACTACTGAATATGGTAGTCAAGGGATAAGAGGCGGTGGAAGTCGTCGTTGAGGCGATCAATGATAACTAGAGAATGCCAATGTAGAAGGAAACGTGATAAAAAGATGGGAGGAAGGCTTATCTGGCTCCTCCTGGGTTGATGATCAAGCTAGGTCTTACCATCAGAGGTGAGGCTTGACCCGTAGTCACTTTTGAGCGAAGGCTGGGCCTCTAGGCCCTCGCAGACCATCTGCAGCATCTCGAAGGAAGCCCGAGGTAAGGGCCCTTTGCGAGTGCAGTTCGATAATCAAATAAAATACGCCTCTAGACCCAACTCTCTTCTGAGGTCTCTGGACTAGAGTTTTGCCGTATGAGGTTCTGTTTGGAAGATAGGAATCCAATTCAGAGACGTTACATGTCGTCGCAAACAACTTCGTCAGAAAGCGCGATCACTGCGTATGAAAAGAAGGAATATGTCCTCTGTAAGACGAAAGTAAACTTTTCTTGATTCGACTCCAACAACGAACAGGATTCGCAAATACCAGCTTCTTCCTATGCCTTCTAGTGAACATGTTGCAACTCTACAACATCAAGTGCTACTGCTCTCTAATTTCCTTCACAGGCTGCTGGAGCTGATCTTCTATGAAGCTTCAATGAATCAGCGCCCGCCGGTCTTGATCAACATGATTATTCAGCTCTTCTGCATACTTCGGGGAGAGTGAGAAGGAGGTATTTGGTAGTTCAACCAACCTGCGGACTTGAACGGTTCAAACCTTCTTGCCCACATTTCGTCTCTTGATGATAGCCTCTCTACCACTCCTCGCAAGGCTATCTCTCCCTGTCACTCACCTTTCGCAGAAAAACTCAACGTCCCTTCCCGCCCTTCCCCCCTTTTCTGCATCGATAACCCCGGCACGCGCGATAGCTGTGATAAGGATCCCGCTGTCACACAACGCACGAACTTCATTTTAATTTGGATAATCTGTCGCGTGTTGCCCATGTCTATTTTTGCCATGTTTGTTTGTGAACGCCGAATGGCTCGCTCGGACACCGAAAATGGCTCTTTCGGATTTGGAGGTGGAGGTCTAATTGGAATCGGAAGAGAGGGCAAGGAAAAGTCTAAGTACCGAGATGGAGGAAAGGGGACGCGCGGAAGTGTTTGTGAGAGGACGGAGGAGACGGGGATGCTATGTACAGTCATGCACCGACATACAGAGGCAGAGGCATTGTGTGATACGATGCACTTAGTCGGTTGTAGCTCTGTGGTTTGCCCTGTGGACGAAGTTCGAACATTATTTGGGAAGCAGAGCGCCGGATAGCTTGCGGATCTGGAACGGGATGTTGAACGGTTTGGAGGCGTTCAGAAGGTGGAGAGATGAAGGAGATAGGGAACCCGTGGAGCCGTGTTTCGCGGGACGGGTGTGGGCACGGAGCGCGGTGAGACTGTGTGATTGCGAGATGAGGGCCAAGTGGTGGAACGTGAGATAGAGATGGGGAACGGGAATGGGAACGGGATGGGATGGGATTCGGGGTTGTGCCTTCAATAATGAGGCTGTTTCGACAGCGCGGGATAGAGGATGTGGTGCCCTTGTCCTACGCAGCATGTGCTTGTGGCTTGGAGGAACGGTAATTTTGGGTGTTGCTGAGATCCGAGAAATGATATCACGTTGCTTTGGTAGGATGAGGAAGGGAGGGAAGGCACCTTCCCAGAGGAGCTCCCAAGGGTCCCCTTTCCCCCAGAGCCAAGGCCTCAAGAAGTTGTCACTTCTTGATCCGTTCCGTTTCGTGCCTGGAATTGACCTGCTGGTTCAGTGGGCTTCAACCCGACGAGCCGGTTTGCTGATGCCACGCTGCCGTACTACGGAGTGCGGATCTGTCTCCGGCTCTCCCGAATGGGTGCCAACGACAAGTCGACGACGAATATGACATGTCGTAGTGTGGGGGGTGGGGGGGTGACAGCTTACCAAGTTGCCAGACATGAAGCGAAACATCTCGTTGGGATCTTGGGACCCGAAGTGCGGCAACACGGATGAAGACCAGCGTCCCGAGGGAACGGTCGGAAACTGATTTCAAACCTACTGTACGAACTCTGTACGAACTCTGTGGAGAGAGCTTGCTGGGAGAGGAGACACTCCCGTGACTGAGGTGGGGCCCATCCCGTGTGTCGGGGAGGTTCGTCTGGAGACTCAAATCTAGAAGCTTCCAGTTTGGAGGAGGGAGGAGGGAGTGCGTGGGGGGAGATGCAGAGCGACGCTTCTACGGTTTTGGATAATGGGGAATTGCTTTTCCATCTGGCAGTGATTGCTTGGATGCGCTTCAAGGTGGGCAGTGCACACTGCACGGAAGTCGGGTCCCGAGCAGGGCACAAGTGCGATCGATCATGCTCTTGGAAATGAAGAGTTTCCATGCGTCGGAAATTCGGAATATGTCTGTCTGTCTGCATGACGGGCGGGAAGGAAGCCCACCTCGATTTTGTCGGCTGGGACGAGCGGAGCGGGGCGTGGCAGACACGCGATTTCAATTGGGCTGAGAGAGGCGTGCTCTTGGTTCTTCTTTCCGCACCACACGCCAAAGGCCTTGACTTCCTCTATCCTGTCTATATACTTATGAGTGGAAGTTCAGAATTGACGATGAGATGAAGGACGAAGGACGAAGGACGAAGGACGAAGATCTCTCGTGCCTCGAGCAAATTATTATTGCCCACATGCCTCTACTTCGAGAGTACTGTCTCCCAACCTGTCCCCTCCGGCGCTGGGCCTCACGGGGAAGGCTTCCTCTGTCCCGCACCGCCCAGCGGCGTGTTTATGCTTGTTCGTGGCCACTGGCCCAGTGAGGAGGGCCGCCCCTGCTTTGTGGCGAGGTTCCGCGTTGTATCTTCGCGTCCAAAGCGCTGGGTTCTGCCGTGAAAAACGACTTGCAGGAACCGGCCATGACATCCATGACATCCCAAGTTCCAACGATCCCGCTGACATAACCGAGCTGGCCACCATTGACCAGTCGCTTCTTCTTGCGCTGTGGCAAACACTGGCAAGCCAATGAAGCCATGCGTGTCAAGCTGAGCGAAAAATCACCGGTTGGCTCATGCGCGCTTTTGACCTGCTCTTGCCTGCTTTGCCTGCTCTTGGCGTCCGTGGCGCAAATTGTCCCACCGCGATGCTGGGAATTTGGGGCATCCGGGAGAGCCATCCTTCGTCGTAATTTCCCCCCTGTCCCCGGCCGCTGGCGGCACTTGAGGGCTGGTAAATTACCTTGGGGCTTGGTTGTTGGACCAACAGACGAGTTCAGTGTGATTGTGATGTCGAGATACTTCGGGCGTCTACTGTAGCTTTTCTGTTGGCACAGCGGTGGTAGTCACATCATGAAGGAGTCTCCGAGACTCAGCGTGAGGTGTGTCCTCCTGTGCAACCGCGGTGACTTGTGTCACTGTGTGCGAAAAGCACGGTGACGACCGACCAGGACAGACCAGGCAGGCATTGGAGGCCGCAGCGATAAAGATCTGATGATCTTGTTCGCCCCCCCCTTGCCGGTGGTCACAGCGCGAAAAGCATCCCGCCCGTTTGGGCAATTTTTCAACAGGGGAGTCAGGGACGCTTCTGCTGGGGGTGCTCACTGCTCAGGATCTGTGTCTGACCTGTCTGTCTCCCTGAGGCTTGAGCAGTGCTGAGTGGCTGCACGCACAGCTTTTCAATACTTCGTAGTAGTTGGACTGCTCAAATCGAGTCGACCAGCACAGCTCCTTTTGGAGAGATGCGCTCCAGCTGAGATGAAATCCGCCATTGGGGATCCAGTAGTTTGTAGTCTATACGAAAAGGTCGGACAGAATAGTGGCTGATTGGCTGCCGTGGGATGAGGTCCAGACCAAAGCGCTGGCCCGAACGACCCCGCCGGCTGCAATTGCTTCTGCTTGTGCATGCTGGTCTGGCTTGTCTGTTCTCCCACAGCCTTCAACGACCTCATCGGCAGTTAGGCAGAGCAAGACACCCTTTGCCTCGGCGACGTGGCCACGGAGAATCACTCTGCCTGCTGGACTTGCAGAGTGTCTCAAAAATGCTTCCTTTTCACGCCGCAACGGCCCTCGGTCTCTCGGAAGGGAGACTTCCTTCACCGTTGGGGCGGTATCTCGTGGATTATGGTAAATTGATCAGGAGATTCGAGCCCAAAGTCTAAAGACGACCATCCATCGACCACGCTGCCACGGCAGGCCAGGTCTTTGACGGGCCGGGATTTGCATGTCCTGCGAAGCCCAGAACGAGCCTTTTTGCGTATGTCCAGGCGGTGACTTCTGTAGCACGGGGAGCACTCAGTAGCGGTAGTTGAGGTCGTAGTCGTCGTCGTTCTTGTGTGGTTGCATTGTCTAGCCCCTGCAGTCAGGTTGGCAGCGCGCAGGCATTGAGGACGTCGCGAAAGGGGCGAATCCCCACTCCGCTGCCCGGACAGGCGACTCCTCCCTCCCTCCCACATCTCCAATGCCCATGACGCCCAGCAAGGAGGCCTGTCCTGCCCTGCCCTGCCCTGCCCTGCCCTCTGTCTGCCTTGCAGCTGCACTCTGCACTCCAAAGGAACACCTCCAACCAGGCACTTTCCTTGCCTCTCTGCCTCTTGCCTCTGCCTGTGCTGCCAGAGACCTCCCCTTCTGTCGTTCCTTCCGCAGACACGCTCGCTCTCTTCTCCCCAACGATCACCGACGGAGTCAATCGAATCGAATCGAATTCGACATCAATGCATTCGCAAAAGGGAAAGGGTCGACGGTGCTGATTGCCGCATTGTGGGAAGGAGTGGTAGCAGGATGGAGGCAGAGGCCCCTGTTCAGGCCTCACATTCGGCCAGGAATCGCACGCCAGAGAGCCTGCGGCAGCGTCAACGAGACCGAATGTCGCCGCGGGGCCGCTTTGCAAAGACGACTCGCATTTCCACGACCATCAGAGAGATTGATGGGGCTCCAAAAGGTGGAATCACGCTCGCCCCTGCCCCTCGGTCAAAAACAATCGGGAATCGATCACCGGAGTTGACGAAGAAGAAACAACTCCAGGAGGGGCTGCGCAAGGAGAACAGTATCAACCGCCGGGCGAGAAGAGAGGCAGAGGATCTGAAATTCGACATAACCCCCGACGGCGGCTCTGCTGGACGAGAAGGACGCCAGTTCACCGTTGCCAAGGTTGGAAACAATGGCAAGATATACCTCCGGTAAGGCATGATGCAGGATGATGTTTCTATGACGAGGCATGTCGTTTGTATAATCATTGGCTAACAAGTGAATAGCCCTACCATCCGCCCTGCAAACCAACGATACCCTCAACCTTCATTCGTGTTTCCCGTCACTCCACCAAGCACCGCTGGACTTGATGCGTTGGTCGCCCGCAACGAAGAAGCAGACAACACCCCACGAGATAGTCTCTGGACGCCAACACGTTCACCTTCCTCGACCGCACTTCCCACTCGGGATCACTACTTGCCACAATGCAAGATCCCGTCCCAGAAACCATACCGCCAGCGCGCTCACTCGTATTCCACCATCGATGAACAGCAACGACCTGTACGGGACTCCGATGTTGGCGCATTCAGGGTGGTGATAGAGAGGCCTGGAACGGGACCTAAATCTCTAGAAAGTTTTGACGGCATACCGACTCTCGAGGTTCCTATACCTTCGTACAAACTTGGCACGCCGAGGTTCAGTACGCGGGGTACAGCCTTTCTTCGCGGGTCCATGACTACCACTGATGATATGCGCTCGAGTGTCTTCTCAGGCAGAGATAATTCGAGAGATCCAAGCTTCCACCCTTCTGCTCGAATCCTTTCGAGGCGTCACTCTGACGCGTCACCCCAACCGCATTTTCCAGCTATGACCCCATCAAGTCCATTCGAGGGTCCCTCCTTGCAGTCACCTGGTATTGCTCGGCAACGAGTCGCGATTATCCCGGAGATGTTTGATGCTCTTACCTTCAAACCAGCATGCGATCATCCTTCAGTTGTGCGATACTCGATGAGTCGTGGGATCAGGGCTGCAACTCCGGCGCGTCTAGTCGCTGAGATCACATCACCCACTTTCGTTGACTACGATCTTCTCTCTGACTTCTTCTTGACCTTCCGCTCTTTTCTAGAGACCACTGATCTTCTATACATGCTTATCGCGCGCTTAAAATGGGCTCTTTCTCGTGACGATGAGACGGGGACGGTGGTAAGAGTTAGAACCTTTGTTGCGATCCGACACTGGATCTTGAACTACTTTCTGGATGATTATGTTGTTGACTACGACTTGCGGAAGTCTTTCTGTGACCTCCTCAATAATTTTGTCACTGAGTTGTCACAAGATCCTGTCCGGACCAAGGTGCCTCTGAAGATCCTCGGGGAGCTTAAGAAGTGCTGGAGAAGAGTGTGTTCACTTTACTGGGATGGCCCTGACTTTGATATTGATCTGGGAGCTGAGGTTGCTATCCTTCCTGGAGGTGTTGCCGGATCTCGAAATCCAAGGCTAGACCCAAGCTTTTGGGAAACGCAACCAAATGGGCCACCTAGGCTTGACGGAATCATCGAGCCGGATTTTGCCAATCGAGACCCCTCAGCGGCAGACGGCCTTAACTTCTTTGCTGATGTGTCTCGCGCTGGGCACCTAGATTCAGTGGTGGTTCCTCGTCTTCCAACTGTCCACGTTGACAACCTACCAGATGAGCCACCACTTTCTCCGACTAGTATTGTCAGTGAGGATTTCGTCTCGTGTTCGTTTCCTTCCCGTACCCCTCGAGGAGCAGGAGCTGCCCATCCCGTTGGTGCCCATCCAGTCCCCGCGAGCTCAATATACGACCCTGTCCCTCATGTGGCAACGACCCCAAAAGCTTTAACTGGCAAGCGTGTCCGTCCAACACATGCACACAAGCGCAGTGCCAGTTTTTCGGATTCCTTTAGAGACCAACGAGCGCAGCAATCTGTCCAAAAGGTTATTTATAGAAGTACCGAAATTCTTCTTGCCCTCCCATATGCTGGAAGCCTTGTCAGAGGGAATATGTTCCCCCCTGGACAAGCATTCGTTGAAGTAATCGCTCCGAGTACTCCAGCTGAGGCAAATCGGGCAACAACATTCTTCCCTGGACCACCAGCAAATCAGAAAGGCCCTTCCGCGATGTCAGGACCAGGAATGAAAAAGCTATTGGGCAGTGTTCGTCGAGCTTTGAGCACCAGAACCGGCCCTAGTCCGAATTCTTCACCAACACAAGGCAGCTTTCCCCATATTCCCCCACTTGGTATTCGCGGTGCTACTATCAATCGACTGCCAGGAACAGCTGTTGTCCCCCAGGCTCGTCCTAGGAATACTGGAGCTAAAGCACCGATGCGAATCGATTTATTGGGTGCAGAGGTCGCTGAAGATTTTAAGAAGGCCGTGCGAGAAGACGCTGAAGCCGAGGCTGAGCAGCAAGAAGCAGGAGGCAAATCGCATAGGAGTAGTGAGCGCGACCTTGGTCTCCAATACCCCAGCATGCAACCGGACGATACTCTTGAGACATCCCGAAGTGGGAATCGCCGCGCGCCTGTCAGCGAGATGACAACTGGCAGTAAATCTATCGTTATCGTTGACGATACTCTGCCTCTAGATCTGCCATTTATGACCGGTGCACTGCCGATGAATCCGTCAGTAGACACATTTGCCGATGCTTTCATGCAACCTTCTGGTGGCCCGACTCCTCCTTCAACGCCCCCTGAAGCACCATTAGGAACGCCTCGACGATCGTCACATCTGTTGGGGAATCACACGGGCAAGCGGTCGTTTTCGTTTGACGGAACCGTTGAGGGAACCCCGTCCTTGATAGTCGACTCTCGCCCTTCAAGGGAAGACGAACGCTCCCCTAGCCATCGACCTCCTGGACGGCTGGCTTTACGCCCGCCAAGAAGCCAGTCATACAAATCCAAGAGATCTCTATCATTACGACGATATGCTTCTTATCATAGTGGATTTACGAGACAGCGGAGTGAGCGTAGCTTCGATGCCAGCACGTTCTCTGAAGCCGAAGATGCTGAACGTATGTCGCATGTAGAATCTGTACCATTACCACTCCGTGTCCTCCGAAGACGTCCTGGTGGTGACCTGAGAGCCGTTACTAACGTGGGTGATCTGAGCGTCCACCCTCTCCGGAGACCAATGTCGACTGGCTCTTTGACAGCCTACTCTGAATCAGTGCGCAGCTCGTACTTGCTAGGGAACGACTCGACCGACTACGTTGATGTCGGGACTAGCGACTACGACCAGTCGCGGTCAAATGCCAATAACACCTTTTCCCTCGGTGCATTAGCTGAAGCCTCGCCTAAGCCGCATGTATCGCTGTTCAGCACGCATTCGTCTCAGCCCGTAATGCGCCCCTCGTTTGAGAAGGAAGCTCAAATGCTTGCTCAGATACCTGACGATGCAGACGATGATGGGGGCGTGGAGTCTGCGTTGTTGAAATTGGAAGGAAAATACGAGCAGCGACGGTCTGACCTTTCAGGGCAAAGTCAGCCTCGCGATATTCCAAGCCAGTTCAACAGTTTTGGTGCTGCTCCATTTGATGTTAGCACACTGACCCTTGATGACGAAGAGGAAAAGCGAAAGCATCGTCAGAATCACGTTCTGGAAACGCCCATCGCAAAGCCAAGTCCTCCACTTACCGTTTACAGGCCTCTGCAGGTTCAACGTCCGGAAGAATTGCAACCTACTGTCTATCAACCCAAAGGACTGCAGCCGATAGTCCAATCTCCGGTATCCATAGATTCTTACAACTCTATTCCCCTCCTTGAGAGGGGCTCAACGGACGACGGCCATGAACGCCGCAGTAGAAGAGAGCGAAACTGGTCGGATCATTCAATCCTTGTTGGGGCGAGTAATGAGAGAAAATTGCCTTCTCCAGAATCCTCCCATGTAAACTCCTTCGATTTTATTGAAGAAACAGACAGCATGAAAAGGATCCCGGTCGGTGCCACAAGACCAAGCGTCGACCAATCTTTCTTAGATAGCGACAGTGATGATAGGAGCGATCTTTCGTCTGAACTCTCTGTGGAGGTCATCTCAAGAACCGAGTATACTGAGCATGACTCTGCCAACTCAAGAGGCTTCCCTCCCATTCGACCTGGAACTGTCATCACGGAGATTGCACTCCCGTCGCATCCATTACGACATCCGCCATCGCCACCAATGACTCTGGTGCAAGCTCTTCAGTTATCACCAAACACAGCAAACATTCCACAAGTCCATGCAAGGCAGCTCGAGCAAGCGAAGAGACCGATGCCCCCAACGCCTGAGATTACTCCGACTGCAGTTTCTGCCATTGGAGGATTGGGAGGTGCTAGAGGTGCATCGCCGTCGATGGACCCGCTCAGATCTCATCGTATTCCGGAGGCTTCGAGGAAAACTTCCGTTCATTTGCCGTTCACTCTGGCATTTGATTCTCAGGTTCTGGCCCAGCAATTTACTTTGATTGAGAAGGATGCTCTCAATGAGATTGACTGGAAGGATTTGATTGAGATGCGCTGGAAAGATGCTTCTACAGAATCCAGATCATGGGTAGAATTCCTGCGTACTTCTGAACCCCGTGGTGTTGAGGTCGTCATTGCAAGATTCAATCTCATGGTGAAATGGGCAGTTTCGGAAGTCGTCTTGACCCAGGATCTCCGTGAACGAGTTCAATGTATCATCAAGTATATCCACATTGCTGCTCATTGTCGAAAGTATCGCAACTTTGCGACCATGACACAGCTCACTGTGGCGCTTACTTCGAAGGACGTTTCACGTCTGACAAAGACATGGGCATATGTTCCACAAGCTGACATGCAGACGTTAAAGCAACTCGAGGATCTTGTAACCCCCACACACAACTTCCATAATCTGAGAGCAGAGATGGAAGGCTCTGGTGCCGATCAAGGTTGCATTCCGTTTGTCGGCATCTACACTCACGATCTCTTGGTAAATTCAGAGAGACCAAGTCAAATTGCGAGTACGCCAACAACAGAGCCATTGGTCAACTTCGAGCGATGCCGCACTGATGCTACAATCGTCAAGAATCTCCTCAGGTTACTCGAGGCAAGCCAGCTGTACAGATTCTTACCCATCGAAGGAGTTACCGAGAGATGCCTGTGGATGGCAGCATTGTCTGACGAGGAGATTGCGAGATATGGGAAGATAATACAAGAATGATCGACCACGCCCTTACAGTCAGTGCGCTCATCAACCATATACTCAACATCTTCCAGCTCCGTTCATACTCTAACGCCTCCGCCGACCTCGCAATTTCCTCGAAACTTCCCACGAGTCCGTTCTCAGACGGGTACTTCTTGTAATAACTTATACTTTGATTTGCTTTTCTTGTGATCAACATGTCGCTTTTAATGTGTGCTACTACGGTCTCTACATTCTCTGTTTGTTTTTATCCTGTTACGGCTTGACGGTCTTGTCTGTCGATGATGCATACGAATTTCTTAGGTTCTCAGCAAGTCCGAGAGGCGAGGACAGCATGTTCATTTTCAGAGAGGATTAGATATTGTGAGAGTGGCTATCACTAGCTGTGTTCTCGTTATGTTGGGTGTTAAGGGATACATAATTGCTGGGTTGGTTGAGGGAGTTGTTGATTTTGCATTGCATTGCATGGATGGTATACCCGGATTTAGCTATGAGCGTGTGGTGAGGTGGGTGCTTGGAATTGTTGCTAGGAGTAAGAGAGGAGATAGTGGATAGTGGACTTAAGAAAATGAACAACGGCTTTATGCTGAAATATCTGTGCGGATGCTGTGCTACCATCAATTTGAGACGACTCCCGTGCCGAGGCTTGTCAGCCTTGCATATGACCCGTTCACAGGGTCTCGATCAAATATTCTAGATCATAATTTTTGCTCTTGGCAACTAACGGCAATTGATTCATTCGTCTGCTGCTATCTTGAAAGTACCTTTTTGGTTATAAAGAAAGAGACAATGTTTCATAGTCCCTGGATGTGAAACAAGGGTCTTTGATGACGTCTATTACTGTCCCATCTCAGCAACTAGCCTTGCGCAACATCACACCTCACTTCCATATATTGTACACCCACACATTTTCACTGAAAAACTGATCGAAACAGCAAACAGTAAAACAGCGAACGAACATGGCGGACCCAATTCTTACCTCCCCTCTCAACGTCACAAGCCCCGAGCCAGCAGGAATCACGGAATTCAAGACAATCGACCCAGAGACTATCGAACCGTCCTCTATTAGTCCCGACAAAGCCACCACCGCCGCCCCAGCCGACGACAGCAAGCCCGCGTCCTCTCCCTCCCAGACCAAACCAACGAGTTCCATCACCCTACGAAGTCCAAAGAAGTACTCTCTCACCCCTCCCACAGAATGGCAAGCTCCTCCACTGGAGTGGCTAGAAGGCGTCTGGTCGGTAACACACAGCACTTTGCCCATGTGGAGAAAAGCCAAGAATGTGCGTATCACGTATAAAATCCTGCCTCCGTCGTCACCCGACGGCCCGGTGTGTCTCGATGATACGGTCGAGTCGGTGCCCACGGAGAAGACCTGGATGCCGCAGCCGAAAGCGATCCGGGGCGTTGATACGCCGGAGGGAGAGGGCGCTTGGGCGTGGAGGGGCAAGGGGTTGTTGAGGATTGCGAGTAGTAGGTGGGAGGTTTTGGGGTGGGGTGAAAGGGAGGACGAGCGCTGGGTGGTTACCTGGTTTGCGCCGAGTTTGTTCACGCCTGCTGGTGTGGATGTTTATTCAAGCCGCAAAGAGGGGGTGAGTGAGGGGTTGTACGGGGATATTGAAGCGGCTTTGCAGGGGCTGGAGGCGAAGGAGGTGGCAGAGTTGTGTAAGAGTGAGATGATGGCTGTTAAGATTGAGTATTAGGCTTTGGGTTTACGATAGAGGGGTAGGAAGAGATTGATATCCTGAGATTCTGGGAAGAAACGAGAATCAGGTTACTATAATTGTATAATGGTAGCTGTAATTCATTAGTCATGATGCCGGCGGTGCCTATGCCTATGCCTGTGTCTCCTCTCTTCCCCATGCGAGCTTCGACTTGAGTGCCGGTGTCGATGTTTATGCTCCCTCTCTCTGTCACGCCTTCTGGACGAGCTCTCCTCCGCGCCATCCAACGTGAAGCTCTCCAGCTCATGATCTTCGTCTTCATGTCTCCGTTTCCGCTTCTTCCTTTTCTCGGCATCTTTGAGTTCTCTCAGCTCCCTTTCTTTCTCCTCACGCCATAGCTTCCTTTCACGTTCCACCTGTCGCACTTGCGCCGCTCCCTTCTTCATAAAAGCCAGCGGATCATTGTCCACAACTCTCTTGGCTTCCCTTTCTCTTCTCCGGGGATCTTCATTTCCCCAGACATCCTTTCCTACCACTTCCTCTTCCTCTACCGCCACCTCTCCACCAGTGGGTTTCGAATACCAAGGGTTTTCTAAACCCTGCTTAAATCCAGCTGCGTTCGAAAACCGCATCGTATATTGATCTTCATATTCCCGTTTCTTCTTCGCGGCCTCCTTCTCCGCCTCGGCATTCTTTTCCACAGGTGGATGAGGGGAAGAGGTAGGGAAAAGAGAGATGTGCCCCTTATGATCTGTTAATGGCGCATTGTTGTCCTTCCGCAGAACCAGTTGAGTCTCAGTGTTCGACGCCGCCGAAGCTTGATCCTCCCGAGCCACGCGGAGCTCGAAATCAGTGTCATTCTCGCCTGCTTTCTTCCTGCGTTTTCGTTCTCGCCCTGAGCCATAGGTATGGTTCTCTCGGCCTTCGTGATTGGAAGGAGGCGTGTCTTCGATGGCCAAGGGGGTTGGAATCTCGCCACGGAGGATCTGGATTCGTCGTTCGGCATCCAGCTCTTGCATACGCTGTTCCTCTGCTTCTTCGAGGGCCTTTGCGGCTGCTTCATCGCGTTTCACCTTTGCGATGTTGTCGGCATTGTAGACGTTCCATGACTTCTTGCCCAGGAGGTGGCTGTAGGGACTTAGTTAGTGAAGGGGCATCTAAGGAGGTATTGAAATCTACAGTATTCCAAGGTCGGTAGAACAATGAAAATGGAACTTACAGAGGCATTATTGGCACTTTGTACTGGTGATCCGCAACCTGAAGGAAGAAATCCAGGTCAAGGCTGAGGTCCTCAAGTCGAGGCTGCGATAAGGTTGTGGCTGTGGTCGTGGCGGGGAACCCAGTGGCTGAAAGGGCGAATCCCAGCCCGAAACTCAGCGTTTTGTCGCCGCCGGCTGCTGATGTAAAACCTGCCAGAGACAGCAAGCGCAACACAAACGGAATAGTCCACCGGTGGAACTTCATTTCATTTCGTATTTGCTGGCATTTGCACTTGCAGAAGAAGACAGACAGACAGACAAGCTCTTAGAACATATACTGATTCCTGCGGTACTGGATATCTGTTCTTTTTGGGCGAGGAGTCATTGCGAGAGAGGACACTCCTGAAGCTGACGGCAGAACACGAATACCACGACTTCAAGGCTAGCACAAGGCACCCTCCTTTCGGAGACCTGTTCAGACGTTGAAGGATCATTCAACTTGGGGAATTCCGCCAAGAGAGCTCATTTTACTCTTCAGCTACAACCACACAAGGAAGGGGCGACATGAACATCCGCCAGAACCTCTTTGGCCAGGGGCCTAAAGCAGGCAGGGAAGCTTCGGGTTACGGAAGGCCACCAGCTCCTCCACCACGAGACGACACACCGATGATGGGTGGCTACGATGATGGCAGAGGGGGATATGCCGACCCCAGAGGCAGTTATGGAGCGCCTATGCCACCACCAAGACAAGCCATGCCATCAAGACCAGCGGTTGGAAGACAGGGGCCGACTTCTCCTGCTCGAAGAGTACAGTTGAGAATCGCCAAGGTAGAAGACAAGACACTGGCGAATCAGTACATATTTGGCAACCTGTGAGCGTACTAAAGTGTATTGGGACATTGAACATAGCTAATTGCGCCAGATGCGCC
This sequence comes from Hyaloscypha sp. PMI_1271, assembly GCA_021399465.1. Lineage (NCBI taxonomy): Eukaryota > Fungi > Ascomycota > Leotiomycetes > Helotiales > Hyaloscyphaceae > Hyaloscypha > Hyaloscypha sp. PMI_1271. Next base: position 161,235 of record JAJTUS010000037.1, on the reverse strand, counting down.
GTATCACCTCAAGACTTCCCTCCTTCACGAGACGGCTCCGATATCTACATTCTTCTCAACGGCCGGAACGTCGTCACAGCTCGGCCTACAAACTCATTCCCACCAGGATGCATAAGTTTGTCCGACCCCCAGCGAACATGGTGCGACGTTGGAATGATGGACCCTATCATTGCCGAGTCCTATGATCCATTTGTTCAAGGTCCAAATGTCTACCTAGGAGCTCTGGATGTTGACATAGGATTTGCATCTGTCAAGAAAGTCACAGACGCACCCTATGACCAGGACGTCTTGGCCGATGTCTTCGTCAAGCAATTCGAGAACCAACTCTTTGCTCCAGGGCAGAAGCTCATCATGGACTACAAGAACATTCCATTGATTTTCACTGTCAAGACTGTCCAGTTGGTCGACCTCAGCATGGAGAAAGGCTCAGGAAATGCTCCCACAGTTTCGACACCAACCGCAAGGGGTATCTTGACCAGGCATACGCCAATCACGTTCTATAAGGACGCGAAGTCACCGATCAAGCTCAAGGGATCCTCAAAGCGGCCGGCCGCCAATTCGATCATCGCTCCTGATTTTAAATTTGAGAATATGGGCATTGGTGGATTGGATACAGAGTTCGGTGCTATTTTCCGGAGAGCCTTTGCTTCTCGTATCTTCCCACCAGGATTGATTGAAAAGTTGGGCATTCAGCACGTGAAAGGTATCCTTCTCTACGGTCCTCCAGGCACCGGAAAGACACTCATTGCCCGCCAAATCGGAAAGATGTTGAATTCGCGAGAGCCTAAAGTAATCAATGGTCCCGAAGTACTGAACAAGTATGTCGGTCAGTCAGAAGAAAACATTCGAAAGCTCTTTGCGGATGCCGAGAAAGAGTATAAGGAGAAAGGAGAAGAGAGCGGTCTTCACATCATCATCTTCGATGAGCTAGATGCTGTCTGCAAGCAAAGAGGAAGTGGAGCTGGTGGTGGAACCGGAGTGGGAGACAGTGTTGTCAACCAGCTATTGTCCAAGCTGGATGGTGTTGACCAACTCAACAATATCCTACTCATTGGAATGACCAACCGTATGGATATGATCGACGATGCACTGCTACGTCCTGGACGTCTCGAGGTGCATATGGAGATTTCTCTGCCAGACGAGCATGGAAGAGCTCAAATTCTGAAGATCCACACCGCGAAGATGCGAGATAACAATGTCATGGAATCAGATGTCAACGTACAGGAATTGGCCCATTTGACGAAGAACTTCTCGGGAGCAGAGATTGCAGGTTTAGTCAAGTCTGCATCCTCGTTTGCTTTCAACCGTCACGTGAAGGTCGGTACCGTAGCAGGTATTAGCGACGACATTGAGAACATGAAGGTCAATCGTGACGACTTCTTGAAAGCTTTGGAAGAAGTCAAGCCTGCTTTTGGATTCTCAGAAGAGGAGCTTGAGACTGCCATGAGCGCTGGAATCTTGCACTTCAGCCCCTATATCGAGAACATCCTGAAGGATGGCCGCCTCTTCGTCGATTTTGTCCGGACGTCCGAGACCAATTCTTTACTTTCTGTTCTTCTGCATGGGCCTCCAGGCTCAGGGAAGACAGCTCTCGCTGCCAAAATCTCGAAGGATTCTGGCTTCCCATTTATAAAACTCGTCTCGGCTGAGAATATGGTCGGATTCAGCGAAATGGCAAAGATTCAATACCTCAACAAGGTCTTCACAGATGCCTATAAGTCGCCTCAGAATATTGTCGTTGTGGATAATATCGAGCGTATCATCGAATGGGTGCCTATTGGGCCGCGCTTCTCAAATCCCGTTCTACAAGCGCTTATGGTACTTCTAACTAAACAGCCGCCTACTGTAAGTCAATGTTCCCTTACCTCCTGGGTCAACGCAATGTCCCCATACCGTCTCGAACAATGAAACTAATGTACTGCAGCCACGCCGACTGCTTATAATCGGCACCACGTCACAGCGTTCAGTGCTGCGACAACTGGATCTTTCTCAGATCTTCAACCGTGAGATCGCAGTACCAAACATCAATACCCATGGGGAGTTGGCATCGGTACTACGAGAAGTTCAAGTCTTCGACAATGAATCAGATTTAGCAGAGTCACTTAATGAGCTTCGAGAGATGACTGGTACTGATCAAGTTGGCGTCGGCATCAAGAAAGTACTACTTGCCGTGGGAGAAGCAAAGCAGGAAGAAGGCAACGTGGTGGGGAGGTTTGCCGAGGTCATCGCGCAACAAATGCAGGCGAGTAGGGACTAGGTTGAGTGTTCCAAAGGCGCTTTGGACATCAGAAACAGATCGCGTGCAAGTTGTACAATATTAGAATATACCACTTGGCCGTTGAACAATTCTGGCTGCCCAAGCTGCATTCTCCTTCCTAGTGCTCTCTTACACATTGAATCTTGAGAGTTTACAGTGATCAACCTTTTTGATGGAACATTGAGGATTGAGGATTGGAGGTCAGCCAGAAACAAGAAACCATGACATCCGCATTTCAAAAGCAGTTGTAAAATATTAGAATGAACCATCTGGTCGTTGAACATCACTGGTTGCTCCGTCAAAGGTGGCTGTATTCTCCTATTGCTGCCTGTACATCGAGGTTTGCTAATCTACAAATGGAGGGAATGTGGAGAAGTCTGCTCAACCAAGTGCTCGAGAACTGAATCGACCAAGCACCCAGGAACAATCCAAACCAATCCTCCACTATTATCTGTACACTGATTGACCTTTTACTATTCTATAACGACCAACTGTCATGGAACATTGAGACCTGCTCAACCAAGAGCTCGAGAACTAAATCAACCAAGCGCTTAGGAACTGGATCCAAGCCATTCTGCTGACCACCTGTCCAGACAAAAGTCCTTACTTTCCGCCATTTGTTTTCATCCCCATCAGAATCTTCTCAAACGCAGCCAGGGTTGCTGCATTGACATCATCTCTCATCGCACCAGAGTACTCGCCAGCTCCGTTGGGTAGCTGGATGTTCATACGTGGCGCCTTTGGAAGTTGGAGGACCGGGAGATCCGAAACTGGGATACTCATGATATCTTCCCTCACTTGCTGGAGCTGTCTTCTCCTCTCCTCCGGAGTCATCTTTGTCTCATCAAACTCCTTGACCCAAGTTTCCTTCGCGGGAACCTTGTTTATCGTCTCCTTTACTCCAGTCAAATCCGTGGCCGGCTCCTTAGCCATAGTACCTCTTGCACCATTCTCGTCCGCAGTTTTGCGATTCTCCTGGTCTGCTTGCTGTAAGGGTGACATTTGTGTCACGTTTCGAAGGTTGCTGGGCCCGTGGATAAGTGGTCGGGGCTTATTGGCGCTGGCTAACGCCCCAGCCAATGCTGCGCGAGCTGGTGATGGCTGTGGCTGTGGCAGCTGAGCATTACCTGGTCGAGGCTTCGGCGGTGGAGTTTGATCCCACTGCTTCTGTTTGAGAGTAGAATCGGCCTCGCTGACAGTGGTAGTGTTGGTCTGCAATTCATCAGCGTCTATTCCTATTGTTTCAAGACCAAGTGACTGTACCTGAGCATCGTCATCACTATCCTCGTCATCGCTTGCACTAACGCTCGGGGCCTTGTATGTACCGCTAGGGTTTCCAGCACTGCTCGTAATGCTTGATGTTGCTGTACCTGTTAAGCCGCTGGATGCTGCTGCACTTGTCGAAGAGGGGTCGTATCCCTCCGCAAACTCTCCGATCTTCATGAGGTTTTTGAAGAATGGTCTGATTCGGGGCAGTAACTTCTGCTTCTTTTCCTCGGGAATCCTCTCCCACCTCCTAAGTAGCAGTGCCTTCTCCTTCTCCAGATTCTCGGGAATTTCCATATAATTATCCCACTGAAACTTGTATCGGCCTCTGGCAGGCTCATAACCGTGGGTAAGCTCAGTGAAGGTCTCTGGATTCTTATAATCAGGGGGTAATCTAAACCACCAAGCCTCTTCCCCGAACATATTCAAGTGTCTGAAATTCGGATCACCCGCCTTGACCATTCGGAATTTTTGAGTACGCATTGCTGGATCACGGACCATCCAGTATGGGTCGTTGGGATCGTCGGGATTACATTTAACTCGGCGTGTTAGGCTGTGCACGCCATTGTTGTTAGGTATTGACCACCAGGATGAGGTGTCTGGCTCATCATACGCATTTGAAGTCGACTCGTACTCGTCCTCGTCCTCGTCCTCGAAATGAACCCTACGTGAATTTAGATTTGATGTGGACTCTGGAGCACTCCGCTGATTGTCCTCGCGGGCAACCCACCCTTCCTCTTCGGCAATTTTGTCCATAACTTTCCACATATTGGGAGTCATGCCCGTAATGTGAACTGGTTTCTCGGGAGGCTGAAGATTTGTCTTATTTCGCTGCAAGAAAGCCCAGTCCTTCTTGGGGCCTGAACTGATGACTTCAACATCATCATCATCATCATCATCGGCATCATCATCGGCGTCGGCATCAATATCCTCTTCGCTATCATCGGAGTCAGACAATGGGGAGGGTGCTCTAAAAGTCTTGCCATGGCTCAGCTCATTCTTCTCCGAGCTGGCAATTTCTGCTTCACGTTGTCGCTGTCGCGTAGAAGCTTGCTGATCATGCAGGCGCTGCATATCAGATGCGGAAGGAGCACCACGAAGGTGCAAAGGCGTTGATTTGTCGACGTGTCGTGGCTGGCGCTCCGTTTGTGGAACACGAGCTGAATTGCTGACTCGTCGTTGATTTGTAACAGTGCCGCGACGCTCTGATTGAGGCTTGGCACGTTGTCTATTCGACCGAGTAGGTGTGGTAAATGGTTGAGCGGGCTTATGCGGGTGGGTGAACGTAAACTCTGTCTCATGGCCATTAGTAGTAGCTGCACCGCCAGCTTTTGAAGTGAAGGTGCCAAGGAATTTGAATGGAGAAGACACAGCATTCTTGACCGTAGTAAAGACAGACGACCATGCTCGAGGCTCAGAGACCTGTTGAGGTGGTGTCCGAGTGGGCGTGGTTGGGAGTGTAGGGGTTGCCTCATTGGCATCAACTTCACTTGTATCTTCCGACGTTGTGTCGTTCATTTCATCATCAACAGACAGCGCAACAGAGTCGTGTTCTTCAGCAGTTTCGTTCATCTCGCTGTGATGGATTGCAACTTCGCCATCTGAAGGATTGGGACCCGCTGGACTGGAAGGGTTCGAGGCGTCTCGTGGCGAAGGGAGGTCTTGGCGTTGCGGAACGATTTTATTTGAGGGAGCTTGGGAGTTTGCCCGCTGCGAAGCAGGTGATGGTGCTGCAGAACGGACTCGAGCCATCCCCTCGGATTTGGAAGCCTCGAGAAACTCCTCAAATCTCTGGATAGATGGAAGAATGTTTGTCGGGTTGCGTTGTGTCCACTCGTTGATGACACGCGCCGCATCTATGACCGTGACATCTGTTGTTAATATGGGTTCCTTTGTAGAACTGCCAGGGATATAAAGCGCATCAGGTATGAAAATTTTCCTACGTGGGCGCGAAGCCGGAGGCGTCTCGCCGGGCTTGCGTCTGGTCTGTAAATTGGTTAGTGGATGATGTCGCAAACACTCCATCGCTGAACTTACAATTCTACGTTCCTTTCCATGACCGGGTGGCTCTGCTTCAGGGAGTCTCTCACCCGCCCGGACTCTCTCGTAAGCAATTTTTGCCACCCTCAGATCCTCTTTCCATCCCTTGAACTCCTTGTCGTCATAGCAAGTCTCGTCCTCTTCATGCTCAGAATCTTCGAAGATCTCGATCGGATTCTTCACTAGGACGGTTCTGGTGCCTGGGTGGAGGACGCGGGATCTAGGTTTGCCATAGTTCTTTTGTAAGTATGCCTCTCGCTCGGCAGGATTTGAAGGGATCTTTGCGCCGCCATCGCGTGCTGAACCTTGTACAACACGTGTATCGAGGAGACCTTGTCTCATGACGGATGAGCCGTTGGAGGTAGCGGTGGAGCGAATGATTGGATGAGGGTTCTTCAACGTTGGGAGGGGAGGAGTAGACTCAAATCGGTTGCGCAGTGTCGATCGCTGTTGATCGATAACTTCCGGCTCAGGTCGTCTGTAGCTGCTCTGTGCATCGGTACGTTCGATCACAGGCTGTTGTGGGGTTGATAAAGTAGGTGTGCCATGGATTGCTCGCTGTTTAGCAATCTCGGTTTGCTTCGACTTGGCATCACCGCGCTGAGAAGGCTCAACTTGTGCAGGTGCATGCGTTTCAGTAGATTGATCGATGGAAGTCAGTTGTAGAGCGCGTGAAGAGGAATGCTCCGAGATGGTTTCTTCGGTCTGTTCTTCAGCAGTATGAGAAGGTTGTCGAGGTGGTTGAGGAGAGTAGGTATTGATTATGTGATCGTATGAGAACTCCAACTCCTCTTGCGGAAGCTTATTGCGCTTAACGGGTCTGTTGTCGCTAGCGTCTTCTTCCTCTGGAACTTCGGGGATCGGCGAACCAGGAACTTGGTTTCTAAGGTTGTTTTTGCGCTTTCGAGTAGCGGGTTGAGGGAGATCGGAGGGGTCGGTGTGGTTGACTTTGGCACGCTTGGTGGTTTGTGCATCGACAACATCGCGGTTCTCCGAGTCGGCTCTGCTGCGTTTTCCACCACGCGCGTTGGTTGCTTCAACACCTTGGCGAGTAGAAGAAGCTGATGTAGATCTTGGTCGGCCTGCGCCCTTGCCCTTTGGCTTTGGGTCTTCGGTGCGACCAGTGTGTTCGGAATTGAGAAGCGAAGGTGAAACGGATCTGGAGGATGATCGGGTATTATGGCGACGAGTAGAACGAAGAGGTGCGATGGATCGGGACTCTACAGCCTCTATTGATTGGGCGAGTGCTTGCTCAGTCTGAAGTCGAGGTGCGGAGGAGGGAGGTTCGAATGTAAATTGAACGGTAGGTTCTTGAGTTTGGGTTCGTGGTTCAGTCATGGTCGCGACTTCCCCTTCAGAATCGGATGCGTTTTCGACAGTCGCCATCTTGGAGGCTCTGACGGGCTGCTTGCGGGTTCGAGTTCTCTTCGTAGAGTTCTCGAGCCCTGGTCGAAGACCGCCGGGGCTGGGATTGTTGCGCGTCCCCATGATGTAAACACGGGCGCGCCAGGGCAAGTGATAGCTGTTTTCGCATGCAAGGATGTGTGAAGAAGAAGATACGAGCTTGGATCAAGTGTTGAAGAGCATTTGAATCAAAGCGCGAGCAGTCGCGATGGTTCAGTCGTGGTTGATGTTGAACGAAAATGGAGGAGCAAGGTTGACGACGTTGTCGATCTTTTAATCATCAGCCAATGAGCGCCAATGCAGGCGCTAAAAAATCCAAGCCTAAGGCCTGTGCGCGAGGCTTTTGTTCAGCCTCGCCAAATTTTTACGGAAGTATGAGTCCGCATGCTGGACACCTGGAATTTATCTGGGAAAGCATGCCGGGAGTGATGAAGCCCTGCGTAGGTTTTTGATGAAGGATCTGAATTCGAGATTGTATTTGAGAAGTACTTGTATTCGCGCACATTTTATGAAAATCCCGAGAATCAGCGACTCACGGCGACGGCCCGGCGAAACAACCCGATCGCAGAGACAATACCAATCACAATAGGAAAGGAACGGACAGGTACCTTATGGAGGCTATCAATGCATTTTCAGTTACTCACATCTTTGAAAAGACCTATGCATCTATGCATCTGCCGCAGTGTCCCAGGACGAGGCTGAATGAATTCTTCTTCTCAAACAAATATGGATGCGCAGTGCTTCAAGGTCTAGAATCGTTTTCTACAGACCTCAAATCCCCCATTAAACACATTTTTAAAATCGCAGTAAGCTAGTTCATTAGTACTTTAAGCCTAGTTGAAGGACCGAGTGGGCAGACGTGCCAAATGCTAGACTTCCTTCTTTGTAATTCCCTGCTCGCATAGATAATACAGAGATATCAACTGCAATACTCAGACGCTCGCGTTAGAAGACAGTTTATATCTCATATATCTCCCAATCTTAGTCGTTCTACGATATATCCGTACGATCTTTCAAATTAGAAATAATACCCTTCTCCCAAGTCTATATCTAAGATTCAAGTCTCACTGGCATCTGCCATGACTGGCTCGAGAGGCCGAAATCGGTGATGCCAGGACCTCGGCCACAGAGGGTGATCTCGGGAATGCAATCGATGTTGTGAAAGTGCTGCTAATGGGTTATCATGACGTTGGGCGAAGAGACTCTGGCAACTCTGTCATTGCCGTCATTGAAGCTTCAATCAGACAGTCATCACATCACAGCAAAACGCCCAGCCAAGTATCAAGATCGAGCCTCTCCATTAAGAAGCCATATCTAAGTGCACACACTCTTCTTCATCACATCTCTCTTCATCTTCTCTCATCTTAATCATCTCCATATTATTGCTTCATCGATAGCTCGTTCGCACGCACGCATCCTATGCAAATAAACACATTCATCCCGGCCCAGTCCGGTCCGGTCCGGTACAACGCCAGTCTTACACCAAAGAACCACCCATATCATCCAGCCGTGCATTAAAAAGGAAAACCCCTCGCTATGCACGCACGCTCAATCTTTTATTTGTATCAGACCCATACCAAGTCACCCGTCCATGCAGAAAAATCGATTCGAAAGGAACTTCTGTGGCAGTCAACGAGACGGGGAATCCAATGGACCCTCGATCTGCTCTGTCCACCAAAGAATAGAAAAGTGAAAAACCATGCACTCATACATATTGTACAGCCTTGTAAAGAGGTAAATGGGACCACCACCAACGCCATTGCCGCATAAATGCCTTTACAAGAAGAGAAGAAGCTCAACGCCTAGGTATGCTGAGGAAAAGAGAATAACAAGAAAATCTAAACGCTCTCCTTGACCAGTTGGGTGGGTGTTGATTCTGTTGGATCCAGAAGATCGCCCATCACGGCGCTGAGAGCTTTGAAATCAACCGGCTTGGTAATATAGTTGCTGAATCCGGCTTCAATGCATTTGTCGAGAACATCAGCCATGACGTTTGCAGACAGGGCGATGATCGGCATGCGCGGATACGATTCCTTATTTTCCCATTCGCGGATCTCGCGGCATGCTTGATACCCATCTTTGTTGGGCATGTGCAGGTCGCACTATTTTCAGTCAGACAATACCAATGTAGAAAGGGGGGTCAGTTACCAAAATGAGGGAATAGAAGGAATGATCTTGAGAGAGCACCTTGTCAGTGCATTCGACACCATCCAGCGCCAGCTCAACGCCGATCCCGATCTTGCTGAGGAATTTGAGTAGGACCTTTTGATTTGTTGCGTTGTCTTCCACCAAGAGTACCCTGTGACCTTTATTTCCTAGGCGCTTCGCAATGTCAACGTAATTTTGTCTTTGGGTTGCCACCTGCTGCTGAGCAGTCGAACGATTACGATCAGTGCTGAGGTCTCTTTCCTTCTCTGGGTCGAAGATAATCGCGAAACGTGACGGCTTTACTGGTTTGTAAATGAAGGTAACACGATTGTCTTTAGCAAGCTGATCATAGTCGTACACAGTCGCCATCTTCATAACCTCTTGGCGTTGAACTGGATCAGATAGGACGATAACTGAGGTTTGAGGTAGTGAAATAGACGCCACGATTTGGTCAATCAGAGCAACAATCTCCCCAGCAGATCCAAGATTCAGGACTATGTGGGTAAAGACCACAGGATCATCTCCACCAATCATCTCTCTTGCTTCGTCAACACTTGGCAGTGCTGTGATCTGATGTGGAATGTCCTTCGGCAATGTCATCTCCATATGCTGAGTCGTGGCTTCTCGGCTGTGTGTTTGGGGACAAATCAGTAAAATGGAGTACATCGGAGGCCGGAATAACTTCAGATCAGAAGACGAGACGCTACTTTCACGAGAAAGAGTGGATGCCTGTGCAGAAAGCTGGCCAGCTGGCGTTGGGGTTGTAACTGTTGATGTTGACTCAGCTCGAAGCTTTGACTCAGGTGATTCTACCTGCAAGGAAGACGACGCTAGGGGTGAAGAGACGCGATCAGGAAGAGCTAATTTCATTTGGCTTGTATCAGCTCCAACGGCTCGTGCTGCTTCGCTGAAGTGCGCAAGACTTTGTGTGATGGAAGAGGCCGACGATCGTTGTGAGGCATGGGACCGCAAGGAATTGACTGATGGATCAGAGCTTCCTGAGGAGACGAGAGTTGGAGAATCGGTAGGTTCAGTCCTGGGACTGTTTCCCAACGAGGAAGGAACCAACTTGCCAGCCATGATAGGATTCCCAACGAGGTTTTGGACAATACGTGGTGGAGCCTCCATTGAGATTGAAGACCGCACAGACGATCTAGTCGAGGCTACGGCTGGGGTGAGTAGAGGCTCCGGATGGTCGTCAGGTGTTGGCAACCAAAATTTCGCACTGAACGTGAAAGTAGAACCTTTCCCAGGTTCTGCAGTACCCTCCATCTTGCCGCCATGAAGCTCAACCAGTTGACGAGAAATAACGAGCCCAAGCCCCGTTCCTCCATGAGTGCGAGTGCTGCTGGAGTCGAGCTGACTGAAGGGCTTGAAGATCTGTTCCGCTTCATCTTGGGTGAATCCACGCCCTGTATCAATAATTGAGAATTCAAGCATGACCTCATTCTCCTCCAGGGCTCCCGATTCGTCTTTGAGAAGCCTGCAAGAGCTGAACACCTCTCCTTCAGTGGTAAACTTGATTGCATTGCCAATCACGTTCAGCAGAACTTGGCGTATGCGGAACCTATCGCCTTTTATCATTTCTGGAACGTCCATATCAACAACATAATTGACTTCCAGATGTTTTGTGATTGCGAGGGTCGACACTATTTCATTGACTTCTTCTACCAAGGAGCGTGTGTGGAACCAACCATAAGTCAGCCTCATCATACCTGCGTCTGCTTTTGCAAGATCAAGAATGTCGTTGATGATTCTCAAAAGACCGTCCGCGCTGGAGGAAATGGTATTGCAGTAATCGATCTGCTCGTCGTTGAGAGTAGTATCTTGAAGAAAGTTGATCATGCCGGAGATACCAATCAGCGGAGTTCGGATTTCGTGTGACATGTTACTCAAGAATTTGCTCTTCGAGTCCATTGCCTCTTTGAGTTTCATCTCCAATAACTTGTGGTCGTTGATATCAGCGCAGGCACCAAACCAGGACCCGTCTCCCGTTCCAAGGTTGATATTATCCACCTCAACGCATCGAACGAGATGCCAGCGGTACTCGCCATTCTTAGACCTGAGCCGTACCTCCGTACTGTAGGAGAGCCGCCCTTCGCTATCGGTTTCGACCTTGACAATACCGGTCTTCGCGAGCGCTGCGAGATCAGCCGAAGGGAATTCGTAAACCGATCCACAACTAGAACTATTACTTCTTGAGAGCGACTGATAGATTCCTTTAATGGTATTCTCAGTCGGTGCCTCAGAGACTGTACCAGATTTATCTGAAGATTTACCGCCCGAGGAGGCGTGAGAAAGATTGCGCGCTGGTTCGGCAGGTTTCCTCGCTCTTGGAATTGGCGGATGATCAATAGGTATTTGACATTTCGCAAGATCTTCAGGATGAACAAAATCCAGAAAGCCCAGTCCAAGAGAATCATTGAAGTCTTGTCCGGTGTATGACAGCCACTGTTGGTTCGCAAAAGTCACGCCTTGATCTTCTGTCGCCGAAAAGATGATCTGAGGGATGAGGTTCGCAAGTTGTCGGTGCTTTGCCTCTGAAGCCTCAATCTCCTCTTGTCTGGCAGCTTTCACTTCTGCGATGTGTTGGTCATGGATGTCCATGTGAGTCCCATACCATTGCACAATGACGCCGCGGATATCTCGTAAACCAACAGCCCTAGTATAGAACCAGCGGTAAGTCCCATCAAATCGCTTGAGGCGAACTTGCATGGAGAATTGTTCTCCTGTACGGATTGCATGGCTCCAAGCCTTAAGATACTCCTCTCTTTCCTCGGAGTGGATACTTGCCCATGGATCCTCGTGCAAGTCGGTGACACTTTGACCTCGATAAGTCAGGTATCGGCTGTTGACCCACACTATCTCTCCTGTCGGGGGGAGCGCAATGAAAATATGCATCGGTAAAGAATCGAGCATGATGCCTTTGACTCGATCGGATGGTGGGGGCATGAAGTCAGGCGGCACCGACAAGGAGCCTGAGCGACTGTGTGATTTGGGGAAAGGAGCACCCTTGACAAGCGTTGCTGAAGTGTTTGGCAGAGATTGGAAGGTTGCACCAAAGTCTGCTCCATAGGAGTGAAGCTGCGTATGATGTCGATCGTGTTTTGCCGGTCCTTGGGAAGAAGCCGTGCGAATTGCTAGTCGTCGGGGAGAAAGGCTTGTTTCGAAATGCTGACGAGAAGGGCTGGGTTCTCTGATATCAGAGGCATCGGGAGCGGTATCTCGGGAGGGGCGTGTATGGGGAATGCGTGGTTCTTGCTTAGGGGTGGTGTTTGAAGAAGGAGATTCATCTTGTTTTGGCTTCTCTCTCGCGACATCATCGCCTTGATCCGTAGCCAGGGAGACTCCCACATCAACAGACCTCTCCTCCGCGTTCCTAGCGCTCCTATGTCCCCTAGTTTCAGCTGGAGATGATTCCTTCGATGTGCGTCGAGCCCCTGTGATACTGCTCGCCGAACCAGTATCGGCTCGACCTAATCCCGGCCTCGTCCTGCTGCTGAAATAACTTTCACCGGTAATGTAGCCAGGACTTCCACCGCTCGAGCGCTTGTCCATACTGAGACCAACACTGCCTGGATCCCATCCTGGAGTTCCTGCTGGCGATCCTGCTGCACTTCTTGAAATACCGGAGTAGTCACTTGGACTGGTCATACTACCTCCATGAGATGGCTGACGATCATTCTCATCAACTGGCGAATATGCCGTATTTCCCAAGTTCATCCCGTCCTCCATAGAGCGACTTCCTCCTGGAGCAACAGCACCAAATCCCGTAGTTTGTGGGCCTTTTCGAGACAAGCCAGCGACCTCAGTCTCAAGGTTTGAGAAGTGTCGACAAAGGGAAAATGACGTTGCGAGATGAGGAGCAAGGTGGTTCAGAGAATGCCTAAGATTCGAGGGATACGGAATAGCTGGGCTGAGAATTGAGAGGATAGCAATTGGAGATCCTTTGTCTTTCTTCTCTTGTGTTGATTTGGTCTTCACTTCATCTGCATCCTTGGGAAGGGTGTCGACTGCTTTACCGCGCCCTGCTACTTTAGATTCCATTGCAGCGGTATCTAAGCGGAAGGCCTGCACTGGCTTTGAAAGGAGCGGGTGGAACAGTGGAACATGTAAGACAGTCCATGATTTATCCGCGCCTAGGGCCGCGAGCTGCGGCGTCTCGGTGTAGTCCTGTGGTGATTTGCGTGGATTGAAAGTCTCTTCGTCCACTGGGGCATTCACAAAAAATGGATTCTCTTGCGTCTCGTCTCGAACAGCGGGTGACGGTGCAGGAGATTGGGACCATGGCGAAGGTGGAGCTTGCTCATACTCTTCGTATCTGAGAGCTGGAAGAAGCACTTCATCCGCCACACGTGTTGATGTCGGCAGAGTCTTACCCTTGTCGCTCATTTGACTGCGCGATCTACTACCCCTCCTAGCCCTGGTACCAAAGAAGGACGAAATTCGAGAACTGGTTTCGGGAGATTTGTTCTTCTTTGCTTTATCAGTCGGAGGGGTCTTTGACTTCGAGCTTGCGTGCGAAGATTTGATGCTGCCGCCACTCTTCTCGTCTGCAAGATTTCCGACATACGGATAGTCGCGCGTCAGCGTAATTAGTCTTCCACGCTCCAGGACTCTCATAACACCTTTATTGTCTATCAGTGGCTCTGCTTCGTAGTCGAGAGCTTGCAGCACTGGAAACACCCGTCCTTTATCTTCTCGGCTTCCAGACTGCGGGGATTCCCAGGGGCTTCGGGGCTTCGAGTCTTCGGTTGCCATATGGTCCTGCAGAGATTGCAAGCTGAGTTGTGCATTTTGCAGAGTTGCTGTACGTGGTGGCAGCTCAGGGCGAGCGCTCAAGTAGCTCTTAGCTCTGACCAAGGGAGAAGGCCGTGCAGCTTGGGCCCTGCTGGCTTCCGAATTCGAGGTTGGATCACGCTTTGTATCCTCGTACGAAGTGAAAGAATGCCTGCTAAGGAGACCAGGTCGCAGAGCCCTGAGCAGCTGTGGCGACGACATCACAAGCGGATAGTCCTCGGCTGGGTTTGTGTCCTCCGAATTTGATGTCTCATTTGTGCCAACACTGCTCGGGACCATGCTGCTTCCCCTTGGCAGGTAAGTCAAGCTCAATTCGTCTTCCTCTAACATATTGAATGTCGCCTTCTGACCCCAGGGCACGTTCTCAACATCTGTGGAATCCGCAGGCACAGAAAGCGTTACTCTCGAAGCGACGTACAGACTTCTCATTATTTGCACGACAGTGGTCCACCATGCATCAAGACCCGGCTCTGCATTAAGCATCAGAGTTAGTTCGTACGTGTTTGGAGTCTCAAAGTTAGGGTCATATTGCTCTTGATAAGTTCCAATAGGCTGAAACCTCAATGTCGATGCAGGAGTCACTGATCCGGACAACACCTGGTCATGGGGAGCTCCATCGAAGGAACCGCCCGCAAAGTTTGCTGGGTTAACGGTGGGTGACAAAGCGGTGAATGGACGATGGCCGTAGTTGAACTGGCCGGGAGTTCGCATTGGAGGGAAGGGATATGAGGGGGTTCTTGCAGCTGTTGGACCCGGGGTAGTCCCACCACGGATAGTCCTCGCTGATTCTGTCGAAGTTGTCTCAAGACCTAATGGAAAGGGGCCGGTAGAGGCTTCCTCTAGTGGGGGTGATGTCTCTTCGTGGATAGGAGACACTCTCGACTTGGCCCCTGCAGCCGCCGGTCCCTTGATGCCTCGCTCGTCCTTCCCACCCAAACGCTTAACCAGATGTTCCCTTTGTTGATTCAGTTGTATTTGCGCGTTCATGGCTGCTCGAAGACGTTCCACTTCCTCAGCTGACGTATCCCTGGGCACTTCACCCCAACCATGTTCAGATCGGACCTGTGCTTCCTTGTCTATTTCCTCCTCGGTCTTCTCTGATAGAACACTTGCAGCCGATGGCTCAGTATTTCCCGATTGCTCCAAGTTCGTGCTCTCAAGGTTGCCACTGTCAAAGCTCCATATTGCCTCCTTCTCAACGCCGACTTCAGGGGGTGCTTTTGCACCGAAAGGAGGGTCGGACATTGAGTCTTTAGACCTGCCGTGAGAAGAAGGTCCCGACTTTATCCCATGCTTTGGCGATTTAGCTACAGATTGCTCACTGCTGGAGCGTCGGGAGGTCCCTGGTCGGCGAGAGTGCGTTGAGGATGGCTTGTCCAGAGGCGACTTTGGAGGCGGCATAGCCAGCTCTGGAACACCCCCCGTGCACGATGTCAAGGATGAAAGTCCTCCAGATTGGAGAGCGCCGTGATCGCGATCGGTGTTGCTGGCCGCTGGAACCGCATTCGTAGAGAGAGTGGTGGTATTGTGGTGGTGGTGACTTTTGGTGGTGCGTGTTAAGGAGTTTTGCGGGAATGACGTAGATTCGATCGGTCTTTGTGGAGAGAACACTGAGCCGGTAATGTCGCACAGCTATCCGTGCATCTAAATCACATTCATTCCCCAGGCGCGATAGTCGAGCAAACTCGGGAGAGGCAGAGTCGAAATGGTATGGCGAGTGCAAAATTGGGAAGAGAGAATGGGTTGTTGAAGAGTGCAGGGCCAGTTATGGCACCCGCGAGTGAGGTACAGTGGATTCCGTCCAGGAACAAGGCGCAAAACCTGCCCGGGCGTTTAGGGGGCGGAGACAACACAGGCCAGATCGGATTACAGTACTAGATATTTAGGACGACCAGAAAATGGTCCTCTTGGCTCTGCTTCTAGTCGAAATCTACGAGTCTTCTGGAGCGGGTTTCGTTTCACGTCCATTTGAGTGCACCGGGCTGCTGCTGCTGCCGCTTGCTGCTGCAGCCTGACGGCTCTGCATTTCGAGGATCTCAAATTCTGCCCGTCTCCTACGTCTTCAACACGCCACTTTTAAGCCATCCCTGCTCAGACCAGGTCTCCTCAATCCGGGAGATTCTGGGACTTGCAGTCTATTTCTGGCGGGAGAGCACTCATTTCTCACACCACGAGACCTGGACTTGGGCAGGGCTAAATCCCAGCCTGTTCGTGGACCCCTAATTGCTTCTTCACGGGGATGCCTTCAAGTTCAAGACCAGTTCTACGGGTACAGGCTTGGATGATTTAGTAGATCTGCTCTTGTCCTTCCCCAGAGATGCGGAAGCCCAAACCGGTCCCAGCATCCTATATGCGGCGGCGCAAACACCAGATCTTTTCCCAATACGGACATCAAGGAATTGGTTCACACAGCGAGTGAAATCGAGTCCCGCACAACGGTCGTGAACAGTGGCAGAGGTGCGAGGGGCCCAGAGCGAGCCAACGCTGGAGACGTGTGATCTGCGCTGCTCAGCTGAGACCAAGAACAATGCAATTACCAAAGTACTGCAACTCCTCGAGCCTGCCCCGCCAGAGCCTTGCTCTGAGATCTGAGTGAAGGAAGAATTGGTCGGGGGGGTAGGTGCCTTGGCCCTTGGCCCTTGGGACTCTTCGGCGGGCCGCTGTCCGACGTCTGCAGAATGACGCGGGTGGCGCGCTTCAATCTCAAGAACACAATGACGCTGCGTTTCACTTCCGCCCAATCAGGTGTGGTTCATTGTCCCTGGTTGTCAGCCCGTCCGTGACGCGTGAACCAGGGCCATCACGTGTTACACGGACTGGGCCGGGCACACGGAATTGGTCGATGCTGTCAAGCTTCCTCCCTCCACCAGCTAGCTCCTCTTCCCTCTCCCCTTTCGACGAGGCAGCTTTTCAGCAGGTGGATCGCCAAAACCCAATCCTTCTTCATCCTTCGTCCCGTTTCTCGACAGGACCGGCTTTGTGTGACCACACCCATCCATTCTCATCCTCATCCTCCCACCGATTCTCCTACTTTCGTGTGAAGCGGGCCAATCAGATGGGGACAGAGAGGCGCAAGAAAGAGCCTCTGTGGATCTGACCCACTAACTGTTCTCCGAGCACGTTCACGAGCATGGCCCCGAAAGCTAGCCTCACGCGCTATAGCAAGACGTCTAAAGCTTGAGTCGCCTTGTGGATTTCTTCGTGTCCCACCACAATAACCCTCCGTGGGCTCCAATGACTAGATCCATACTTAAGGATGATAATAGCCGACACTTGATATTGGGCAGTGAGGCGAGCAAATCCGGCCAGCTTATGCCTCCCTCAACAGCATCAACGTGAAGTAAGATAAAAGAACTACTTGTACTTAGGACCAAGATCCTCAAGCGGCAATCCTCATTTGAGACATCAATACAATTATCTACCTTAGTTACCAGTTCAACTAACACCTTGTAAGCCTCCTTGAATTATATATACCTAGCCCATTGTATTTGTTTTCTCTGGAGACTGAAAAGTACACCTCAAGAGTCCGCCCCGCCCAAGACGTCATGCTTGTGAGTGGAAAGACCCTCAGAAGCTTGAATATTCTATCTTTCCTAGAGCGAACTATATATGCACAAAACCTAAGCAAGATGAATTATCAAGAGAATCTTAGAAGAGGGACTTTTGGCGCCTTTAACTCGAGGAGTCTAAACTTTAAATCGGGACTGCACCGGGCGAGACGATCCCCGAGGAAAGCTGCGGGAGGCTGGGGAAAAGGCGGGGGATGCAGGCACAGCCGCTCCTCGGGAGGCGAGAAGCTTCGCTCGCCCGCGGCACCGCGCGATGCTACCCGCCGTCAACATACAACCTTCTCCACTCTACACTCCTGCTCCTTTTCTTCACTTTTGGCATCCTGGCTTCCAAACGGCTAGGCAGGGATCGCTCAAAGTCGAAATCGAGGACTCGCTCGAAGACTAGATCAAAGTCCAAGTCCCGCTCTCTTTTGGATCAACGACAACAAAGACCAATCTTCGCTCATTTTGTGATTCCATTGGCTGGTCTCCTCAGCGCGTTTACAGCTCGACTATACGACATGGGAGAGACATCCACATCGCAGGCTCCCGAGGTTGATGAGCGAGCACCACTTCTTGGGGGGTCGGAGAATGAGCGCAACACTGAACCGCAAGCTCCGGTGAAGAGAGCAGGAAAATGGGCTGTTCGCAATGCAGTCATCATCTTCATGAGCCTCTTGGTCCTAGCCGTCATCATCGTTCTTTGCATCTTCTTCGCAAGTAAGTCCTATAGTAGTGTACTGTACCATAAGGCTCCAATCAATCAGGGTTGCCTCGCAGAACAATCATTGACTCGGTCCTAGGCTACCAAACTCAGAAACCAACGACGAAGGCAGCTCTCTGCTTGACGCCTGCATGTGTTCATGCATCCTCCGAAATTCTCTACAATCTTTCACCTGAATACAAGAATCTGGATCCCTGCGACGATTTCGAAGAATTGGTCTGCGGTGGGTGGGATGAGCGCCACGATCTTCGTCCAGATCAGGGAGATGCATTCACTGGGACAATTATGAGCGAGAACTCGCAAATGCTTCTTCGGCATATACTAGAAGCACCATATCCAGAAGACTCACATGTTGGTGCCAATCGCCTAGAGGTATATTAATCTAAAGCTGACTGTACCGCAGCATTCGAGCTTTTCCCCAGCGCAGCTTCTTCAGTCCGTCTCCTCGGTCGATCAGCAGAATTTCGATAAATTGAAGACTGCTTATGATGCATGCATGGATGAAGCAACCATTAAAAAAGCTGGCATCAAACCTTTACTAGAAGTCGTTCACCAAGTTGCTGAGCACTTTCCTGTCACAGAATCGGCGTTCCACAAAGGGACTCCCCTGCAGGGAAAGGATAAGGAAGACATACCAGACGTATTATTCTATCTCAACAAGCTCGGTCTTTCGCCCCTCATCTCCCTAGGCGCTGGTGCTGATGATAAGGACCCTGACGTGGTTGTTATACAAGCCTCGCCGCCTTGGCGAATTGGGTTGCCTGCGAAGAATTACTATGAGGATACAGATATCTTGAAGGAATATAAGGACACCATAGCGCAAGTTCTTGAGGCCGTTCACCCCGATCACAAGCATGAAAATGCAACCTTACATGCTGAGTGGATGCGATCCAATGGCCACGACCAGATTGCAGCAAGGGGAAAAGCAAAAGATTCTGCGGATGAAGTTGTCAAATTCGAGAGAAAATTAGCTGCTGCTTCTCCAAACCCCGAAGATGCTCAGGATGTTACGGTCAGTGGTTTTTTGCAAGTACGGAAAACTGTACTGACGTTTTGGTCCAGAAATATTACAATCCCATGAGCCTGAAGGGTGCAGATTCCCTTACTCCACAGATTCAATTAGCGAACATCATTAACAAGCTTGCTCCTTCGGACTATACCACTGATCGTCTCATTATTGCTTCACCTAGTTATATGAAGAACTTAACGCAGATCCTCTCTAGCACCTCACGCGAAACATTACAAACATATTTTATCTGGAAAGTCGTTCAAGCTTTTGCATCGGAGATTGAAGCAGATGAGATTAAGCCTTACACCAGATTTTCCAATAAACTTCAAGGCAAGGTAAGCCGCTCGATCCACGGCGAATCAACTCTTAACTCACAATGGCAGGATCCCGAATCTTCTCCTGAGCGATGGAGAACTTGCGTCAGCCACGTGGACGACGGTCTGGGCTGGATCTTAAGCCGGTTTTTTGTCGAAAAGGCATTCTCGGAAAAGGCAAAGAATTTTGGTGATCAGATTGTCTCTGACATCAAGGAGATGTTCATCCAGAAGTTGAAAAAGACTACCTGGATGGACAAGAGCGTTGTTGAATTGGCTATCGAGAAAGTCCACAAGATTGTCCAAAAGATTGGATATCCAACTAAGGTAAGGAGCGAATTCACGTTGCTTTGACCAATATTGACGGCCATCAGAGCCCTGATATCATGGATCCACCCAGCCTGCAGCGCTACTATCAAACTGTCAACATCACTCCCTCAACGTTCTTCCAAAATACGCTCTCAATGAGTCGCCTTTTCGTCTCGCTCCAGTGGTCAAGTCTCGGCAAGCCAGTTGACCGCAATGAATGGGGCATGACAGTTCCCACAGTCAATGCGTACTACAACCCTCCAGGAAACGAAATTGTCTTCCCCGCCGGTATCATGCAATTCCCGGTCTTCGATGTCAATGTGCCACAATATCTGAGCTATGGTGCGTTTGGCAGTGTATCCGGCCACGAGCTCTCTCATGCATTCGACTCTACTGGCCGTCATTACGACCAGAATGGCAACTACACTGACTGGTGGACCAACAGCACCGTTGAAGGGTTCAAAGAACGGGCACAGTGTTTTGTAGACCAGTACGCCAAATATACTGTCCCCGGACCAGACGACAAGCCACTGCACGTCAATGGCAAGCTTACCCTCGGTGAGAATATCGCCGACGCTGGAGGTGTCTCTGCCGCATTTGGAGCTTGGCAGAAACGCAGAGCAGAAACTCCGAACCAAGACCTCCCCGGCCTCGAATACTTTACTCAAGACCAACTTTTCTTTGTCAGTTACGCAAATTGGTGGTGTGGCAAGAGCAGAAAGGAAACAGCGATAAACCGTATCTACACGGATCCGCATGCTCCGAAATGGGCTAGAATTCTCGGTACGATGGCTAATTCGAGGGATTTCAAGGAGAGCTTTAAGTGTAAGGAGAAGGAGCCTGTTTGCGAGCTCTGGTGAACATAGTTTGAGGGTGAATAAGTAAGTATTGGATTGTGGATTTATGGTCAGGAAGGATGGCGTTGGATGCATTTGCGTATGGATGGAGGGACAAAATGTATGTTTACGCATCGGGGCTTTGTGGATACATGATCCTTTAGGTGTATTAAAATACTGTTGGTATTAGTTTGCGTAGCCCTTAGGCTGTTGCTACAAATTGCAGACCAAAGCAAGTATAGTTTTGAACCGTCAAATCTTTATAGATCACCCCATTGAAAAGAGTGACAATGTTTTGATCAGTTCTCAGTACTTCACTTCCAGCTGTCTCTTCGATCTAGATACAGTCCTCACCACACCTCCCTGTCCCACTTCCATCCCAGCAGACCTCACTCCACATCCTCTTCTTTCCCTTCACCCCACCGCCGCATCTCTAAGCTTGGAACGACCTCGCCATCTTCGCAGGAGTAGCAGTCGCATTCCCAGCCGCGCTCGCCATCTGCACGGGGACACAGCCGCCGAAGGGCCCAGCGCGCGCGTCGTTGTTGCAGCGCACCATGCAGACGCCTTCCATGCCGGCCACTGTTCCTGTGCAGGTTTGTGTTGCGGCGACTTTTGCCGTGAGCGGGAAATCTGTGGCTCTGGCTCCGCTTCTTGAGTTTGTGCCGGGGACGTTGGTTACGACCTGCATGGCGGTCCCTGGAGGTCACGGGTCAATATGCATTCTTGTGATAGTTATGGACATCGTGTGAAGGGAAGCTTACACTGCGTTCCGGCTCCGGTGCTGTCGATCATGCATTCGTATGGCCCGGCACCGTCACCGTTGACTTGATGCAGAGTCATCATCACCATGCCACCAGCGGAGATCTGAGGCATCTGTCCGCCGTTCGCGGCGAGCATTGCCGGGACCTGGGTTGCGGGGTCGTTGGTCCCACCACCGAGAGTCTCACCGCAGGCGTCGGCGGCCGCGTTCCTGAAGCGCGTTGAGTCCTGTTGGAAGGGGGTGCGGCCTGCACCATCACGGGGTGTGGTCTCCTCAACTAAGGTCGGGTTAGTAAAGGAAGTGATTGGGAAGCTCAGTGTGGCTGACTTACCACCAAGAGCTGTTCCAGTTCCACCTTGGTCTCCTACGGCCTTAACGATTGCACCGTGACCAGCGGCGAGCTGACTTGCAGCCAGACAAACAAGAACAGATTTGAGAAGCATTATGAATGAGAATGACTACTGGCCGGCAACAGTCGTATTTGAACAAAAAAAAAATCAAGTGCTGGAATTAGAGAAATGATTGAGAGGGAGTTTGATTATGATGCAGAAACAACAGGACGACTTTGTCAATTTATAGTAAACGTTCATCGAAGCTTTTCCAAGAACGACGATCTTCACATGGCTGCCCAGCTTGAGGGAGTAGCATCAAAGATACCAAGAGACCAAGAGAGGCTGTGAGTATCACAGGCTCAGCTCCTTCTCCTGAGTTCGACTTGGCCACACGGTGATCGACGAATCTCCGATCACCACCAAGCATCTCGAGCGGCCTTGGTGTTGATCCGAGGGGCCTTTTCCAACGAGTCCAAGAAATAAGCAACACAAGCATTTTCTCATATGCCAATGACAAGCTTCAGATCATCCCAAGGGTCTTGTGCATCGACGAAAATCGAAACAATGACAAGAGAAGTGAAACAAACAACAACACAAAGCAGAGATGCTCTGACGCCCAAGCTTCTTTGCGCGGATCTTGGATTTTCCGATGGTGATTGGGAAACTGCGACTGGTGCCCGCCATGTGGGAGCAGAACATCATGGAAAGCTGAAAACATCTCGATTCAAGGATGTGGATTTTCAAACACTTGATGTTCTCAGGGTTAGTGAAGTCTCGAGTGGAATGAGGTTGAGCGAGCACAGACCGCCGAAAATAAGCCACACACGTGATGCGCTAAGGGGCTAGCGAGGCACACAGAGAAATTAACGAAAAGAAATCCCGTCAACTCCACAGCGACAACTGAACAATCGACACCAACGACAGTCGCCATGAAGTGTGAGTGTGGCCCTTGGAAATGCCAGAGCGCAATTGTTCAGAGGTACTGACTTGATATCTTACAGTCCTCAAGATCGGCCGTGTTGCCATCATCACCCGAGGCAGATATGCCGGAAAGAAGGTAATTTCTCACCCTCCACGATTGCGCTGGACAAACGAATGGACACTTGGAATCGAAATCTGGAAACGCTCTTGGTTGGATTGAACGGATGGGATGCTGATAGAAACCTGTGCAGGTCGTGATCATCCAACCCCAAGACACCGGAAACAAGTCGCACCCATACCCTCACGCACTGGTCGCCGGTATCGAGCGCTACCCATCCCAGATCACTCGCCGTATGTCAAAGACCCGACAAGCCAAGCGAAGCAAGGTCAAGCCGTTCATCAAGGTCATCAACTACAACCACTTGATGCCCACACGTTACACGCTCGAGCTGGAGGGGCTGAAGGGTGTTGTTACGGCCGATACTTTCAAGGAGGTTTCTCAACGAGAGGATGCGAAGAAGACTGTCAAGAAGGCATTGGAGGAGAGATACACGTCGGGAAAGAACAGATGGTTCTTCACTCCTCTGAGTACGTTTTGGGATTTGAGCCGGCTGTAGGAAGCTTTACTAATGTGAACGCTAGGGTTTTGAACGATTCTTCTCTGTCATCGGGTCTGGACGGGGTGTTATATCATGGCATTAGTCGCATAAACGAGCTAAAGAATGCTGCATTTCACCACTGGCGTTTTCCACGAATCTTGTGCAGCAAAGAGCGTACAGGGAAAATGGAAAATTTATGAATCAAATCCGGATGCATCAAGATATTTGTGATACTTCTCTGGGGCTCCTGTGTGTATGGCCGAGCAAAGGGACTAGCTGACAAGGATAGATGTGCAGTGTGTGATACTTTTCAGTTAAGTGGAGACTGCTCGACGAACAGCAACCACGTTTCTGGATCGCAGTGTTGTTGAGAATTATATCAGCAAGGCTGGAGTCCGCACAATTGGCAACGGAAGACACATCCGACCCTTTTTTCCGAGTGGAATCACGGGATGTGCTTCTGTCCAGCACAATTAAGCATGTAAGAGTGAGGAAGCTAGCGGATTATTACACACTTAGGTTGATCTTCAAGTTCCAAGTGGTTTGGCAGCAAGTTCTCCCACTTTCAACGTTCTCAATTTCATTCTCTGGAGGTCCGCTGAGCTCCAGCGGCAGTCTTTCATGCCAAACGCCAGCCAACTTTCAACTTCAACACCCGTTCGACAGTCCCTCAATAGCAAGATCACAACAACAAGCCGTTCTCCCTCACCATGCTCTCCAAGCCCGATCCCCTAATCCTCCTTCATCTGGCTCCGTCCCTTAATAACCGTACTCAAATCTCCCACCGGCAGTTGCCCAAGGAACTGCAGATCCAACGTAGCAAACATAATTACCGCCAACAAATACCACCCACACATTGCTGCCACAAAGAACGCACCACCCGTCCCCTTCAGCAATATCGCTCCAATAGCCATCCCTTTCGCCGTTGTCCAGAACGCACCAGCAGCCAGGCAGAAACCGAGCGTTGCTGCGATGAAGATCAATACGAAAACGACGTTGGTGCGCAGCGAGCAGATCAGAAAGATGAAGGAGAGCACGCCCATGAAGAGCACATAAAAGGCAAAAGAGGAGGCGAAGGCAGGCGTTTGTTGTTGGGAGCCGTCGGTGGTGTAGGATGATATGGCTGCGTAGAAGGGGTGGAATGTTGAACCGAATGTTAGAAAGTGTGATCCATATCCTATTGCACCGTCAATGCCGTGTTTTGGAGAAGCAATAGGGGAGGTACCGAGGAAGACTACGGTGGGAAAGGTGTTGCCTAGGAAGAACTCGAGGATCCCTGCGAGGATGAGTAGTAAGCCGCCAAAGAAGTAGTTTACTCCTCTAGGAATGTAATATCAGCAATCATTCCTGGTAGAGAGTAGATAGGGTTACATACATCGTTGCACTCAAACCGGTTGCGCCTCTCCAGCCCATCAGTTCGACGGATAGTGGTGACACAGCGATGACGAAGCCGACGAGTCCTCTGCAATATCTCAGTGTCTATCCAAATGAGACGGAAGAGAAACGAACACAGGTGTAGGATTTCCAAACGTCTTTCTCAAGTCTCCCGCTACTGCGTTCTTGGGCGAGAGGTACAGTTTCTCGAAGACCTCGGGGGAAATGCTCAAGGATTCCGTGCGTTCGAGGGGCTCCTGGGAGCTGGAGCTTTCGGGTTTCATCTTGAATTCTCCACCTAGAAGACTCGTGTAAAGGGGCAATTATGTTTGGAATGTTTTCTCACTTATTAATACGGTATATGTGATGAAGAGCTCGAGCAGGAATTCACGTTTGATATTCCCAGTCTGGGGAAGAAGCACTCTTTGAATGTCCCCCGTGCCAGGGAAGCTAAGATCCATCCATCCCTTCATAGCTAGCATATCAGTAGCTTCACGTAGGCAAAGCGGCAAAGATTTCCCTGTCCACACCTCCTACCCTTAAACCCCCTCAAAATCCAGCCCGGATGCCATCTCGGCAGTCATCTGCCAAGTGCCCAAGCTCACTCCCCTCAATCAAGCATACTCGAAGAGGCTTCGGTGACATGGAGATTGAGTTTTAGTGATGTTGGAAGGGGTTGGGATCCGGTCCTAGCTCAAGCGAATCTGGGGATGCGGGGGTCGTGGAGTACTTACCCGTTTGTACGAAAGGGGGTCTCAAGAAATCAGCGTCACCCCCCTTGTAAGGCGGTGAACATTTTGACCAGTCAAGAATCCAGATTGCCCACTTTCGCCCCATAAATTCCCTTCTCTAGCGATGGCAGAACCAGGGGGGTGACGCTGATTTCTTGAAACCCCCTTTCGTACCTTCCACAAGTTACCACTGGTGGTCCGTGAAAGCGATCTGGCCATACTAGCGATTTGGCCAAGTATTTTACATAGTAAATTTGTATAGGAGGTACTTCTGACTGGCTGGTCCGTGCATGAAGCTTAGCGAGGAACAACAAATTTGGTGGTGGCCAAGTCACTAGTATGGCCAGATCGCTTTCACGAACCACCAGTGGTAACTTGTGGAAGGTACGAACTGGTAGGGAGAGACTGCGTGTGCTATCCGTGGTGGTGTGCGGAAACGGACCGCAAGGAAGCTATTTGTCGGTAAAAAGGGGAGGGCATGACTCGTGCTTGCTTGGAAGCTCGCCCAGTAGAATTAGAACATTGAGATTGAGAAAAACTACAATGAGCTAGAAGAAATGGAACATTCGAATTCGAGCAAGTTTGAGCAATGATTCAGAAGAGTTGGAACATTGAGCTACCAAGGACGTGTCAGTCAACCAAAAGAGATGAAACGATGAGATTTAAAGTTAGAAAGAATTCACTGCACGAGATGGCGTTTCATGAACTCCATTGCGCCAATTCATCTATGTACAATGGCCTGAAAGCCATTAAAAAAGCTGCGCTGCAGAATGACCTCGCGAATGTTAGCAGAACGGTGCTCTCTTTCGTGCACCACCCCGTCCAACGCAACGCTGAATCAACTTTTAATTACTCCTTCCCGTCTTGGTCACCCCTTTGAATTCCACCGAGAGTAATCACCGAAACAAGCTGCCCCCCAGATCTCAATGTTCCATTATGTTGTGAATAATTGGTGTAAATGTTCCATGCTGCATCGGTCCTTTATAATAAGACAGAAAAAGACTTGGCAAAGGAACGCACTCTAAATTCAGAACATTGAAAGGAATCCTAGAGGCCTAACGCAGTCATCTGCTCAGTGATTAGAATTTAATGACCGCAGATATATTGCTCTGAAGTGTCTCCCCCTTCAAAAACCCACGCCGATGAGGAACCATTGCAAGACTGTTCACTGGAGTTTTGCCGGTCGAAGTTTGGCCGTCGTCAAATTCTTGATAGACTTCTTTGGTCTTGCTGTAGCCCGTTTCTTCGGAATCTTGTCAACAGGAAGCCCGTCACCAGCATAATCATGCTTGGGAGTCTTCGTGATGGATAGTATGGTGAAACTCGGCAAGACCCAGTCTGGGTGTTTGTCTTTGTACTTTTTAAACGCCTCAATATCATTTCCCTTTCCCTTGGGGTTTGTGAAGAAATCGTCGAACATGAGACTCATCTTGTCTCTTATTTCCTTGCTGCCCCATCTTCCACCGCCTTTGCCATTCTTCCCGATAGGCTGTGGTCTGGACAGCGAGTAATGTTCTGGATATTTCTCGTCTTCAAATTTGCTATTATCCAGCATGATGATAATTTTCTTTATGCTGGGTAGATCTACCACAAGTCGATAGAAGTTGGTAAACTTGCTTGGCATTCCGGGAGATGGTCTAAGCCGATCCAGTACGCATGCGGGGAAAGCTATGTATTTGATGTTTTTATCCGCGCCACCAATTTTCTTCTTGGACAGCCGTCTCATATAGCTGAGAAAGTTCACGACGGCAGGAATGTTGACGAAGTACAACGTATCGATGTCGAAGTTGGCCCAAATAGACTTTGGAGAACTGGGAATGGAGGTCTTGCGGTCAAGAATCTGGAGGTGGGACTTGATAAAGCAGTATTTGCGTTTGGCCTCCTCGCGAGACTCTTTGCAAATATGGAGGACCTTGGGAACAGCCCCTGCTGCGAGAATATAGACCTGGACAATATCTCTTTCGGTAACATCGTTGTCCCATTTGGCCCGGATGACTCGAGGTTCCATCATCAAGTTCCAGATACGAAGTCGAAGCTCAATTGGGAGCCTGCGGAAGCGATGGAATGCCTTGGGTGCCATTTTCTGAGAGGCTGGGACGATTGGGAAGGATGGAAAGTTAATTGAAGTAGTGATTGCTAGTAACTGTAATCTTCTGTACTCAGAGAGCAGAAGCTGAATGTTCCAAGTAGAAGATGGCTTCAAAGTTATGTGCTCGCTGTTGGAGGATAGAGGACTCGGGTATTGTGATGCTAAAAACCGTTGCAGATGCTCCCTAAGAAAGACAGTCAGATGAGAAGCTGGAGAGGGCAACTGCTGCTAGATGCGTACCTTTGCTAATTTCAGACGCAGGGTACGGCTCAGAAAGTTGGCAAAGTCAGGCTTGATCTGTATGTGAATCTTTTCTGCGTCTACTACTTGGTATTCTTCGGAAAGTTGGCAGGTGAGAATGACGCAAGTTGCCTGAACCCGGCAGCAAGAACCGAATATCGTGTTTGAAAGAAACTGCGTCGCCACGGCAATTCTCGAAACCAGGGTTCTCGAATCAATTGTTGGAAGCGGTCTCAAAGAAGAGCGGCGATCGCGGAGTATGGTGATTTGAAAGCGCAAGATGCTCCCAGTCAGTCTGTGGTCGGAGAATAATAGACACAAAGGTATGTGTAGCTGTGGCTGATAAGAAAGAAGAGGCTGAGAACCAAGGATTCAGAGTCGATGTAGAGGGAAGAGGAGCTAGAAGTGTAGGACCTCGTCTGGGAACAATAGATGTGAAGGTATGTTTGCTTGGACCCGATACGGAGGAAGAGTCTTGGAAATGAACGGCAGAGAGTCGTACTAATGGAGGGAGATATGAAGTTGATATTCAGGTTGAGGTTGATGGAGAGCGGAGGGTAAGTTGCTTTAGGGCTGATGTCGAAGAGAATATCGAAGACCAAACAAGCAAATACCAGTAGAGGAAAGAGGCACCTCTGGGCAGGTGATGGAGGCTTGAAGGTATGCTTGTAGGTCTTGTCTCCTGATGAAACAACGTTCAAGTGGAAAGGTGATGTCGACAAAGGAAGTGAAAGGTTGATCAAGGCAAATGTGGTGTCATGGGAAACGGTCTCATGTAGAAAACGATGCGATGTGGACGGGGTAAGGCAGGGGGTTGCACGTGATGTACAGGTTGTTGTTGTAAAGAGGATATGTTCAGGAGGCGGGGTGCAGATAAAATAAGCGAGTGGATCGATGCAGATAATCATTCACTTGATGTGAATCCTGCTTGAGCTGAAGTAGACGATGATGAAGCAAATCATTTCTTCGGATAGTCTGTCGAAATTGGAAGAGAAAGAAGTGAAGTCCAGCCCCAAGATTTGTGCAAAGGTGAACATGTAGGGTTGTGACTGTTCACTTCTTCCAAGAATCCGGCCCTTGCTGTACAAATCCAGCACAAACCACTTGGTGAGCCAAAGCAGCAACACTTAGGATATTGGAGGTGTGATAATTGTGAAAGGGGGGGCTTCAATGATTAACCCAGCTTTGATTTCTTCAATTAACTCCTACACTGTGCATATGACAATCTGGACAGCGTCCCATTTTCTTTCAACCCCATTATTATATCTCTCAATGTTTTGAATGCTCCAAAAAGCCTACACCGCTTTGTGTACGTGCTATGCCTCGGGGGTGTATTTCGGGTCATCCTTGATCCGAGAATTTGCCCCTATTGCTTCCTTCTAGAAGCATCACCTTACCTTACCAGACCGCTCACTGGCCAAAAGCACCGCTGGCCCTAGGCCCCAGGCCAAGCTTCTGCTTCTTGATCCTTGGAAATACGCCAATGAGCACAAGGGCCGCCGAGATCAGTACAGCCCAGAGCTTGATATCCAGCGTCTGCTTGTTGAAATCCGTTTGCGTGGCTGCTGCAACGGTAGCCAGGAGGAAGGTCAGGACAACGTATCCGCTGATCCGGTGCCACTTGTAAATTGACTTGGCCCTTTCCACGCTGCCATACAATTGAGGGGTAAAGTACTGGGTAAAACCGACCAATGTCTGGATTCCCAGGAGGATGTAGGTGGTAAGGCCAAGGATGGCATGGGGAGATTCGAAATGAGTGCCATTGTGGTTGAACTTGTTCACTTCAATAACGATCAGGCCTGCCACGAGGAAGTCAAGTCCGAAGTTGTTTAGCCACGCGTGAGCGATTGTTCCTTGTCGTTTCTGCCCTGCGGTGTGCGTAGGTTGGAGGACGAGAATCGACTGTGTGAGGACCAGAATACCAGCGGAGTTGAGGAGAGGATGTGCGGAGAAGAGCATGAGAGGGCTGAGCAAGATGCTGGCCCAGACAGAGGCTGTGAGGAGAATAATGCCGGCTTGGGCAATGACTGCGGTGCCTGGAGAAGAATTAGTCGAAACTCTGTAGCTTCTCGACAGATCTGACCGATAATGAGGTTGACATAGAGCGGCCTTCCTTCCTGTTGCGAGGCATCACCGGCGTGACCAAGGAGGGGTTCGTCTTCTCCCAGCCCCTCCTGGGCAACAACATCTGGAATTCCAGTAGCAGAAGCCATAATTGATGCGAGGGCGTAGCTGTTTTTAATGGCTGGTGTTTGCAACTACTCGTGTGTTGGAGATTGAGGGAATCTTAGCAGGGGAACAGATGTTAAATAGTAGGATTAGGTGAAGGTGGTACGTTGTTGCGCAACCCGATTCCCAATCTACCAGTATTCTGAACACACCCCAGCAAAATCGCACCAGGCAAGCTTCGGCCAATCACCGCGCCGCTATGGTAAGCTGGCCAGTGACCCCACTGATTGCGCAATGCAGATCAGTGCAACTGGAATAATCACTTTCACGAGGCAAGTGGTGCCTTATTCAAAGCTGATCACGACTTCCGAGGTCTCCTTTCTATTCTTATTTACTTTGGTCCTCCTTTCCAATCAACACAATGCTGCCAGGCACTAAATCCTAACGGGGCAACCAAAACTCCAATGAGGGGCTTATCGATATCGGAGGGGACCGATAGGTGCACCAATAATGCATTCTATATTACTCGATGAGAACTAAAACTTTTCTTTTGCTTTTCCCCTTAAAGGCGAGGATTCCATCGAGGTAGTTTGGACCTCAGACCACTTCCTATACATCTCAAAATGTCTTTCGAATCTGAATATAAGCTTGACAATGTTGCTGAGGTCACGCCGGTTGCGGCAGACAAAATCGATGCAACTTTTCGTTCTTCTACTATAGGTCAGTTTTACTCCTTTGTTACACCTTTGTATGTCAAGTGAAGGCGGGCAAATTGAGTCATTGGGTTGCTCGTGCTTGGAATGTGAATCAGAATGCTGCAACAGAGAGAGACATTGTGCTTCTTTGTGTACGGGATGATCCAGCTACCCCCACCCTTGACCAAACTACACACGTGATTATGCATACCTAGAACAACTTGTACTGACAGGTACTTAGACTTGATATCCGCAGCATTGGGAGGAAAGGTCCTCTCTTTCTCCGATGAATGGTTTGCAGAAGCTTCCAACCTCCTCACTCCAGCCGCTCCCATCAGACAACCAGGCAAAATGGTCTTCTCGGGAGCGTGGTATGATGGATGGGAGACTCGTCGACACAACACTGCCCCCTTCGACTATGTTGTCATTCGACTTGGGGTTGCCTCAGGGATTATTGAGGGTATCGAGGTCGACACTGCTTTCTTCTCCGGAAATCATGCTCCAGCCATCTCTGTGGAAGGAGTCTTCAGTTCGAATGACGAGGAAGTTATCGGCTGGAAAGGAAGACGAGGAAATTGGGAACCGATCCTGGGCATTCAAGAATGTGGTCCTTCTCAACGATTCGGATGGAAGCTGGCATTTCCTACAAAGAAGGCGTACACCCACGTCCGGCTGAACATGTACCCTGATGGAGGAATTGCAAGGTTCAGATTGTTCGGCCACGCAATCCCTGTCTTTCCAGAGGATAAGGACGCCATCTTCGACCTTGCTGCGGCTCAGAATGGAGGAGTGGCTATTTCGTGTAGTGACCAACACTTTGGTGTCATTGCAAACTTGATTCTGCCTGGCAGAGGAAAGGATATGGGAGATGGATGGGAGACTTCGAGATCAAGAGGAAAGGATCATGTTGATTGGGCTGTTATTCGTCTAGGAGCAAAAGGCACAATCCAGATTCTGATCGTCGACACCGCCTTCTTCCGAGGTAACTTCCCTCAGAAGGTCAAGGTGGAAGCCATCGATCAGAGTGGAGAGGGTGAGCCTGGAGCATTCGCTGATGGGTGGACTCAGATTGTTGAACCGAGCAAATGTGGTCCGGACAAAGAACATGAATTTGATTCACTAGTGAAGGATAAGCCATTCACACATGTCAAATTGACTATGATACCAGATGGAGGAGTCAAGAGGATCCGGGTCCTTGGGAAAAGGAGCCTGTGAATGAAATCAGTGCACACTCTTGCTCATCTCCTTGCGATGCGATAGCACGTGGGCATTTCCGAGCTGTGATGTCAGCTGTGGGGGGATCCGGTCATAGTCTAGGTCCACTCGACTAACATCTGCATCTTAAGAACCAATGAGTGAGCAAGATGGTGATTTATCAAACTGTGTGTGGAAGAGAAAACATAAAAGTTCATGCGAGATGTAGTCGTAGATAGAACTGGCTTTCGTGCACGGACATTTTCTAACAATGCAGCGAGCCATTTTGTACAAAACCAGCGTCATCCAGAGGCATGAAAGCAATGACCAAACCGCAGGCCCATTCCAGATTCCACTAAGAGCCCACGGATCCCAGAACTTCCCAGACGGCCTTTGATGAGACTCAGCAGATAGTCAGGGCTACATGCAGTCCTCCCCCTCCTGCCATGGACGACAATGGCGGGGACATCAGCGTTGAGTTTGGTGGCGAGGGGCAGCTCCAGCAAAAGCGACCGAGGGAGTTACCAGACGATCTGCCAAAGTCCCTGGATGACCGGAAGAATGTCCCGTCTCATTATACAGCTGAGACTGAGATGTATGATGCCTGGCAAGGTATGAGGAGCTCTTGCTATCTTCGAAACCTATTAATAAAGCCTGCAGGCCAATCTCAATTCTTGACCTCCCCGGTGCTAGCCAAACCTCTCCAGTTCAGTAATCTTTCGTTAGACAACAGCGAGTACGACGATGGTCTTGCAGCCCAGAAAATTGGGGATAGTGACACGCGGTTGATGGAGATGTTTGCTGCGCAGGCAGCACATCGGGATGGCTCGGTTCACGGGGACGAAGACGCAGTTGCTTCAAATGACAAACTGCCAGAGGAAGAGAAGAAAAATATTCTGCAGAAAGCTCTAAATATGGCCGCAAGTAATGGAGACGTGGAGAGGATAGAGCGGATCTTGAAAGGGAAAGCAAAAGACTTTGTTGATGTTGATGCGCCTGACGAAGAGGGGACAACTCCTTTGATCTACGCAAGTTGCTTTGTGGGTCGCCAGATCTAGAGAGTTGCTGTTAATCTGCTAATGACTTCTGTAGGGTCACGAAACTGTTGTAGCGGCTCTCCTCGATGCTGGAGCGAAAGTCGACAATCAGGACAGGAACCAATGGAGCGCGCTCATGTGGGCCATGACAAACAGACACAAGGGGATCGCAAAGGCATTGCTGGACCATGGTGCTTCTCCCGAAGTCAAGTCATCGTCTGGGAGGACGGCATTCGATTTCGCAGCCCCTGACAGCGAAATATCAGGCTATCTCCATGATAGTGGGTACCATATTGGAAGTGTTGGTGTTACGGATGATTTCTACAATCCAGGATTCTCTCAAGACCGTTTTGAGGAGGAAATGGCCGAAAACGAGTTGAGGAGACGTATGATGATGGAGAGTGCTCGAGATTTGGAGGTTGATTTGGGAAATGTGGGCATTGACGATCAACCCGAAGTAAGTTCAAAAGATATCCTGGCAATCCGTATCTACTGACCAAGTACAGTCGCCTGATGAACTAGAAGAAGAAGCTCAAGAATTCGACTGGAGTCGATGTCTGCACGATCAGATGTTTGTATTCCAAGAAAGCGAACTGGGCCGGATTCTCGACATTGTCATTACGAACATGACCCCTCAACGGTCGCCATCCCAGAAACCTGTCCCTGCCAACATGATTTTTCTCAGCGCACGATATGCCCACTATCATGCGAATCAAGACCTGCTGGCAAAGCTTTTACTCACAGCGATGGACAAGATCAATGACGTCGTTGAGACTCACCAGTGGGACATGACAATCTTAGCCTTTTGGATCTCCAATGCTACGTTGTTGTTGCATTATTTGAAGAAAGATGCTGGGCTAGGGGGGTCCACCAGCGAGTTTCAGCTCCAACTTGCTGAACTTATCAACGAGATTTTCATCCTGATCATTCGGGACGCCGAGAGGAGAATGGACAAAGTCCTAGATTCAGCTATGTTGGATCACGAGACTATTCCTGGGTTCGAGGATATCACCTTCCAGAACGAATGGAAGATCTTCAAACGGAAGGCTCATGTAAAAGAGGAACCGGCAGAGAGAAGGTTCCGACCTCCATCTCCTAAAGCAAGGGCCAAGCCGTCACCACGAAACGTCACCTCCCTGCTCTCGTCAACACTGTTTGTGTTGGATTTATACGATATACACTCTGTTATCACAGCCCAAATTTTGGCTCAATTGCTATACTGGCTCGGAGCGGAACTTTTCAACCGCATCATGTCCAACCGGAAATATCTTGCACGGACCAAGGCTATGCAAATTAGAATGAACATTTCCAGCCTCGAAGACTGGGCCAGAACAAACAATCGGCAGCCGGAGCATTATGAGCATGGTTCCATGACCTCGACAGGCGAGATGACAATTGACGCAGCAAGACGGCATCTTGCACCTGTCATCCAACTGCTACAATGGCTTCAGTGCTTCTCGTCTCTTGGCGCTGATGATCTAGAAGCTCTCGTTGGCACCTTACAGCAGCTCACGCGGCTCACGCCCCAGCAGTTGATACACTCTGTGAAACATTACCGACCAGAAGTCGGAGAAAAGGGGCTTCCGAAGAGTGCCATGAAGTACCTGATCAACCTCCAAAGAGAGGCACAGTTACGGAAGGAACGCCAGCGTACGGAGCGAAGGCAATCGGGAATGCCGACTACGCCAACCAAGCAGGGTACAAATGGACTGGCTCCAGACACTCCTGATTCGAATGGAAAGCCAATTGCGCCAAATACTATGAAACCCCTACCTCCCGACGCGATGCTTGGGGAGGAAGACGATGCTCCTGAACATCTGCTACTCGATCCAGCTCTTATGCTGCCGTTCTCATTGCCAACGAGTACAGACATGCTCGTGAGTTATGGGGCAGGGTTTGGTGGCCTGAACCGCGAGCGAGAGAGGAAGTACATACCCACCGTTCCCCCGGAGTTCCTGGCCAAGCTCGACCTGAGCGGCGGTCGAGCACAATCTACATATGAAGAACAGGATTGGGAGAATGAAGATGTCTAAAATAAGACATGGGTAAGTGAGACAAAATATCGGCCCGCAAAAGAAAGCAAGCATATGGAAGCATGGCGTGGCGTTCTAGGGCGTCCAGATTAGTCGGGGTCAATCTTATCATTGGACCCCTCATCAGAAGATTCTTAATATTTTGCTTGTCGAACGAAGTACATGATTTGAACAGCCAAGAAGTAGCGAACCGAGCCTTTGTGACCGTGCTGCTAATGTCAAGATTCGTGCATACAGCATTCATGCGCAAAGGACAGGTGAGGTGAATCCAGGATTCAGGGATTCTCGGGAGTGCCCGCCATGGAGAACCTCTGTAGCTCGGTGGCTCGAAAATGGCGGGCGCACGGTGAGAAATGCCAACTCACCAAGACACAACGCATCGAGTCACTTGTCACTCGTCCCTCGTCACTCGTGGATTCACTTTTTCTAGAAATATCGTGCTTCTTCTCCTCCCCCATCTCGGCCATCCCGGACAAACTCTCTCCACAACCGTTCTGCGGGCGGTGATTCCTCGCTCCGACGTTGTGAATTCATCTCAATTGTCCCAGCAATCTCACGTCAGACCCTGTACCTGCGCTTGGGACTCGCGGCCGCCCTTGATTCAGTCTTGATTGGCTTTCTGGTGGCGCGCGCTAGCCAATCGAGCAACGCCTCCCCGCAAATCAGTGCAGCGCTGGAGCAGAAGCATTGTAACGAGTAACAGCAACATTTCCATCAACTTCCTTGGGAAACCTCACCTTGCGCCTTCTACAATTGACAACAGCACACACGTCAGCAAATGCTCGACCCACGCTCCTTCATTCCCACGCTCATTTCAGCAAAGAAGCTATCCAACGCATTCCTCGAGCTCGATCACATTTGCGCTCCGCTCGTTTGCTCGACGCGATCGCCCACCAAAAGGCCGATCCAAGATAGATAGACGAGATAGCGCATCCACATCTGACCACCACGCTCTCACCCGAAATCGAGATGGCCCCTGAGAAGGAAAAGACTGGCATAGGCTTTGGCGGTCTGCGAACGAAGTCCGTCGTACCACCGCAGCAGCAGACACGCACAGATAATGGGATTATAACTCTGAGATACGAGGAAGCTATCCCTGCGAAACCGCCGATTGCAGTCACGGTCGCACCGCCGGCGCGCGCTCCAATCGACATACACCCTGCGCTGAGGAGACCGAAGAGTAGTGTCGCGGAGACGGACGAGACGAAGAGGGACAGCGGGTTGGCGCCTACGACCTCGAGCAAGGCCCGAGAGGGTTCTGTGACGACGGTGGATGAGAGTGTTCTGGGGGTGAAGATGGATTTCGATTCCAGTTTTCAGAGCGCGACTACGCCACAGTCACCGGTTCCAAGCACGCCTACACCGCAGGTTACGAGACTTGATAGTGTGGGCTCGGGGAGCATTAGTCGGTGGAGGAAGCCAGGGTCGAGGAAGAGTAGCATGCCGAAGACACCTAGGACACCTACATCGAAGTCAACACCGGAGGAGTTTACCCCTATCAGCACGCCAATCCCAACTGAAAGTCTGATAGATGAGGAGTTTTTGAAGTCGCTCTCGTTTTCAAAGAGGGGCAGTATCATGTTGGGAGGAAAGAAAGCTGTCAACGGCCATGTGCGGACACATGGTGGACGGAGGTATGTCTAGTACCAATGACAAGCAAAGGTCGCCGCTAATCGGTCTCAGACAACCCAGTTTCTCTTTGCTAGCTTCGCCATCTATCAAAATATTGTCGGATGATCTTGAGAAGGAATCAAAGAAGGTTAGATCGATGTACGAACAAGGGACTGGTTTGGATTGGGAGGATGGCAAATATGCACCAATGGCTAAGAGAGCAAATGTTGAGGAAGCTTTGGCGGAAGAAGAGCTAGCAGCGTGAGTTGTGTGATAGCTTCTTGCCCACTTCTTGCTGACTGGTGTAGATCAAATGGCCACTTACGTCCAAATGGGCACGTGGCCTATCAAAGGCCAGAAACAGCAATGTCTGTCAGGCAAGAGCACGAGCTAGCAGGAGGGATCGAAGACTGGGAAGATATCAACGGTCACGATGTTGACCGATACGGCTTCATAAACCTGCAAAGGAAGCTGTCAAGGCCTGGTACTCCAGAACCAAGACCGCCTCAACGAGTCTCTACAGTTCTACAACAGGCATCCGAGACACCAAGGAAGCAGCGAGGCTTTACCAGATCTCCTTCTTCTGCAGCAAACTCGGCCAAGGGAACCTTCAAGCGAGTCCCTAGTCGCAAAGTCTCTGCAATATCTTTGCATACTGTGGCTTCAAATAGCTCTCAGAGGAGTACAAGCCGCATTCGAGCCGCTGCAAATCGTCTGCCAGGCAATAGGGACCGGAGGTGGATGGACGAAGCAGGTGATATGCTCACATTACCTCCTGGATTAGCCGACATCGCAGAAGACGAAGACGGGGGCAGGGCGGTAGAAGGTCTCAAGAAGAAAGAATGGGAACGAGCTGAGAAATGGAGGAAAATGGCCAAAGTTCTGAAGACTGGGAAAGATGGGGAGGGCATGGAATTCGAATTCGATGCCCGAAGTCCCAAGCTCATCGAGAGAACTTGGAAGGGCATTCCTGACAGATGGCGAGCTGCGGCCTGGTACTCTTTCTTGAACACCTCGGCAAAGAGGAGAAAGGATAGTCCATCTGACGAGTCGATCATTCAGGCCTTCCACAAATTACAGGATGCCAGCTCTGCCGATGATGTCCAGATCGACATCGATGTGCCCAGGACGATCAACAGCCATATAATGTTCAGGAAAAGATATCGAGGTGGTCAACGGCTCTTATTCCGAGTTCTCCACGCCCTGTCATTATATTTCCCAGTCACCGGTTACGTTCAAGGGATGGCCTCCTTGGCAGCAACACTTCTTTGCTATTTCGACGAGGAGAAAACTTTCGTGATGTTGGTACGGATGTGGACGCTCAGAGGGCTTGACAAGCTCTACGAGCCAGGCTTCCCAGGACTAATGGCTGCTCTCGATGAATTCCACAAGCAATGGCTCGACGGCGGTGAAGTATCTAAGAAACTCGTAAGACCCCTTCTCCCATCACCGCCTCCTTCATAGCTAACACTGATAGACCGGGCTTAATATCGAGCCCACCGCCTACGGCACCCGCTGGTACCTCACCCTCTTCAACTACTCCATCCCCTTCCCGGCACAACTCCGCATCTGGGACGTCTTCATGCTCCTCGGGGACTCTGATCCCTCTCTCAAACCAACCAAAGACCAACCCTTTTGCGGCGGCCTCGATGTCCTGCACGCTACTTCCGCGGCGCTCATTGATGGCACTAGGGAGATTCTCCTCGACAGCGATTTCGAGAACGCGATGAAGGTGCTTACAAGCTGGATTCCGGTCAAGGATGAGGAGCTGCTTATGAAGGTTACGAAAGCGGAGTGGAAACTGCATCGGAGGAAGAGGGTATGATTTGCCTTTATCTTCGGGTTCGACGTCGGTTCCTGAATTCATGGACCGGAAATTGGAAGGCTTCCTTCCATAGCACCCGCACACGACACTTTCTTTTGTTAGACACACGCATACGGATACGAGTCCCAGACTCGTTCCATTCCTGCATCGTTGCTTCCTTCCTTATGTACCCTGTCTGCTTGCTTGCTACGCAATATACCATCACGCGCGTCTTTGCTTCTAATTTAGTGTTCGGCTCGGTCCTGGGTGGGTGTACGATATAACAGGGTAGAATGGTGTCACGACCGCTTTTCCTAAAGAGAAGCCTAATTATGGGTGGAAGGGACGAAAACATGACGGGATCGGGGATCGGGGCCCGGAGATCGGGGTTTGGGGATTGGCGGTTAGAGGGAGGAGTGAATTAGGATGGATGGATATGGAGTACTTGGTTGTATGTATGATAGAAGGTTGGTGAGATGAGGGGAATATATGCCCTCATGTGCGTTTTCTATATTTTTTTGTTAGCACTGTGACCTGACTTCTACTCGAAGGCTCCAAATTTGGAGTCGGAGTCGCTTTGACTTCGGGTTTATTCGAGATTGGTTGGAGACTATTTGAGCATGGGTGAGATGGGCGTATGCAGGCGAGTACCATAAATGGACTTGGGTCAAGAGGAAGACAGAAGGCAGCTATCCCGTTATATATCAAGATACTCTATGAGGGTAGGCAGCTTGCGTCCTGAAACGTTATATAGGCCTTTGAGGCATGCAATCCATAGTCTTGGCGTTGAGGCTAAGGGGAAGATATCCGGGGTAGAAAGCTGGCTCGCTGATTGAGAGTGAGCGACGTCCAGGAAGATGTTGAGAAGATCATGAGAAAGAAGAAGGGTTTTGAGGTGCGCTGGACTCGGAACTATTTTGGAGTGAACGATCGGGGTTGGAGTTCATTGTGTGTTTTGTGTTGAGGAAGGGAGACTCTGATGGAGGACATGCGAGTGTCTGGTGGGAAATAGTTTAGACGATCGCTTCAATTACTATGAAAAGAAAGGGGTCGAGAGGGATAGGACGATAATGAATGGACGAGTCCGTTGAGAGGGCTATGAGAGCAGTTATCAGTGCTCTTAGAAATGCTGAATGCGAATTTGGAGAATCAGTGAGGTTGCCGTTGAGAATCGGTAAGGATACCCGACTGCATTAATCCGCGGTCTTCGAATCAAGGATCTTGTAACGGCTCAAAGTTTGAAAAATATCAAATTGTACCGAGCTGAGTTAGGTGATCTTTAGAATTCCGTTGAGAGTGCTCCGCAAAATATCATCACTGTTCTAACAACTGTTCATTCAGACCTGGAGGTGGAATCAAAGTTGAGAACTGGTCAGGATTTTCCGGAATGCTTTGATCTGTAACCTTTGTATCATTTATTTTCTGACAGCGAGATTTTTAAAGGCATGAAAATGTCCTGATGTGGGTTCAAAGCGCCTCAGATGACCATCTTCTTCCTTCCTCTTCTCGGCGATGAACAGCTTCGACGATCTGATGACGCTTAAGCGGGTTCTTTTGAAAAAAAGTACGTGACGTATATATATCTGAGGGGCCACGGTGTCAGAAATGCCCACCAGCCTTCATTCTTTTGAATGGGAATAGATGGAAGTGTAGTCAGCTACTGGCTTTGTGGAGGAAGGGAGAATAAGGTTGATCTCCTATTCACGCTTCCCTTGGTGATGGACATAATATTGAGGCAAATCTGCTTCTGTGAATCAGCGAGAGATATCCAATATCTCTAGACTTTAATTTTGAACATGTTGAATTATAGAAGGAAACCCGGGAATAACTTGTGAAGCTGGGAAAGATCTCGAGGAAAAAGTCGAAAATTACAAGATTTTGCTAACATGACCCCTATTTCCGGTGCATGCTTTAATCCTGTGCATTTAGAAGAGTTTACTGGAGTCTTGTTCCGATGCTCTTTGATTTGCCTCTCAGGTCTTTGCTTCTTTCCGTCCACGGTGATAAAATCTTACAAGCAGAGAGAAGGCGCGATTGCTGCAGGAACAAGCGTGCAGCATCTGGTCTAGGAACTGACTTCAGAGGCCACGGTTTGCCCGTGTATATCCAATTGGCCAATACGCCGAATACGGCGAGTACGAGTGGGGTTTACGGTGATGCCATGGATTTGCAGAATACGGAGAACAAGTTTTGCCATGAGACGTCGAGACAGGCACGAGGTACGGGACACAAGGCTTGAGACTCAAATCTCAATTATCGCAAAACGTGGCACAAAAGCATTATAGGAAGACTAGGGAGCTTAACATACTTAAGCACTGCCATGCTACCTCGCCAAGGAAGCGTGCGCTGGAGGAAGAGGTCTCGCTCCGAACGCCAAGCGAGGTCATGTGATTTGGTGAGACTTCCAATTCCAGGTTCCGTTCCATCCTCCATCTCTTGCGGACATTCCTCAAATTGCACCACATGACGACCACCACCTGCTTGGCAGCACAAGCTCACCAAACCACGCAGCCTTGCTGCAGCCGAAGTCACAAAGAACTGTGGCAGCAAACGAACCTGCAAG
Source organism: Hyaloscypha sp. PMI_1271 (assembly GCA_021399465.1). NCBI lineage: Eukaryota > Fungi > Ascomycota > Leotiomycetes > Helotiales > Hyaloscyphaceae > Hyaloscypha > Hyaloscypha sp. PMI_1271. The sequence continues at coordinate 120,422 of JAJTUS010000037.1, read as the reverse complement.
GACCGCATTGGTGCGGAGGCGGGTTTTCAACGAACCGAAAGCCACTTTCTACTTGAAGTTATGCCATTTATGCCATCGCTAACCGCAGCCAGGTAAAGCCTGCTTCTGCAGCGAAATCGACTTCGGCTACTGCTGACTTGCAAGTTGCAATCATTCCGTCGTCTTGAAGGGTCATGTCAGCGGCTTGAACAAAGTTTGACTAGCGGAGCGAGGCGTCTCGACTCTCGGCTCTCGGCTTTCCCATTGCTGTGGCTAAACCAAACCGTGGCGAAGTGGACCGACCAGCAACGGTGGCGCAGGCCGTCGACGGCCGCTTCTGGACGATCGGCGGGGCATCTCGACCTCGAGCTCAGACTCGAGACTCAAAATACTGTATCACGGCTGGCGGGGCCGGTGTGGCTGGTGCTGATCAGTGCGGAGTTTTATCGATAAGGAAGGTGAGGGGGGAAGCTTCGACGGCGTGGGGCATGCTCAGCACGTTGTGATCGAGGACTGGGAGGCTCGGGACGCCCGCTGCAGCCGCGGTGCGGGAGAGGGACTCGTCAGCCTTTTGCTCGCAGTTGTCTGCTCCCATGCGCACCGCGCGGAGAAAGAAGCTGCAAGCGGCTGCAAAGTCCACGGAGTCCGCAACGCCACACCGGTCCTGTCAGGCAGCCAGCTCAAGGTCGGAGTCTCGATGAGTCGATTCCAAGTTCTTTGGAGCAGACTCAGCAGAGGAGTCGACGGATGTACCAGTCCCGGGACCCTGTCCCTGTCAGGAGGTCTGCGCTCGCTTGCGATCAGCATGGCGACAGGGATTTTGTCCCCGGCAGGCCTGGGCAGGGCACTCGGATCGTCTCCATCACGCACCCAGCGAGGCAACTGAGACACCTTTCCGAGCATGCGGTTGAGGTCTGGTCACTCTGGCTTGTCGAGGATCGGCCTCTGCCTGCTGGAAACCCTGATCTTCCTTGCTCAGGTGAGACTTGACTGCAAGGTGTTTGTGATCGACAGCGAGGCTATCAGACCCATTGGCTTCGAGCAGTCAAAAGTTGAGGGCATTCGCCTTGAGCTGCAATTCGCCGATCTCATGCCGCCGTGAGCGCGTCATTATCGACCGAGACTGGGACTCAGGTATGTCAGCCGAGAGACGAGGACAGAGTCTCTTGCAAGATCCGTCAGCCATTAAACCTTTCTTCACCTTGTTTGACTTCTTGCAAGTAGGTCTGTCGGCCTCCCCCCGGAAATACAGAGTGCGATAGGTGGGGGAAAGTCTCCGATTGGCTTGACTTGACCGATGAAATTATTCACCGTCAAAAATCTCAGCCTTATTAGGAGCTCGGGAGCCCTTGTTACTTATCAGCAACAAATATAGGGCTGATCTGATAAAAATGAATCGTGGATCTCAGCACGTGGTGGACTTGCATCCATAATGGCCGGGAAGGGAAGTCGGTTTGACCGAGCCGCGTACTGCCATCGATGATTGTTCCAATGAAGCGAGGCATCTTGTCGATCGACCCGGGAGCTGGAAAATATCCCATCCCGAACACCCGTTACCCTCCGATTGTTGTCTCACTCCATAACCTGCACGTCAGTGCTGATCTTTCCCGAGCCACTGATAAGACTGCGTTTGGCGAGAAAAAGCAGACCTGTCAACCACTCGAGGTCCTTGGTTGGCTCGCTGCGGCCCCCGTGCCCTGACGTCTTTGGACGATCTTCAGCCGTGTGGCACAGGCGATTTTGGGAGGTCGAATCAAAAGTGATTTATCAGGGTACAATGTTCAACTGAAGCAGCGGTTCAGGGACTGCAACATATCGTCAGAACCCGCTATTAGCATCCAACCCCCACTGCCAGACTGCTGTTTCAGTTTGAGGACTGGCGACTCCGAGAATTTGTGTCCACACAATCGGTGCAAGTTCGAGATACTCGAGGACAATCCAATGCCAGCGGCCGTTCAAGTTGACTAATCGCTTGAACGCCAGGCACAAAGTCTCAGGCTTTTTTTTTTACTTGAGAGACCAGTTCGGCGTGCCGAGTATGCGCTGCGTTCTTTCTGCATGCTACGGCAATCGTCTCCCTGTCAGGGCAGGTCCTTACACTTCAACTAGCTCTTGTGCTTTTCGATGTCACCAGGCGCTTTCGGCGTGATAGGCACTCACGGAAAGAAGATTCAGGTCTCCTTACATATTAGTTCAGGCTTATGTCTCGGGCAGGCTGGCGTTAGCTTTCAGCAATCTTGAACCTTCACATTCTAGTTCCAGAGTCAGCTCCTCTAGGCAGCCTACCGACCAGATCGGTGGTGGGCGACGAAATAAAGTTTTCCACGCGCCGATTGACGCCGTGGAAGCGCGCCGTTGAACTTCTCGGGGAAAATGACAATTCAAAGCCTGGGGGTTGGTGCCTCACCTAGCTGTACTTGGGCGCACCTAGCCCGTAACTTTTTGCGTACTACGGAGTACTGACTCACCAGTGCTGCTCGTCTGCATAAGATCATTGAGCGGATCGTCACGATCATGGCTCATTGATCCTTACGGAGGAGCGACGATGTCATGAGCGCCTTCGATCAACTTTGTGGTAAGACTTTGTGCTGAAGCTACCAGAACGCTTCGCTTTTGTAGAAGCGGTTGGGACTATTATGCCATTTATGGAAGAGACATAGGAACTTGAGACTCAGGCTTGACCGCTACCTGCAGAAGGAATTACTGTACCCACTACCGTATGCCACGCTCCTTCAATCACTGGCCTGCCGGCTGGTGGCCAAGGAAGCCCCCTCAAAGCATCAGGTCGGAAGTGCAGATTGCAGCCAACTCGAATCTCGGAAGGTGCGTTTTGGATTTCAATGCGGCGTCGCAGGGGCACTCTTTCCAAAGTGACGGCAATGACCCGAGGTCCTTCATCTCGCTCAGGACAGGCGTTGGAAACAATACAAAATTTCTCCAGCCACAGCACCAGCCCGCGATTCGCATCCTGGCTGCGTGCCACTGCCCCAGCATCTTTGAGCTCGACGATCAGCGGATCAGGCCTGTGGAACGGAACGGGCGAGATGCACAGATGGAAGACTGCAGAGCAGATTGCCGCAGGTATTTTGGGCGCCCAAGGACCTTGGTCCAACGGAGCGCAAGCCACTTCACGCCCACATCTCCGGATGTCCCTTTGGTTTCGATCAGTTGAAACTTGGGCGTCCTTATCAGGTCATACCGTAGGCCTCCCGATGCCGTTCTACTGTAAATTCCACGCCATGCCGCACATCAAGGAACCGCACATCCGTTTGGCGACCGCGGGGAGGTCCAAAATCAGCGCCACCGCCAACCAGCACGAGTTTTCCGAACAAACACCAGAAATGGAACGTTGAGAAGCGGACCCATGTTTGCCAGCGCTGTTGGCTCTCGAAGCTCGCAGTATTTATTCCCTGCTGCATTTCTAAGTTTGGAGTCTACTGTACAGTCAGTCTCGCAAGCATAGACTATTCCAGCAATAATCTTTGTCCAGAAGCAAGATTCTATTTGTGGGCCGAGCAGGATTCATCATCCACTCATTTTGCTTTTCGATTCGGCAGCCAAATTTGGGGTGGCCATGGAGAATTTATTTTAATCTTTCGTCGCGACTTGCCAGTCAATCATCTGGTCCTTTCATACCGGAGGAGGCGCTGCTTACGTTTCTTCTTATGTTGTCGGGGGCGGGTCCATCGAGGCAGGCGACCCAACTGCGGCAGGGTGATTGGGCCGAACAGGGGCCTTCGGCGTGAAGATCCCTTGCGTTTCAAGAATTCGTGAAGGGCAAGGATTCGAGATCGGCCTAGTCCCGAAGGAGACTTTGCGGTGGGTAGCCCCCTTCCCGGAGACGTGCACTGCTGGAGCATGCGAGTGTCAGGACTCAGAACCCTGGCCAGCGCGCCAGAGCTAAGGATCCCTGCAATCTTGAATATCCCACTGGGTGCGGGTACGGAGGAAGGTGACGGCGACTCGGCGAGCGGCGAGCAACGTGCAACTCAGAGACTCAGAGTGCAGCGGACTGGCATGCACTGGAACTAGCACTGGCACTGGCACTGGCACTGGTGCCGGGACTGGCAAAGCGGCGGTACTGCAGCAGGCACTGAGGCATATCTCTCTCCTGCTGCTGCTCTTTGCGGCCCGTCTTGCTGCCAGACTGCCAGTTTACCCCCTCCCCTCGGACATACCTATTCGAGCCATCGTCCATCGTCCATCGTCCATCGTCCATCGTGGGGATGAGGGGTCGGCCTCTCGGCGTCCCTGCTGCCCAATTGCCCCTCGTCGGCCCGTCGAGCATGTCAGCAACATCCACCACTCATCTCAGCAGCTCCGCCCTGCCCCCCGGACACTGGGCCCTCTAGGCTCTCGCGCCACTCAAGTACAAACTACAGCACGGTATAAAGCTACTTCCCACCCAGAGCTTCAGCCCCAGCCCCAGGCTTCGGGCCCCAGTCTAGCTCCCCCCACCACCCATGCGCACAATTCCAACAGTTCTGCCCGCGTTCTCTCCCATGGCATGGCGAGCCGGCACTACCAGCCATGATTCTAATCACGCACCTACTATGTGGTCATTGCCACTGATATTTCGGACGAGGCCCACCTGCAATAACAACGACATGAGGCCCAGATAGTGACGGGTTTGCACCTGACCTTCGCCCTAAGAATACCCCCAGCCAGTCCGAGGAACAGAACCTAGGTAGCTGCTCATTACACGTCCGTCTCGAACGGGACCAAAACAAACAGTTGATGAATACTGACCTCAAAAAGGCACCTCGCCGCAGCCGGGTTCCCTTCGGAAATATTGCAAGTATGGGTACATGCTTCTATGCTTGTTCGTGGTAATATCGCCCATCCTTGTCTTCTTTCTCTGGCGGTCGAGCATACAGTGCTTTCCTGTCCATATCGACCTGGAAAACATCTTCCCTCCTTGGTTATTATTATACCAGCCCTTCGGTTTTCTGGGTGATGGGGTGCAGCTTCTCTGCTGACGCCTCATTCTTTGGACCTGTCCTGTCACATACTGCCGATCTCGATTCTATCCGGCAACTCGACACCTCTAGCATCCCTTCACACACACTTCGTCCCCAAAGAGATCGCCCCTGCAGTTCAAGGAACCGTCTTGGACTAGATCTGGAGTTCCCACTCGCAGCCCTATATGATTAGCAGACGCCAATCAGACCCCACTGTTCCACGCACTTCACTGTCATTCCGGGTCTCGGGCCCATCTGGAGGATTTCATACACAGTCCAGGTAACCTTACTATCCTTCCTATTACGGCGCACGGTACTTCCCTGGAGATGAATCTTAGCCAGTGTGGGGGGGGGTGAAGGCTGTTCTTCATAAAAGTCTCTAGTCCCCACTCGCCTAGCACTACCTCGTACCTCACCTCCTTCTTTCTTTCAAAGGTCACTTCTGCCTCTACTACTTGATGTTTCTCTTCTTTTAGTTTCAAGATATTTCTGTCGAGATGTTGCTCACTATTAAACAGCCAGCACATCACGGTTACAAGTCTTTCCATGACTATACTCCTCCTACACCGCCGTCCACCTCTCGTTTCTCTCCTGCGGTTGCCTCGACGGGACCGTCACTCCCTCCCATACCTGCCACCAACAAGTCTCTTCCTCCTCTACCGGCTGCAAAAGCGACTCCTCAGCCAATGTCTACACCCCATCGTGGCTTGCCTCCACCGGCGGCCATGACACTGCCTCAATCCACACAGCAACCACCGCCAATAGGTCAACCGCCCTTAAATCAGCCTATGGGACAGTTGCCTGCTCCACCACAGCAATGGCAAGGGGCAGAGGAATCGATGAGGAATTGGTTGCATGCCAAGGCCGAAGAAGACAAACGAAAGCAAGAGGAAGAGAAGACTCGACAAGAGTCACTTCGACTAGAGCAACGAAAGATCGAGCAAGATATGCTGAGGACGTCATTGAGTGGAGGCATTCCTCCCTACATGATTCCCATGGTTTTTGCTGGCATGGGAGGGGGCAATCTCCCAAATGCCAGCTTAGAATGGGCCCAACACTACATGGCACAAGCTCACCATCTCCAACAACAGCAGCAAATTCAGCAGCAGCAATTACTTCCCTCGCAGGGTCAAACTTCGCCCGAGCAGGTACAGAGGAGAGATTCTCGAGTCCAGCCATATGGGGGACAGCAGCATCCTGCGCCTATGACTGTTCCATCAACGCCTATAGGGACAGTGAGCTCTCAAACACAAGGCGCTGGCTTTCTGCCGAGCTATCCAATGTCACCAGCATCTCGAGCACGCCAAACTGTTCCAGCACAGAGCGCAATTGCCAGGCAGCCTCACGCGTCTCACTTACCTAGGCTGAATACGGGAGAAATGCATATCCAACCCCCCCCACCAGGTCCGAGCATGCAAATACTTCCTGGCCAACCAAGTCATCCGTTGCAGCAATCACAGTCAGCACAGCAGCAGGAACCACAGTCGTCTCCATCAATTTACTTCCACCATTGGCAGCCGCCAACTACGCAAGCAGGCACTTCCGGAAACGCGAATCAACCCTCAACCCCTTCAGGCAAGCTTTAATGGTTTATTCATGTCGAAAGAGCTGCATTTTAATGTTTATCCCAGATCATACTTCATCTCCGAAGAAACGCAAGGCTACGGGACCTCAACAGGCTGCGCCGCCACCAACCTCGCAGCCTCAATATACTTCTCCCCCATTCTCGCAGACTGGTTCGTCTGTCTCGAATACACCCTCGAGCCGACGTCGCGGCCACTCGAGACAAAGAAGCGACATGTCAAGTCGAGGTGTCGACTCTTACGGACGGCCCACGAGTCGCCATCGCCACACGGAGAGCACTTTCAGTGTTCAAAGTGGGGCATCACCACAAGCTCAAGGTTCTGAGCAACAAGGACCAGCGGCAGCAGGAGAGCCGCGGCGACGATCGGGGGGCTCGCATCCCGTTTCATCAATGTTGGAGCAGAGCGAGTCGCGGCCATCGTCATATTCGCAGCAAGCACAAAGAGACCCTCAGTATTCGGCTGGACCGGAGATGAGGTATGAGGAACGACGTTCGACGCCCGAAGAAGACAGTTCAAGACGAGCAGGTGTTGCCAAGCGAGATGATGAGCGAGATTAGAGTTGTTTCAAAGATAGTTGTCGACGATTTGATGCGCCCCATACAAATATCCTACGCGAGATGAAATGATCGCCAGCGAACATGTTCATCAACAAAAACGAAACGAAACGACCACGACTAAAACGAGATTCGAACTCCTTCGACATGTTCAGCCAACTCCGAGCAGTATTTTTTCCAGCTTTTGCAATGTCATCCTGCAGCTCCGCATTATGGACGGTTTAGAAGATACCCATTTTTCTGCATTATTATTGCTGGCCACTAATTTCTATTATACTTTCTTTAGTTGTTTTAAAAAGAGTTGAAGGGGGTTCTATACAATCTGTACATCATTCATTTTCCTGCTGGGCAAGGACCCATTGTATCATATTATCATTTGAACTAGACGCTGGGTCACCCCTCCTGATTGCGCAGATTTGTTCGGGCCGATCGTCTGCAGCGTTCTCGAAGGACGGCAGGCTGGAGGGGAATATTGTACATATTGATATTAGTTTCTAGAAACGCGGGAGAAGGATCGGGGCTACTCTGGGATGGGTCAAAGAAGGAAGGAGGTTAAGAAACATGGATTGCATGGGAAGAAAACCAGGAGCGAGCAGTCAGTCTCGGGACGGTCTTCCTGTGGATAGTTGAAAAAGCCGGACAATTCTCGACGAGAAAAGCAATCAAAAAGACAAATTCTCGCGATACCCTCTCTATACTCTGTCATCGGGAAATCTCCTCATTCTGCACGGCGTCCGCGTTACCAGCCGCACCTCTCTTCACCCCAAAATGGAGATTAGCCATGCGCCAAGAGGAGACGATCAAACGTACGCGTTCCCCTCATCCTTGCGAATGGGCCTTATGGAGAACAGAGATCAGATCCTGGGAAATAGGAGCCGCAGTATTGCGGGGATGTTAGCAGCACAGACGTTTCACATCGATATGAACCTGAACCCTGCACGCCCATTAAACCCACGGAGCAACTTTCGAACCAGGAAATACTGTAGGAAGTCGGTAAGTTTGACGTGACTGGGGATCATAGCACCTCCTCTATTAAGATCTTGATCTACTGTAGAAGGCCGGTTGGAAGTGCTGGGATTGGTGTATCTGATCTTCATGAAAGATAGGATGAATTGAAACCCATCTGGAAGCGCGACTTCCCGGCTGCAAAAACTCGAATCCCGGGACTCGGACTTGGTGAGAAGGCTGGGAATGTGGATATACTGAATGCAGCCGCCAGCGTCGCTGTTGCGACAGCCCGCAACGTGGCATGAGGTGGAAATTCCGTGTGTGGAGTTCCGAATAATGAATGATGGGCTTCTTCCCGCAACTAGTTTTAGTTTTGCTTCAACTGGCGCCGGCTAGGAAAGGCTCGTCGGCCCCCATAATTCTAGAATTGCAGCCTTTCACTCAACGAGACATTGAATCTCCGCCCGTCACTGACGTATTCCAGGAGCGGCACGGATAGCGGTATGGTACCTTGTCCCTGTTGATCCGGGCCGCCCCAATCGGTGCTACACCACGTTTTGGGACGAGCCATTTCAAGGTAGCCAGATCCCCTCAGGCTAACGACAGCAAGAAATAGCCTCAGTAACTCGTACCGACGTATCTAGCCGTGTTTCCATTATCCTTTCAACTTTGGGTATTCTAACCCGTGATGGCGGCAAGACTCAGCGCGGGTTACCGTAGTGGAAAGTGGTCGAGATAGGGAGTAATAACGAGGCTGCAGACGCCACATCTTCAACCCCAGCCACAAAAGCCAAGATGACAACTCCTTCCGGGGGGTGGATCACATGTTGGTGCTTCATTGACGGGAAGGCAAGGTCAGCTGCGGGAAATTAACATGCAAGCCGATATAGCAATTGCTCATCGTCTCGCTTACGGGATTTAGATTGGGTGGAGCAGGGACGTCGTAGTCCCGATTCGTCGACTTTGCGTTTCAGATAGAATCCGGGTTCGTCTGATTTGTCTCCTTGTGTGTTCCTCTGTTGACATGCTGTGCTCGCTGCAATCTAATGCGCAATATGCAACTTGTGCAGGGCATGCAGGTACACCGTCCCGTGATGAGTTAGTCATACATAAATCTTCCAAATGCAGGCTGCTTATCGTTGTGCAACCTTGAGCAGTAGTGCAGCTTGTTTAATATTGTGCCGTGGTGACTGAGCGGGTGTGATGTAATGTGCATAGATACATTGCCGAAGTGTAGAAATGTATTGGATGTAAAGTATACCCATATTAGAAGAAATTCGATTGTGGACGGTTTCGGGATCCAGGACTTTTTGATGGTAATAGCTCTATCAACTAAGCTGGATCTTCCTGCGAGTGGAAAGATGCGTCTGAAGAGTGCGGGACGAAAGGGGTTCACATTCAGGAACATGACCATGCTATGTCGAGTTTGGGAAGTTTCTTTGTGGATGAAGGCCAGGATAAATTGAACCTGGGTCGATTTCTGGGAAGTATAGTTTGGCCGCGATAAGCTTGGAAGGGGTAGAACGGCGGTCAGTCTTGAGCACGCTCTGATGGAGAAGTTCGTGGGAACGAAGTCAGTATGGCCAGAGAGATCTGGATTTCCAATGCACCATTAGGAAAATGCCAGACGAAAGCAAAACAAGGAACCTACTCGGAACCCCCCACTCTGTAAGAATTCTCACCATGCTGAAACAACTCAGGAATAGAAGTGAGCGGCCAACAAGTTTGCACATGATGCTTGAGAACTACTTGTCCTGAGTGTCAGGGCAATGGAGGGCCGAGTAACATTGGCCTGCTCAATATCGAAGACCGATTTCTACCGCCATACATAGCTTAGTGTCAAGTAAGAGGCATATGATTCGTAAACAAACATCAATGACGTCCATATGCTTCATAAGAACATAAGGTTTGGGCGGCCGACAAGAACATCTTTCAGACCTAGCTGTTAATGCCGACGGAGAACTCCTATTCTGAAACCTACACCCTAGCGAAATACCCCTGAGAATAATTCAGTACCAACATTGCCACATCAGTGGGGAAAGAACAGTCACGCGCTTATGCATTAGGCGGACTTACACTGCGTCCGCAGCTTCCTGTTCTGCCTGACCCTTGAAAACTGGATGCGTCACTCCTTCCTTGGAAACACAGAGGCACCTGGGAAAGCTCGCCACACCTCCCCTCAAGAATCCATGCAAGTTACTGCAGTCCTTACATGGAGCATGTGCGATTGAAATTAGGTACCGAGGGGTTGTGCATCTTGCCCCTCGGGTTCGGTGGTCAGACTGAGGGGTTGTCACAAGACTTAGACATGCTGAACTCAGATACTGAACGAACCGCCCCAAAGTTTGAATGGGAATCGGCTCCGCCACCGGAGGGAGGAACACAAGTTATAAGCGAATCACAGTTCTGATTCGGGGGAGGGAGGACCCGAGTGAGGAAGCGAAAGTCAAGGTGGCCAAATGCGTCCTGACGGGAGCCCCAAGAATAGAACAAACTAACAAGTTACATCCATCCATTGAGGTTGATGATGTGAAGACTTTCCCAATATTTCTAACGATGAACTGTTAGAGTTGGCAGGCGAGTGAGGTTGGTGGAAGCGGACTTTTAGGTCTTGGCCCAAATGATTTGTAGTCAAGAAGCTGGGTCAGGAAAGGCTCAAACCCCAACTCTCCATTTGACATCCCCGTTTCCGCTACTTCTACTTGACTGCGGAGGGAGATGGTGTGGAAAACAAACAGGCAGGTGGAGCAATTGTACAAAAAGTCGATTGGAATGGCCCACTCTCGGGTTATGCGGAACAATTCGATATCAGAAGCTGTCGACAGGCTCCACAAACCCGAAAGATACATTGACTGAACTAGGAAGCAAAGGCTAGGACGAGGTGATACTTCACTAGTGTTCAAGGGGCTTAGACAAGGTGGATATTTTTTTGTCTCATATAGAAATCCACCCAGGCAACTTTGCTACAGAATGTCAATATCCCAAATGCTCCTGGAACATTGAGTGCGAGGTGCAACAAATATTTGGGGGTCAGATTCACTCTGGAAGCTATCTCTGAGGCGCGTATCTGCGTTCTTGTCAGTGATGGATATATTGAATGAGAATTGAGAAAAGTGAAGGGTGAGAAAGTGAAGCTGCAAAAGAGATCCAGAGAGGAAATCGCTGATTACAACACATTTTCTGATATTTCGCCTAGTGAACTCGGGTTATAGTGTCAGTTTTTGCCTGTCTCTTCTGCTTCTCTCAGGGCCGCTTCGAGATTCAGCCCCAGGACTCCAGAAACCAGGTCCGATGTGACCCGTGAACTAAACAGCAGGCGAGCCTGCGGGTCAGCACATTTATAGAGGTTAGACACGGCTTTTGCCTTGATAACAATGCATTGGTATTCATCAGCAAGTCATAAATGCGCCATTTCTGGCTCAAGCTCACGATTGATCGTCAGCAAACTTGCTGCCGTTGAACTTTCAAGGGTCGACCTTTGAACATTGTACTTGCAGCAAATGCGACTGTATAAGGTAAGCAATAGCACCATCATTTGGGACGAAGGAAAGTCCATCGTGGACGGAAAAGCACCAAGATAGAATCACCGGCATGGCATGGTCACGTGACTCGATACTGGCTTTCTGCCGGGCATCTCGAGTCTCCGAAAGGTTGCCGTCCCAAACCTCGAAGAGCACTAGCGAAGGACTTGACAGCAACAGCCACTCGGCTTGAGACGGGCCTATAAAAGAGGATGCAGTCTGCACGGCTTAGCATATAGGCTTTTCGCTCCTTGAGCTGGTCAAGACTGCTCCCAAGAGTTACTGACTCCATTCTTTGGATCTTGTGAAACCGTCAGGATATATACCATGAGCGCGTCCATCGTACATCCGCTATCGCATGAGATGTGATTTGTGAGATGTCTGTAAGGAGATGGCTCGAAAGGACGGTGTAATTTCAATCCGTTGAGGGTGGTTAGCTCCTACGGTATTGGTTCGCTTATATAATGATCAGCCCCTATCCCGTTTCGAGGCCATATGTCAGCCGCCAAGATAAGCGCGTTAGATCTCAGAGCAGAGTAACCATATTCAACGAATGAGCATGAATTTGCCATTCAACTCTACTAGTTCTCTTAGGCGAACAAAAGGTCGAGATTGATCACAGGAGCCGGAGAACATTGACGGAGTATGGATTAGAAGCTGGACAGCTTACTGGAGTACGCAAATACTCCTGCTTTAGCTCCTGAGGATTTTCTAGCTTTTCAGTCGGGATTCTGAAAGCAACTCCTCTTTCCATATTATAACCAGTATCCATCCCCGCCAGGAATTCTTCAGACTGCGTTGTCCACGGCTCGACTATTGAACAACCTCTCCCCCGCTTTCAATCTCTTGTCACCAAAGCACACCAACATAATATTGCTGCCAGCATCACAAATTTTGGATTCAACCTTGTGAAATGGCGACTTTAACCGCCACGAGCTACGAATCTGTGGATGTGGTCGTTGTCGGGGCTGGATTGAGTGGGTTGCAAGCGGCTCTTGACGTTCAAAAATCTGGCCTTAGCTGTGTCATACTCGAAGCAAGAGATCGAGTGGGCGGCAAAACCCTCTCTCAGCCTTTAGCCAGCGGGAAAGGGGTAGTTGATTTGGGTGCGGCATGGCTCAACGAGGCCACACAGCCAAAAATCTATGCATTGGCGAAAAAATATGGCTACGAAACTGTGATACAGCCTTTCAAAGGGGACGGAATTGTGGAGGATACAAGCGGGACTATTCACAGAGTCGCCCAGGATCACTTACCTGATGTTAGTTCGTTTTCTGGTACGTTCTTCAAACACTGGGCTGACTCTGTATGCCAGCTGCCGGCTGCGACTTTACGAGCCATAGGAATGATTACCAGCTTTTTGGAGACAGAAGCTGCCAAATTAGACCTCCGCCACCTTCCAATCTCCGAGTTTGACAAGCTCACAGTCAGCGAGTTCCTCAAGAAGAAAGGAGCTAATGAAGATACATACAAGTTCTTTGAAACGACCATAAAGGGTTTGTTGGGCGTCGATGCCACCGAACTGAGTCTGTTTTTTTACTTGGATTATATCAAGAGCGGGGGAAGTCTTGAAGAGCTTATGTCAGAGAAAAGTGACGGTGCACAATATCAGCGACTTCGTCAAGGCAAGAATCCAATAATGGTCATCCAGTCAGTTGATTCTAATTATCTTCAAAGGAATGCAATCAATTTCCAAAGGGATGGCGGGCGATCTCCAACCCGGATCACTCTTCCTAAACAGCCCAGTCTCCCACATCCACCAAGAGAAGAACCCTTCAACCTGCGTAGTCACGACTCAGAGAGGGAAACAGTTCCGAGCCAAAAAGGTCATTATTTCGATCCCAACACCGCTCTACAGGACCATCAAGTTCTCTCCGGCACTGCCGAAAGCCAAAATGACGTTGGCCGACTCAACCACACTTGGATACTATGCTAAGACAATCCTCATCTATGACAAGCCATGGTGGACCGAGCTTGGCCTCAGAGGTTCCTTCATCTCATTGACGGGCGCCGTATCCTTTTCATACGATACCTCCGTGGAAGCCGACGCCCAGTATTCCATTACCTGTTTCATTGTAGGCGGTACGGGACGCAAATGGTCTATCCTATCCCCAATTAAAAGACGTCAGACTGTCTTGGACCAAATCGCAGCAATGGTTGGAGATGAGCATGGGCATCGAGTGTATCAGACGGAAGAAATTATCGAGGATGAATGGATCAAAGAGCACTGGAGTCAGGGTGCCCCCAGTCCAGTCATGGGCCCGAACTTGCTGAACAAGTATGCTGACGTGCTGCGAGTTCCTTGTGGCAATCTGCATTTTGTGGGAACGGAGACTGCATATGAGTGGAAGGGGTATATGGATGGTGCAGTAAGTGCTGGTGAACGAGGCGCAGGAGAGGTGATCCAGGCTTTAATCAAGCCTGCTGCCGGCCAATCGTGAAATCAGGCACCGAGAGATACAAGAGGAAAGAGACCAGACAAAAGAACATCGAAAGCACAGTAATGGGCCAACCAAGTGTTGGGGGGGAACCCCTTCCTATTTCCGACTGTTCCTTATTGGCACGAAATACACACTCGAGTTACATAGGTTCTCAAAAATCTTCGGTCTTCAGGACTTCAGTTCGTGGTCGTGCTCACACCTCGACAAGAAACCCTTTGAGCGTCGTATATGCGTGTTAAGTTGACTGGGGACCTCCGTTCTACAAAGACAATGACAATGGCTTTCGAGTAGATTGATTTACTCACAAGAGAGATGGCCGCACATGATATTGTTCATAGCTTCTCTAGGGAATATTTGGACGATTTGAAAACATCGGTGTTCGGTCTTTGTGCCGCACATAAATATTCACATGGTGTTTCGGCGTTCAAATCAACACACGCAAATACTGGATGCCTTCACATGATTCCCAGCGACGTATATAACTTCTCACCTCCCCCTTCAAGAAACTTATTGCAAGGACCAGATGGCTTCTTTTGCAGCATCAATTCGTCCAAACATCTCACCACCATGCGAGTCCTCCTCCTTGGGGCGACCGGGAACCTGGGCAGCCGATGTCTCCCCGCTCTGATTGCCCACAAGCACGTCGTCACAGTCTTCGTTCGCAATAGCTCAAAACTTCGAGCCATGGTGTCCCCCGCACTGCTCGCGCAAGCTAACGCAATTGTAGAGGAGGACGCGACGGACTCTACAGCTCTGAAGAAAGCGATTCTCGACCACGACATCGAAGGCATCATCGACGTAGCCGGAAACATAGTACCACCCTGGAAGGAGTCTCTGCTTCCCAAAATCGCCAGTGCTGTGAGGGACGCGGCTGTTGCAGTTGGGAAGCAGAGAGGGAAGCCGTTGAGAGCATGGATCACGTCCCATCTGGGAATTCTGGAGTATTCAGGGACCAGTTATCTCATTCAAGACTTGTATGACATACACTTCCTGCTCTGAGAAATTCAATTTGCTGATATATTTTCCACAGCGTGCCAAACTTTGCTAGTTCTCAACACCAGGTAACACGTGATGTTTTGAAGCAATTCCAACGCATGATTTGAAATGGTCGTTAGTTGCCGTCACGAGGATGGTACCGTTGGATCCTAAGCAAGGTCTGTTTGAGCCGATCAATGCATCACAATCTCATGATCTTCTTGTGGGAGCGACTGCTCCTCCTGCTTGGGAGAGCACATGGTTGGGGAGTGTTCCATTGATTGGACCCCCTCTAAATGCAATCTATGTCTGCCTTGTGTTGTATCCGACGAAATATGAAGCCGTTGCTGATCTTCTGGCTGAAGATTTGGAGAAGGAAAATTCGGAGTGGATTGGAAAGAAGGTTGGCATGAAGGAGAAGAGGAGAAAGGACATTTGAGGGGAGCGGCTTGCGCAGAAGGAGTTCGGGTTAATTTTTATTCCTACACCAGTAGTAGGTGATGGAGTAGTAGGCAATTGTTCGATACGGCGTGTTAGGGGGAACTGGGGAAATTGCCTCATGGGAATCATGACTCTTGCCGCAGCTTGAGATCGAGCTTCTGGAGCTTCCATTTAGAGTTTACCTATTTATACAATTTCAATTGAATAAAGTTTCATGCCGGACAATACGTCCGTGGTGAAGTAACAAGAGAAAAACCAGAGATTGCGATAGCAATGATGGAATGCATGTTGGATTGTTGGATGGAAAGGACTGGCTTTTATTCACCGTCTGGGTCCACGCTGGTGGGGGTGTAAGCTGGTTTGCGAGCTTGTTACCTCCTGAATTGCCATGATCCTCGTAACCCCACTTCTTGGAACCGCCTTCCAATCCAGTAATAAGGGGAGATATCAAGGTTATACATCTGTTCTTTACCTTAGCTTTAGAACTTCACGTAGAGCGTACGTGCTGTAGCTCATACAATTCATTCATCTCACGTCCTCTCTATATCACATCTGGTATCAACACTTCCAGCCAACATAAAGCACGCTCCAATACGAAGAACAGTGAATCAATGCATCAATATGCACAAGAAAAATATCCACACACCAACGCCCACGCTGATGAAAGAGACAGTTTCGTGTATGTTCGTCCATCCTTCCGTCCTTGTATACACATGTTCTCAATAGAGACCAGTTCGTCTCTTTCGCGTCAACCATGCATCTCATCTAAACTTCAACTCTCGTATTATCATATGCAAATATCCGAACACTGGCTGCGATATGTTCATGTGTTCCTTGTGCTTCGGCACCGCCGAAGGCTATTATTTATGTACGTCACCCCCTAAGCCTTTAAGCACCTCCTATGCGCTCTCTTTAGTCTCGGTTGTTGACAATGGCTCATTTTCTGACTTCGTCTGCTTTGTCTGAAACTTCGTAGGGACGCTTTTTGGAGAGTGTTCTTCGTCACGCTGTGGCATCCTGCCAATATTAGTCTGGAAATTGGCATCCGTACTGAATCCATAGTCTTGTTTATGATCTGTTGTCTGTGCCGGCTGGGAAAGAGGAGAAGGGCTCGTAGCGCTGCTAACGCTCTCTCTCGGAGTTGTGGGCGTTGCCGTTCCGGACGAGCCGCTCCGGACGGACGGACTGGCAGAGCCGTTCATTTCCTGCAGGACCTTGTCTGCTACACATTTCGCTTCTGCTTGAAGATTCGGGGTCGGGAATGGCTAAGCAGGATTAGCTGCTGAGAGGTGGAGATGGAAGAAGGGTACGAACCTGTTGAATATACTGATCTAATTTCTTCTTCAGCACATTCGAGCGAACTGGCTTCGCAAGGTAATCGTTCATCCCTGACTCCAAGCATTTTTCTCGATCTCCTTGAATAGCAGATGCAGTCATAGCAATGACTAGTGTTCCTCGAACAGCGTCTATTGGATCTCTTCGAAGCAGTTTGGTGGCTTCGTATCCATCCAGGACAGGCATTTGAACATCCATGAGTACGATGTGATATGGTTGACCAGCTGTAGCCTTCTCCCGCAGACCCTCGACAGCTTGCTGACCATTCTCGTAAGCATCCACATATTTGAACCCAAGCTTCTTCATAAATTGTACAGCGATCTTCTGGTTCACGGGATTATCTTCTGCTATGCAAATACGCAACTGGTCCCTGGGGATATGAGAGAAGTCAGAATATGGAGTATTCGACCGCGCACGCTCGGTCCTGGCATGCTTCGCAATTGAATCTTGTTGGTCGATACCGTTCTGAATATCTCCCGCAATTGCTTCTTTGGCTTTGGGAAAGGTGACGCTGAACCAAGCAGTTGTGCCCTCTCCCTCAACACTTTCGAGTTGAATTTTGCCACCCATCATCGATTCGATAAGTGATTTGCAGATGCTGAGGCCGAGACCACTTCCACCGTATTTTCGTGCTGTGCTCGCATCTGCCTGGCTGAACGGCTTGAATAATTTCACCAATTGCTGAGGCGGAATACCAATGCCAGTATCCTTGACCCAAAACGTCAATTTGACTTGTTCACTTGTCTCCCAGTCGGTTCTAGCACCAATGGTGATGGATCCGTTCTCTGTGAATTTGAGACTGTTCGAAACTAGATTGCCCAAGACTTGATGCAACCGCACTGGATCGCCAAAGATGAGGGATTGAGGAAGATCGATGTCTTGTAAGATCTCGACGTTTCTGACATTCTTCTTGTCCCTGTTGCTGTACGAAACAGACCGGACGACCTCCCGCATCATCTCATCCGCTTTGAATGCAACAATGAACAATTCCATCTTGTCGGCTTCCATTTTGGAGAAGTCCAGAATGTCATTAATGACGGTGAGAAGCAGGTCGGCAGAGACACGAATCGAGTCAGCCATCTCAGCTTGATCTTTTGTTAGCTCACTGTCCCTCAATAGCTCAGAATTCCCGATTACTCCATTGAGTGGTGTTCTGAGCTCATGTGAAACATTAGCTAAGAAGATCGACTTTGCTTTGGCAGCTTCCTCGGCGAGCTTGACATTCCGTAGTGCCTCAGCCTTTGCCAGATTGGCTTGTTTCTCGGCGTTCAGAGCCTTTGCAAGCGCTTTCTTTTGAACGTCCACCATTGAGTTGTTGAAAGCGGAAACCTTTTCGACTTCCTTTAGCGTCAAGGCATTTGAGTAACTGATACCGATCTGATTAACAAGCAATTGCAAGACAGTGAGGTTTCGATCAGTGAAGGCGTTTGGTTCTCCTTCGAGATAGAGAACCCCCAGAAGCGGCTTCACACCGTGGCAAATCGGGATCGCAATGACGGACTTTCCGACGGGATTTCGAGCTGCCCAAGCCTCACTAACATTGCTAAATCGCTCATCGTGGATCAAGTCTGGAAGAAACACCGTCTCCCTGAAGCGAGTGCAGTAAAGAATAACACCTTCAGCCACAAGAGCTGTCTCATTCAGAGGAATTCCTGGGATATGTGCCACCGCTCCTTTCTCAGAATCGCCACTCGCTGCAATGCTCCAACCGACTGGATCATCTTCTTCGACGACGATAGCAGCAGAAGTTGCCAGGCCACCACAATTCTGAAGAATAATCTCGCACATCGTCTTGAGGAGTTGATCCACTTGCAATACGCTCGAGATGACCTGCGAGCTCTCTAAGATTGAGGTCAAATCTAGCATATCGAGAGCGGGTAAGCCTGAGCCAACATCAGGTCGAGCTGAAGCCCCTTGCCATTGTCCAATGCGATCGCCACGCGTTTCCGTTATAATAGCTCGAGTCTGTGGGCGTTCTTCATCCTCATTACCTTCTAGCGTTGTGTATTGCACGGGAGCCGAATCGCCCGCAAAGTCTGTTTGAGCAAAAGCATCGGCTGTACGCTCGTTTTTTGTCGGTCCTTGCAATAGAAGACTGTGCTCCTGTTCGATATATTCAGCAACACCTGGAATCTCTAGTCAGTATTACTCCATTAGGAAGTTGCAATGTTGCAAAACTCGGGGACCATATAGGGGCACAAACAAACTCGAGAATATACATACCGGTAGCACCGAGATTTCGGTAAAGGGATAAAGCTTCTCGCAGTGCCCCCTTAGCTGCTCGCCTCGAGCTGGTCCGCAAGAAGAATCCAGCCAGGAGATAATTTCCGAGCGCCTCTTCGAACACGAAATCATGAGCCGCAGCATGATCCAAACTCTTCTCGTAGGAAGCCATCGCCCCAGCATGATCAGCCTCCATCTCAGAGATCTGGGCAGCGAGCAATTCCGACCAACAAAGATAATTGATATCGCTGACAGCTTGCCAGTCAACGATCTTTTTCCGCAGTTCTTTCATCTGAGATGTAACTTGTGCAACGTCGTTGAGAAGCTCATTTTCCGATGGGCCAAATCCGACATTCGAATGATGGTTGTCATTTTTGGGTTGGACTCGTCTCAGTGGATTCTGGAGTTTATCCCACATCAAGCCCGCCAGAGACAAGCCGTGCATGAACATGGTAAATCGAGTATTGCGAGCCGACCATATGTTATCGATGTTCTCAAGGCACGTCGATCCGATCTCGATAGCTCTCTGGTAATGGCCGTATAAGAATAAGGGAGCAATCTCAATTCCCTCATAAAACAAGAGCGGTCGATCGCTGTTCCTTAAGGAGCTCCTTAGCCAAGCTTTGTACACCTCAGAATTGTGTGAGTCGTCACTCATGATCCCCAAAGGATCTTTTGTAAAGGTCTTGCCTTGTAGCGCACGACACACTTGGCGGACAGCGATGCCCATGGTCCCACCACGCGTATCAAGCTGCCAATCCTGAATTTCCTCGATTCCAAAATGAAGAAAAGATTCCAGTTCATTGAGGTTTTCGCTGGCAAAGAATTTGAGATTCCCTAGCAGGCCAAAAGTCAATATTGTTGTGATTCTGTTCCCAGTCTGAATGGCATATTCGACGGCTCCTTCCAATTGTGCTACCGACTCTTGCAGGTTGTTCGAAAGATGTCCAATGAAGAGGGAATATGTTGTGCTACCACGGCCCATTGTATACGGATCCCTCCACCTCGCCATGATTGCCAGTGACAGATTGCCCATTTCAGTGGCGAATTTGATCATGGTAAATCTGGTAATGGCGATCAATGCGAGGTGAAGGTACGCCATTCCGGATTGAGGGAAGTTGCCGCAAGTAAGCTGGGTATTGACCATGACCAACGACATTTGATAGAAGGTCAGCCTGTCCGTCCAGAAGGCAGCGCTTATAGTCTCAACTAAAACTGCTCCCACTGCTGCAAGATTAGAGTCTTTTGCCATGGTTCGTTTGATGAGATCATTCTGGTCGATGGACTGAATTTTGATGATCAGCCGTTCGAACTCAGCGTCACATTTCTCAAAGCTAGGCTCGTCCTCCACATCCACACCTAGTCCTGCCAGACACTGCTTTAAGGCTTTGAATGCAGATTGAGAATCGCCCTCTTGTGCGTAGATTCTGGACTGTAAGACCCAAGCAGGAGCTTTTTCGACAGCAGTTCTGGCATTGGAGAAGACGGACGATAGAAGTCGCTTAGCTTCCGAATATGATCCCATGTACAGGTAGCACTCGGCCGCTCTGGTATAGAACTGTAGAGTCTCGTCATAATACACGTCAATTTCGCCATCTTTCCATGGATTGTCTTGCAGCAGCGCGAAACAACTTGTGTAATATCTTGCAGCCGTCGACCTCGCTCCACTCTCCGTGGCGGACGTCGCACAATCGAAAAGCAACTTCCTAAATGACTGCCTGTGTTTAACACGCTCTCTGATGATCTCTACACATTCGGAGATATGCACTGCCGTGGTTGGTCGACTCTGTTCTTCGGAAATATAATATTTCATGAGCGTTTGAGCGATGATGAAATGCATCTTCGGTCCATTGCACTTGCGAAGAGAGGAAGCGGCTTGCATGTACCGATCATGGGCGAATCTAAATCGATCATCGTCTTCCGTGGCCACAATAATGTATGCTTGAATGGCAGCTTGAAGACCCTCTACGACATCTTGTTGTGAATGGGACAACGAGTACGGCTGGCTGGGCTCCTTATGAGGAGTCGAATCGTCGTAATCGAATTCCCCACTTAGAAGTCTCTGCACCAACTCGAAACTGAAACTCGAGCCAATTAGAGAAGCCCAAGCAAGGATTGATTGTGAAGGAGCTGGCAGTTCGTTCAAGCGGCTCGTAACGAACTCATGGTTCAGTATATCCGTATAGCTGGATGTTTCGAAGCGTTTGAACACCTTGTCGAGGTCATAACACCAGCGGCTCTCTCTGTAATCGTAATATATGCATTGCTTTCGATGGCAAGTATCCAACATCTCTCTCATATAGAATGGGTTGCCAGCACTTTTTGAATGGATGACGGCGGCCAGGGGGATTACCTCCGGCTTTGGCCGCGAAAGGGTTGCCGCGACGTAATCGACCATGTCCTCTTCTGTCAGAGGTTTTAGTGTGACGCGAGTGATACCCACGCCTGCGGCTTTGATATGCTCTGCCTAAAATCAGCATGGCCAGGCACTGAGGAATCAGGGGGCGCAAACTGATACCCTCTGTCTGGGGCGGGTCAATTATGCCTCTTATTCGCTCTGGAAGCACCTCGTCCGGCCTGTAAGTCACTATTATAATCATCTTCGGGCACCAAAAGAGTTAGCCATTGCTCGATAAAGGTTGTTACCGAGCATTGGGACAATGCCTCCCGCGATCATCAAGACTCCTTCAAACGGGAAACGGATTTCCGCCCACTACATACCTTCATTCTAGCAGCCACGATCTGGGTGATCAAATCTAATGACTCGTCATCCGCAAATTGCAAATCGTCCAAGCAAAAGCAGATGAATTTATGCTGTGTGAAGACACGCAGAACGTCCAAGAAGGTGTTCATCAATCGCATCGATTTGGTGGCAGTTCCAGCACGGAGGAAATCTTGAGAACTTTGAGCACCGAGAGATAAACTGTACAAGCTGTTATGTGAGCTCGAAGGGGATGAGTCTCGTCTCTTGGTTTCTGCCCGCAGGCTTTTGTTGTAGACCTGAGATAACGAGCTCGAGTGACCCAACTTTTGAGAAGTGCTCATTGCACCTAGTAAAAATTCTGGAAGGCCTAAGACTCTGTGGAGAAGTGGCCAAGCGGGTCGAACAAACTGCTTGAGCATGTGGTGGAATGCTGTGTTGGTGTTACTTTCGGAGAAAACTTGCTTAAAGAGACTCGAGAGGAGTTTGAGGACCGGACCAAACGGAGTCTTCTTTGCCTGATCAAATTTGGAGGATGCAAAATATCCTCTGCGGCGGGCTTCAACTTGGACCGATTGAACAAGGCAACTCTTCCCTAAGCCTGCAGTACCTGAGATACTGACCACCTCGCATCGACCTTTCCTTTTAAACTTCTGACTATTTCGATGGCTTGTCAGGCTTCCTACCCCTTCAGAGCTTGGCGACTTCTGTGCTGTGTCTGAATTCATGCCGGAATTCAGGCTGTCTGTTACACTTTTCGAATCTAAGGATAGCGAACTGTTCTTCTCCCAAGGTTTCAACACACTGTTGTGGCGAGAAAGCCCATCTTGACTATCCATAGAATTGTGTTGTGAATTCGGTCCTGAACGCACTTGACTTGAGCCACTTTTGTAAGAATTTTTGGGCTCTACAGACAAGCCTCCACTCATAGAATTTGATCGCCCTTCAGCGGAGCTGGTGTTATCTCCTTCGCTTGAATTATCTCCTCCGATCGCCTGCTCCAAAAGTTCCAGAGATATGCTTGATCCGGAAGAAATGCTCCCTATATCTTGCTTCTGGCCGATGATATGCCGTTTCGCGACCTTGTCGATGATTTTGACAACCTCGTCGTGCTCCTTGGACCTGCCCATCATCACGTTTGGCAGGATAAAAAATGAGGAAACGTCCTTGGTGGCAATCTGCCAATGCTTCAGAGATGCTGAATCTCCAACGCCCAGAAGCCTCCTAACCTCTGTCAGGTCGTACCGGAGCCCACTCGCAGAATGGTATCGATCACCAATGATCTTCGCTGTCATTTTCTGAATAATTCTTCCTATGACATCGGGAATGCCCATTCTCATGCTCGACACTGACGGCAGCCGTTTGCCCAACACTGCCTGAATAATATCCATTGGTGTTTCGCCATCGAAAGCAGGCTGCTGGGTTAACATGACCCAGAAGAGAATCCCCAGAGAGTAGATATCTGTCCGACTATCAGGCTCCGCAGGCATACGGCCAGTCTGTTCTGGGCTCATGTATGAGAGCTTGGTCTTGGCACCGATTTCTTTAGAAAGTGTAGACCATCCAGTGGAAGTCAGCCCATGTTCGAAAGTCCGTAATCCAGACCCAAAGTTGATCAATCTAACACCACCTGTCTCTGAATTCATGTGGAAAGCATCCCCTCTGATCTCGCCATGCACGATTCTTTGGCCATGATGGAGGATTTCGAGGCATTCGGAGGCACCGATGGCGAAGTCAAGAAAAGTCTGTAGAGGAACCTGTTCTTTGGGGACGAACTCCTCCCGGAAAGCCTCGAGTTCGTCATTCTTGTCCCCCGCCTTCCTACCTTTATACCAAGCTGGCCCGTAGTCGATAACCTTCGGGAGGTAGTTGGGGCCCGGATGGGCGAAAATGCAGACGACAATCGGGCCCTTATCCCCTTGCTGACTTGGTAAGCGCGTGAGATCTATCGGCCTGATGATGTGGTTTCCCTCCGGATCGACTTTCTTGATTAAATTTTTGCAGATGTGGTATGCCCGTTCTTCCCGCAAAGCATGTGCGGATACCCGTGCAACAACGTTGATCGCCCTCGGCTCGATGATGTCTTCTTGGGAATCGTGAGACCCGCTGGCTTCACTTCCGCTCTCACTGATTGCTTTTCGATATCCGATGTGGTTTTGACCCTCGGGGCGTGGGCTGTTGCGTTCCGACTCGGTTCTCGAGAGATTGCCATTGCTCGGATTATGCACAACATGTTTCGTCCCATACACTTGCCTATTATCTCTCAGTAACGTAAGAATCAGAGGAGATGGAAGGGAGAGCTTGCCAGTTATCGTAAGAAGAGTGAAAGGGGGGTTCCGACTCGTCAAAGGTGTAGCCAGCTATGTGTCGCAATCTCTCGTAGAGCCGTGGCGGAGGATCCAGCATCTCATCCCCCAGCGCGACCGTACCGCCATCCATACTGCTGCTTCTGTCGGGATCTCAAGTCATCTCTTTCGTCTCATTCTTCTCTTTGAGTCATATCAAGGATTCATACGGCTGTCGACACGCCGAACATGTGTTTTAGGTGGATACAGTACTCTCACGCGCTGGCGAGCAAAAGGGAGTTCTCACCCATGCAACGGATGATTGGTTGTACCCGCAATCGACGATTCCAAGGCGGTCCTTGGCGCGCTCTCTACGTCATTTTGTTTAGACAGGGGTAGGAGGAAGGCTCCGGTGAAGAAATACAAAAACGGCCTAGAAAGTACACATTCTGGGGCACTTCAGAAGATGAAGATACAAATACAGAGCGACTTTGATTCGATACCCAGGAAAGTCGTCACTTCTGTGCATGCACACTGTTGCTATACTGATTTGAGAGAACATGGCTCGGGTGGGAAAGTTGGCTATGACGAAATGGTGTCGCACTTCGGGCAGCCAAATAATAGATAAGCCGAGAGCCGCCACAAAACGTGGGCCGATCAGATTTTCAAAATTCTGCTAATAAAAAAAGAAATACTGCACCGGTCCACAACGGCGATTCGTGGGACTTGACAGATGGAACGCAAACATTAATGTGGCAAAAATTTGTCCACTGTTTTCCAAGGTTCGCAACTCTTGACAGCTGGTAAGCCAATCTGCGGAAAGAACGCGTTCTATTTTCTATGCGCGGGTAAATTACGGTCAGCAGTCCTCCAAGTCCGCCTTTTGGTGTTCGCCATGCAGTGTTTAGCTATGAAAAGCTCACAAATGGATATATCCTAGCAAACACCAGCAAGTCCCCAGTCCCCAGACTCTCTTTCAGGTTCGACAGATGCTCAAGGTTCCCCTTACACGCGCTGAAATTGCAACAACAATCACACTTTTGCTCCAAGCAACAAATGCGTGTGCAAATCTAATACTCTAGAAAACAACCACATTCCAACTTGGAATTCGAAGTCGAAGCACTCTCTACTTGACACTCTTGGACGTTTTTCTATGGTGGGAGCTGGAATGAGCCTTAGACGACGCTCTCTCCCGAGTAGGCAGAGTGCCGTTGGTTCCGTTGGTGAGTCCCGCCTTATTTGCCTCGATGTCAACAATCTTGGCATCGCCAGCGGCATCAGCCTTGTCGGTGGCTTTGTTGTGGAAGACGTGGTTTCCCTGGAAAAGTCGTCGCTCCTCATTCTTGCGGCCGTTGACGAAATCGGGATAGTTGAGAGTAAGCTCAACCGCACCGTTCACAATGTGATCCGCGGCCTCAACGCCAAGCATGAATGAACTATCACCTTATTAGCACTGTGATCTGAGAATTTTTATGAGAGCCAAGAGCGAGAAAAAGTCATACTGATCCTGATTGCCTTTTGCCGGTGTTAGCGTTGCTCAAGCTGGAAATGCAATGGGGGGCCGAAACTTACCGACTTCATATCTCCAGCTTCCGAATCGTCCACGAGAGTAAATGTCCATAGTTTGGAGTTTGGGGAGGAGTTCCTTGAGAACACCCTCACGCTCGAGGGAGGGAGTTGGGTACCCGTGATCTAATCGTCGAATTAGTTTGGCAATTTCGTGTGATTTGTAAGAGCTATCTCATGAACTGGGGAGCCGGGCTTCAAAGACGAAAGCGCATGCAAGCTCCCGTGAAGACCCCGAGCTCTCAAACAAAAGAATAGCATTTGGGTATGGAAATAAGCTTACCGAAGCGACGGTGATAGGTAGAGACGATCTCATCCTCAGGCTTGATCATCTGAGTGTTGATGAGACCTTGAATGCAATCCTTGAGGAGGTTGGCATGATCCACAGGCTTCATTGAAGACTCAGAAACTTCCAGCATTATGGACCAGTAAGGACCTTCCTTTGGCTCACTGGACTTGGCCTTGCTGCCATCTGCATGATATTGAGTTGCGAGCTTGACAGACTTCTCTGGCTGGTTGTATGGGGAGTAATTGGAGAAGATGGTCGCACGGTAAAAGGGGCAGTCATCTTCTGGGAAGTAGAGCTAAGTGTGGGTTAGCGCAGGCGTCCAATCATTACAAGCGACTTACCCAGCACTTGTCTCCGATTCTTTCGGGGCGCTCTCCTCGAACACCGACGCCAATGACGTGAGTGGAAGAGTAGAACAGACCCTTGCTCAAGGTGATGAGCTCCTTGTCTTCCATCTGTTCCACGAGCTGGTCCACAGCCATGGTAGTGATCAACTTCTTGTATCCGATGGTTTTCCCGCTCTTCAAGGTAACGGTGTGAGCCTCAGCATTGACCTTTGAGACCTCTCCCTGCTTTCCAAAGCGGGTCTTCTCCTTTGGCAAAGTGTTCGCAACGGCGATCCAGATACCGCCAGTTCCGTCCCGGGCAGGGAATCGGAAGGTAGCATTAGGACCCCAGTTTCCGGCGGTTTTGTTGAGAATGACATTCTTTACACAGGTCTTTACATCTGGTGCGGCAACGCGCTCTCCAAGCCAGGCACATTGCATCTGTATCGTTTTAGCAAAACTCTGAAGCGAAATATTACTTGGCGCATACCTTCGTAGTTGGGACCGCCCAAACCTTATAGTTGTATGGTCTCATGAACAGGTCAGCAATTCCAGTTCCCATCATTCGGACAATCCATTCATCGAAGTTCGTTGGCTTTGTGTGTGCGGTGCGTGCTTCCAAAGCAGCATCGATCATGCCGTCAATGCACTTGACTTGGTCCTCCTTTGGCAGGACGGAGACGTTGTTCTGGAATGGGTATGGGACCCAGAGATTTTTGCAGCGCACATAGGAAATACGCTGGTGGGTATACCAGTCCTCGGCCTTGGGCAACGCCTCGTCGATACAGTCGTCAAAGTACTTGTAGTGGGAGAAGATGACATGGCCACCGACATCGTAGAGCTGCGCCGCACGGGATTAGACTCTATCTTCACCATTGGGGAGTGGCAGACTCACGAAGCCTTCAGGAGTGACATCTGTGGAGGCAAGACCACCGGGTGTCTCGTTTGAATCGATAATCATCCATGATGGTCCATTCTAACATCGTCAATGTCCTATCTGGCATTAGCGGTGTAGGGAAATCTCACAACCTGGTTGAGGCGCTTCGCAGCACCAAGGCCTGTAGGGCCAGCGCCAATGACGAGAATGTCGACTTGCCTGTAATATAATGTCAGTGGGATGGAACTTTGAAGCGTAGTAGCACTGTCGTGGTCGCGCGCGGGGGGGGGACGTACTCGTCTGCGGGAGCCATCTTCTATCAACCTTCTGTGGGGTTGAGAGACGACCGGAATTCGAAATTTTTGAAGCAGGGATGTGACACAGATAGAAATCTAGGTTCTGTGCGGCTTATGAAGATGATGGACTCAGGACTGTAGAGGCGCAGAAAAGGCGGCAGCAGCGAAGGGTTGTCGAGGAAGGGCAACTCGAAATTATTTTAGAAATGTTCGAGGGGGGCAACCAAGGGACGACCAGACAGGGGTCCGTCTCCTTTTCGAGAAGTAAAGTTTGGCTTGGCGGTACTAAGCGAATAGCGTTGTGCCGTGCGGGAGAAATCCAAGAAATTGCAGCAATCTTGGATTGCCACACCCTCTTATCCATTGGCTCAGCGGGACTTCAGCCCACTTGATATCGAGTTTTGCATCTCGTCTTGAAAATTCGAGGGCAGAGACACGAATGTCATCTCGTTTCCGAGCGAGTATGCAAACTCCGCCAAAGGCAAGCTGAAGTATTCAAGGCCCACTGGTCAGTAGTGCTGACCGGCAATCCGTAGCTAACCCAGTAAACAAGGCCACCCTGCTCGCAAGTTCCTGCAGCCTGGATCGTGGATGTGCACGATGGCGG
Source organism: Hyaloscypha sp. PMI_1271 (assembly GCA_021399465.1). Taxonomy (NCBI): domain Eukaryota; kingdom Fungi; phylum Ascomycota; class Leotiomycetes; order Helotiales; family Hyaloscyphaceae; genus Hyaloscypha; species Hyaloscypha sp. PMI_1271. The sequence continues at coordinate 92,511 of JAJTUS010000037.1, read as the reverse complement.
GAGGCGGTGCGAGAATGCTTGGCACCCATTGATATCTAGAAGTAACCCGCATCATAATAATATGAGAAACGAGAACAATTGATGGAAACGCTGACGCAACTTCCCGCACGCGGTCTGCGGTGCCTTGGGCATCTCAGGAATAGTTGGCCCGCAAAGTCAAGTGACGGGTCCCAGCACGCAAATGAGGTGCAAATGAGGTAATTCGAGGAGGATAAGTGGGATGGATGCATGTTCTCAGCCTCCTCCAACCTTTGCTTTTTAAGAACCGTTTGCAAATGCAGCTCTCCGGCATATTTGTTTCAAGGGTCTCTTCTCCGCAATTCTGGTGGCTAATACTGAGATGTCGAGCCCGTTTGCCTCACACAAAATCCTACGATTGCACAATGTTCGATCACAAAAAAGCGCCCGTCTCGATATCTCGGCGAGGCAATGATTACCAACATGGATGCTTGACCTAAATTCCACCTCTAAATCACACAATCAAATCCAAGCCGGGCGGACCGATTCCTATTTTACTGACTACTGTGACCTCTGGAGTATAATTTGAGAATACATACCTATAACAATGTACTTACCCAGTGCCAACAAAGTGCGTCTGATGGTTGGTTTTCCCAATGTTGGCTTGTGTGGTGGGGTTCGTTGTGCCAGATCGTCTCAAGACTCGGTGGGACTGCCAAAGTCAAGCTCCCGCGTCTAAACCTTTTCCACGGTTAGAACGAACGTGAAACCGATCTGCGCGACCCCAATTTGCAACGGGTGGGTACAGTAAGGAACACTCCATGCACAGCATCTCGCTATCATAATTTTGCACCACGATGATAACGCCAACGTCTGCCAGGACTCGAATATCAGAGGATTAGAGAACTCCTTTTGCGGGAATAGACATCGGATTTCAGTAGCAATGTGATACAAAGGGGGAGCATTGCCAGATCTGCTGTTGAAGATGAAATGGGTCTGTAGCGATTTAATTGAACAGGTTTTATTCTGACCCCTGAGCATGATGATAAGGGTTCCGCTGGAGAGAGTTTCTCATTGCGCGTAAGGCGTGGGCGTGGGCCACCAGGGCGTAGAGCGAGTGAGCGTCCCTTCCATAAGCAGATTAGCCTGGTTACTTGTTACGAGTTTGGATACGGACAGCCACCGTCGCCAAGCCACCTCCCCTTGGGTTCCTCGACCTCTCTTTTTTCTCTCGGCGATCTCACCTCAGCTCAATCACAAACCGACCATCGCTCCCCCCCCTCGTTGTTCTTTCAGAAGTCGACGCAGACGATAGACATCGCAACGAGCCATCTTCGTCGTCCAGTCATTACATCCTCGCGCTCTCGAGCTCAAGCGCGCTCCTTGACTGCGATCGCGTATCCTCAACAGCCGCCAAGAATAGCAACACGTCTCCACACCACTTATCGCGAAAATGAGCGAGGAAAAGGTTCGAGTTTCGGGCGAGTCCCCGCGGGCTGCAGACACTCCCATTCTGCCAACGGTCAATCCAGCCGTAGAGAAGAATGAGGCCCAGCAGGCATCAAAGGGACTGCTTCCTCCCTGGATCTATGTAGTGTCAGTCCCCAACATCCGTACCGCAACCACCTAGGCAACTCCTAATACTGTACACAGGGTCTGGATTTCCCTTTCGTCCAGCGTCATCCTGTTCAACAAATACATCTTATCGTCTCTGAACTTCCGTATGTCGTAGCCCGACCCAATTGATCCCGAGCCTTACTGACGATACTGAAGATTACCCCATCATCCTCACATCATGGCATCTTGTGTTCGCAACAGTATGCACCCAACTCATGGCACGCTTCACAACGCTTTTGGATGAACGGAAAAAGGTGAAGATGACTGGCCGAGTATACCTCCGCGCCATTGTACCAATTGGGGCGGCGTTCAGTTTGAGCTTGATCTGCGGAAATTTGACCTACTTGTACTTAAGTGTGTCGTTCATTCAAATGATCAAGGTAAATTGCACATCACACCTATGCAAACTCATTCCAGCTACTGACGTTTGACCAGGCCTTCACCCCCGTTGCAGTTCTGGTTGTTGGTTGGATTCTACAAGTGGAAAAGGTCGACCTCAGAAAGTTGGGAAATGTTGCCCTGATTGTCATTGGTGTCGCCATTGCCTCGTTCGGTGAAATTGATTTTGTCCTGATCGGCTTCCTATACCAGCTGGGAGGAATTGTTTTCGAGGCAACCAGACTCTGCCTTGTTCAAAAGTTGCTGAACGGAGAAGAGTTCAAGATGAACCCCCTGGTTTCATTGTATTACTTCGCACCCGTCTGCGCTGCTATGAACGTCCTCATTGCTCTTGTCTGGGAGGTTCCTAAATGCACGATGGCCGAGGTCTATCAAGTCGGTCTCTGGGTTTTCTTGGCCAATGCATTTGTTGCATTTGCACTGAACGTCTCTGTTGTCTTCTTGGTAAGGAACACGGTCCCTCTCCCTTTCCGCAATATTAACATGAAATCTCAGATCGGTAGAACATCCGGCCTCGTCCTTACCCTCTGCGGTGTTCTTAAGGATATCATGCTCGTCGCCTTCTCCATCCTTGTTTGGGGAACCCCAATGTCCAGACTCCAAGCTTTTGGTTACAGCGTTGCAATCATCGGCATGCTCTACTACAAGCTTGGTCAAAAGGAACTCAAGCCATACATCGCCGAGGCCGGCCGCCGCTGGTCCGAATTTGGTGCCAATCGCCCCGTCCTGCGAAAGCTCCTCGTCGTTGGTGTCGTCTTCACTACCCTTATCCTCCTCCTCGGCAGCCTGGCACCAACATACGCTCCTGAGTACGACCCAAGCTCCTATCTCAAGAACACGCTGGGCACCTCATAAATCCTCTAGACGGCCGACATCAAATCTTCGCAGACTTGCACCTTTTCTCAACTGCGAACGAAGGCGGCTTGGAGTTTTCTACTTGTTTGTAATCCTAGCCTCCACCGCACAGGACAATCAGGACAAGCAATTCAGTTTCGCTTGTCATTGGCATTGTTCTAAGCTTCGCCGTACATAATTCGACTTCTACTTTGTGTTCCGTTCATTCTCGTTTGTGGTTCGAACCCGGTTGAATTGAGCTTACTTGGCTTGGGCCGTTCTGCAGCATACAGTGTGGAGAGCTTTCCTTGTGTGTACGTATAGATTTACTAGTAAGGCGTCCGAAGTGAGGGTTTCTGGCTTTGGCTTTGCGAGCCTTTTCATAAAGGGAGAGGAGGTGGGACCAATAGAAAAGCAATATGATAAGATGAAGGATATATCTGTTACTTGCTTGTCCTTGTGACGACTGTGGGTGAGGGGGGGCGCGGGCATAGGGGCAAGGGGACCTGGTCAGTCAGTGATGCAGCCTCCAAGGTAGTTCCTTACAAGTGACATGAATAGCGCAGGGTGGGCGATGTGCAACAAAACGGTCCTTTCGGGGGAATCTACCGCGGACTTACATGCATGAGATCTCATTCTACCAGAAAGTTTGGGTCATTGAAGTGATGTGGGACTCTTTTTTACCTTCACTCAACAACCACAATGTACCAAACCTTCCTGGAACGTTAAACATTAGACGCGATGTGCAAGCTAGTTCGATCCTCGGATTCACCAACATTGTTGACCATCGAGCCTCGGAATATCCACTTCGCGTCACATTGAGGGAATCTCGCTTTCCCAGAGTGTTTGGAACATCGCAGGTGGAGTGATGGGCGATAGGGACTTAAGTTTTTGTTAACTCACTTTGCCGCTTCCAGGGCAGTTCCAATGTACAACAGCTTTCGGAATGTTCGAGGGGTGTGCGGCAAAGAGCTCAGAACGATGGTTCACTCCGCGGAGGGCAGATGAAAGGGGGTGGCTTGCTGTCGACTTGGCGATCCCATTGCACCAGGAAACTTGGGACATTGAAACGGTGTGCAACAAAACATGGGAGCCGATTCACTCTCGACTTCGAGGGCAATTTCAAGGTCCCGAAACCCCCCGTCCATAGAGTAACCATCCGATTCGAGGTTGACTGACAACATGGCATTGTGCTTCAAGTCAAGTTTATCCATTGAATTGTATTACAAAATACCAAATAACAAAGATGTCCAAAAAGTCTGGACACTGAAGAGCCCAACTCAATCATCACTAGTCAAGTCCAGAACCTCAACCTGCGAGTATCTGTGAAAATTACTCCGCCGTTGAAATTTATCCTCGTCAACTCCTTCCCAGAATGTACCGTCTGTGCTCTCCCGCACCATGGTGTATTTCTTTGGCTTTGGCTTTGGCTCCGGTGGGCTTGCCATCTCGCCTCTCTCGCCAGTCTCAATTGCCGGGACGGCTCTGGAAGCAGGAGAGGAGGCGAGGTCAATGACTTCTGCTTCTTTTGCTCTTGCAGGGACCAAATCGGAAGTGTTAGGCAATGTTGGAAGCCAATCCTTCGCTCTCGGAAGATCAAGTAAATCAGCTGCAGGCTTGTCACAAGAAGCCAACTCAAACTGATAAGGGTCCTCTGCCTTCTGGCTAACAGAAGTCCGGAGGGACTGCCAGCTTTCGATCCCCTCTTCATGGATATGAGATCCCAAGTCAGTGAAGTCTAGCTTCTGCGCTACAGATTCCGGCCCCGGAGGTTCTGATATGCTTCTCCTACCTGCCGAGCCTCGTCTTTCAGATAAATCTGGTGAGATCTTCTTTTTCGGCGAGGGACGATCGATGTCTTTGCTGTTCTTAGTTGGTGTTCCAAATTCTTTTATGGAGTTATAGGAACCACGGGTGAGGCGGATTGTGGGTGGGAGTTCTGGTTCGGAATCGTAGTCTAATGGCAGAGTAGGAGAGTGTTGGTGTTTTCTTGGCGATGAGGGAGATTCCAGACCTGGTGGCGCCGACGAAGCGGGTACAGGAGGGCTAGAGTCGATGTAGATGGCGGTTCGCTTGAATTGCAGTGGGCTGCTGGCTTTCGGCTGTTGGCTGATGGGTTTGTGGACTCTGGGGTTGGATTGTGGAGATGAGGCGGCTATTGTCCAGGGGTTCGTGTTGGGAGCTGGCTTCTGTACAATTGCCTTCTTACTTCTGGTTGACTTTGTCGCTGTGGACTTGGTGGGGGCAGCGTGGGTACCAGAACCAGCTGATGATCTTGTAGCTCTCAAGGTAGCTCTCGATGTCCTACTTGATGTTGTTGTGGGAGCTAGCTGCGAATATGAGGGCTTCTCCAACGTAGGAGCCAGATAGACTGGAGGCAAAGCAGGCTGACTAGATGGAAAAACTTTTCCAGATGATTTGAAAGGGCCTGCATACTCGCTTTCTTTCCCACATTCATCCACAGATTTTGTAACCTTGACGAATCGATCCATAGCGCCTTTCGGCATCCCATCCTTCGTCTTCGTAGCTGCTTTCTTGGCAGCGGCTTTCGCTTTAATGAACTTTCTTGGATCCCGAAGGGACTCTTCGTAATCCTCCACTTTCAAGGGTATTCCAACCTTTGCAATGCTCTCTGGTATCCATGTTTTATCTGGTTGGGTGGGGTCGTAGGCAGAAGCAGCTCTTTTGGTCGGACTTGTTGATCTGGACCTCGACGCTGCATCCTCTGACACATATTCCTCTATCTGATCGTCATCGTTGACTGGAGCAAGACCGTCTCTTCCATAGTTTCCGCTATCATCCTCTTCGGCATCCAGATCTAGTCCCACAATCTCAGCTGGGTGGTAGATCACCCTCAATTCGGATATTCCATCTGTGCTGAAATGATTCCTCTTGTCGCAAATAACTCGAACCAGTTCCATCTCGTTCATGGCTGTCAGCACAACATCTCCGTACTCAGAATCTCTCCTACCACTACGGCTACGAAGTTTCTGCACCAGTATCGCGGGCGCTAGACCTCGAATAAACTTCTTGGCTCCATTTTTGTGAATCCAATCGAAAGCCTCCGCAACGAAAAGCCGAAGGCCTGGAATATCAACTTCGCCGTCCCACACGATCTCTTGCTTCAGCTTTTGGATCTTAGAAGCAGAGGAGACAACAGGGTGCGTGTAGTATCCAAGTACCTCTTTGTTTGGGAAATCGTCTGGTATTCTCAAGGTCTTGTGCTTGACCCTGAAATGCTTGCTCTCGTTCGTCTTGATTTCATGGGCCAAATTATCACGCCAAGCTTCCAAACCGTCGGCATCTGATCTCGAAATTTTGCATAGAGACTTTCCGTAGCCCGCCCTGGCAGCCTCGCAGGCTACCTTGATGCCACAACCAGGAATACCTTCCGTGATATAGTCACCACCGCTCATGAGAGCTATCAAGATCATTCCTTCTCTGTCAAGTGCAGCTTTACCTTCTTTAGTCGCCTTCGCATCATAGACGGATACATGGGTTGGGGATTTATTGCCTCTGGAACCTTCAGAAGACCAATTGCGAAGGGTTCGTCCACAGCCAAACATGAGAGTGTCGACATCTTCGCTGAAGACGGCGTCCACAACCCCTTCCCTCTGTAACAAGGCACATTCAGCTTCCGCTTCTCCAGGGGCCATGTAGAATGGAAAGCCGAATAATTTTAATAATTGTTTTGTCAACAAATTTGGTACCATTGTCCCATGTTGGTCAGTACGCTTGTTGCGCTTGAAGGGGGGCTTATGCGGTCCATCAAAGATGAACAATGGCTGTATTGATGTTGAAATGAGGCGAAGAAGACGATAATAGAACGTCCGGATTGCCGGGTTGGATCCTCCTTGGCCGGCCTGGGTCTGAAATTGCCAGATTGAGACATCGATTGCAATCCTGAGAGGTCGCCCAGTCTGCTCAAACTTCTCAATAGATAGCTTGGACAAGGCAACTCTTTCTCCTGGCCCAATCTCTCCATAGATGCTGGGGATGTGAATGAGCACTTGGCCTTGAGAATGCAGGTGGAAACATTTACCCTTTGATACCCATGATGTCAATATCCAAAATTACTTGCCAGTAGCCAACGCACTATGCGCAGACGGAGAAAGGATTCATCTCTATGCCCTGTTATTAACGATCCAAATTGATAGAAAGCAAAGTATGCAGTGTCGAGAGCAATGTACATATATTGATTGAAGTTCGATGTTCACCATCGGGTATTTACTTAAAAAAGACTAGCGTCGGCAGGGAAACGAAGGTTTACCGACGCGAGTTGGAGCTCCTAAATCATGCATATGGCACGCCAGCTAACATAATCCGGTTCTGAGGATATCTGGAGCCCAGAGACCGCTTCTCTCGAGCAGATGTAGCAACATGTCAGCTCCTAGCGGCCCTGCACATCGCAGTGTAGCTAATATTCGGTCTCCCGCCGCGGGCAACCTAGGAGCACCAGCAAGCCCCCACACCCCTGTACGAACTATCTCCTCTACATTCGGATCACCATCTTCTCTACGCGCCGAAGAAGACATTGTTATTCTAGAGCTCGGAAGCCGTTATCTCAGAGCTGGATTTGCTGGAGATGCTGTCCCAAAAGCCGTAATTGATTTTGGCCCAGAGGAGCAGAGAAGAGCTGGTGATTATAGCAGGTGGGAGGTGGGCTATGTGAGGGGACGAAGAGAGGAGAAATCATGGGGAGAGGCGCATGAGCTTTGGAGACCAGATCTGAGGGGTCTGGATTTGGGATTGGTTGGGGATAAGATTGACCGCGCTGTTCGAGACGCCTTCACAAAGTCAGTAAGTGCGGGATGCGATTATGGACAGAACTCTAACCGATTTTCTTATAGATGCTTGCTTATTGATTCTCGACCGAGACGAATGAGTCTAGTGATACCTTCTGCACTCCCTCTTCCTCTTCTCTCGGCGGTCCTCGATACTTTATTTACGAATTTCCAACCACCCACCATCTCTTTGATGTCAGCGCCTGTGTTGACAACGGTGGCGGCTGGGCTTCGTTCTGCTCTAATCGTGGATATTGGATGGGCGGAGACGGTTGTGACGGCTGTTTACGAATTTCGGGAGGTTCAATGCACTCGTTCAGTGAGAGCAACAAAAATGTTCGGGGAAGCAATGTTCAAATTGCTCGCGGATGATGTTGATCCTACAAGACCGAAACGTGAATCTGCCGACAAGCGAGCCGATGCGGACAGGAGAGATTTGCCTAGCTTTGAAGAATGCGAGGAGATAGCAATTCGAATGGCGTGGTGCAAACTCGGAAAGCGTGTTGAAGCCAGGAAAATTTCCCGAGGATTGACGCCTGTCAAGGAAGAGGATGAGCTGAAGGCTAGCATGAGGTCACTAGATATCAGTGGAGGTCCAGACTCTGGCTCAATGGTTTCAATACCGCTCAGCTCAACCGATCCTCCTCAATCACTCCTGCTTCCGTTCTCGAAACTTGCGGAGCCATGTGAGAGTGCTCTTTTTGCAGCGGGCACATTGGCGGAAGATCTAGATGACGAAGAATTGCCGCTTCATCTCCTGGTATATCGGAGTTTGCTTCAGCTTCCGGTAGATGTGCGATCTATCTGTATGTCACGGATCGTGTTTATTGGAGGAGGATCGCTTATTCCTGGCTTGAGGAAGCGTGTCCTGGATGAGGTGGCAAGTCTCGTCGATGAGCAGAATTGGGATCTAGTGAGAGGAAACGCAGTGGACCAATATCGGAGCAATCCCAAGCTACAACGGACGAAGCCCAGGCAGCCTGGTCCAACGGAAATATTAGAAGAGCAAGGGGTCATGGAGACACCAACTCCTTCAGCAGCACTCATAGAGCAAGAGTATGATCCTATAGAGGAGCAATTAAAGAAGGAAGCTGCCAAAGGGAAGCCACCTGTCGAGTCCGGTCACTTGAGAGCTGTGGACTCCCTGGGAGCCTGGTCTGGAGGCAGTCTACTTTCACAGATGAAAGTTCCGGCGATCTCGATCGTCGAACGAGAACAATGGCTCCAACACGGAGCTGCAGGTGCTTCAAAAGCCACGGATATTAATGTTGTCACTGCCCATCGACAAAGCATGGGAGCGGGTGCATTTAAATCGGGAGATCGATCTAGCTTTACCTTGGGATTGTGGGGATGAAAAATAAGTAGAGCCTGAAAGCTTTCCAACTGAAGACATTGGCAACCCTTTGCTAGCTGGTTGAATGCTTGTACACCAAAGATACCCCTGAATTCATAAGATACATTTTCAAATTGTCTCTCCCCTCTTAACACGTGATCACCAAAAAGTTCAATCCTATGGGAGCTCCATCTGCAGTTGAAAACCACTGTAAAGGTAAAGGAACCACCTTCTAATTGGCCTGAAGCTCACCTCCTGAATCTCTCAGATAACCTCGGGTATTCAGGGGCTACGGAAAATGGTGGTCTGATGTCCTTGCTCGGCCTTGCTCAAAAGCTCACGGGTTTCGGCAGCCTCGTTGCAAGTTTTAACTACCGCTAATTCACGACAAGATGACAACACCACAACTGTCCTTCAAATGCCTACAATGCTATCTACGCGCCATTCCAAGGGCCCCGCGGCGCTTGTATCATGCCTCCGCATGCCTCCTGGCTGATCTTCCAAGGCCTACGGTTGCACCGAAGATCTCAATCGACATCAAGCACATCCGCCAAAACGCAGCTCTCTATGAGCAAAACTGCCTGGAGCGCAACTACAAAACCCAATCCACCTACCCTGCACGAATAAACGCGCTCCTTGAGCAATGGCACATCCACCAGCGCGAAGCTCGTGGTTTAAGAGAGCGGAACAATCGGCTGAAGCTGCAGCTCGCAATTCCTACTACACTTCGAGACGAGGATTCCGACGAGGCGATGGGCCTGAAGGATATGACAAAGGAGCAATTGATCGACGAGGCCCGGGAACTGAAAGAGAAGATATCCTCAATTGAAGAGAAGGAGTCCGCTGTTCAGTCCGAAATCGATTCTCTCGCAGCAGCAATCCCAAATCTCACGAGCAAGGAAACGCCCAGAGGCAATGAACCAAAGGTGGTTGGCTACATCAACGAGCATCCTGAACCAGACCCTTCTTCTTCCGATCGAGTCTGGCGTTCACATGTACATATTGGCAGCGAATTGAATCTTCTCGACTTCGCAGGCGCGGCTACGACAAGCGGCTGGGGATGGTATTTCCTACTCGACGAAGCTGCACAACTTGAACAGGCATTGGTACAATATGCGCTCAGTGTAGCCCGGAAACACGGCTGGGGAATGGCGAGCCCACCGAGTATGGTATATAGCCACATCGCAGCGGCCTGTGGATTTCAACCGCGAGATCAGAATGGCGAGCAGCAGATTTACAACATCCAGCAGAATCCCAACGACGTGGGGAGGAAACCAGAGCTGAGTCTTGCGGGGACGGCGGAGATACCGCTTGCTGGGATGAAAGCGAATACTACCCTTGAAGAGTCGGATTTGCCATTGAAGCGTGTCGGTGTCTCTCGTTGCTTTCGGGCTGAGGCTGGTGCAAGGGGGGTTGATACGAAAGGTTTATACCGTGTTCATGAGTTTACGAAAGTCGAGATGTTTGCCTGGACACTGAATTCAACGGAAGCCTCTACTGCAATCTTCGATGAGATTCTATCTATTCAAACCGAGATCTTGCAGTCGTTAGGACTGCACTGCAGAATCCTAGAGATGTCAAGTACGGATCTGGGAGCATCTGCAACGCGGAAACGCGACATTGAGGCTTTCTTTCCGGCCAGGCCAAAGGATGATGGGTGGGGAGAAGTCACTTCTGTGAGCACATGCTCAGATTACCAGAGTCGAAGGCTGGCTACAAAAGTCGATGTCCGGAATCTCGGGGGCAAGATTGCCTTCCCTTATACCGTGAATGGTACTGCTTTGGCTGTCCCGAGGGTCTTAGCGGCTATCTTAGAGAACGGGTGGAATGAGAGGAATCTGGAAGTCAAGATACCCGAAGTGTTATGGCCGTGGATGAATGGGATGAAAGTCATTCAGCAGAAGGAAAGACTGCGGTAAATAATGTCTTATGTGAAAATTTCTGTATATTTCTGGTCCGGAGAAGTTGTACATACACAACGCTGCTATCGTCCAATTCCAACTCTTCTCCAGAGACTCCGAACTACCAGGGCCCTGAAAGTAAATCTCAATTCACATAAATACAACAGATGAAACCGACAGAAGCCGTAGAGACGTTCGATTTGAAACTCGATATTCTTTGAACAAGATTTGCTATCTTGTCGGTAACATTCTCCGTCATCTTTACATGGTGGACAGTAACTTCTCAACAGGCAATACAGCACAAAACACGAGTTAAAGGAAGAAATTTCAGTAATCAATTCGCTAAAACGCTATTCATTCAATTCATAATTCCCACACTCGCTCTCTCCTCATTCATCTCACTAATCCAATCTCCGATCCAGCCTCCAAATACTTACAAGAATCGACAAAAAGCCTCCTATAAAAAGCAATGACTACACTAAACAGCCTATCCAGCCTCTTCATACACCACCAGCGCATGTTCATGCTCAGCTTCTATCTCCTCACCAGAATGTTCGCCCTCACCGTCGCCATCTATACTACCAGTCCACTCCGTACCTTCATCGATACTCTCGCTCACACCGGTGCCCGTACTCGTTAAGATCGTGGTGCCTCTGCTGCTTCTCCTCATAGTCTCGCCCTCGCTTTCTTCCCCGTTGCTGCCCTCGTCATCGTCTTCCTCACTTTCCTTCAAAGCAAGGTTCTCCTTGTTTAAGTCGCCGTACTTCCGGTTAAGCGATCCGCCCCAACTTGACTTCCTCAGAGCACCAGCACCACCAGGAGTTTTGACGCTATGGCTACGCTTGAAGTTACCTGTCGGAACATTATGCGTAATTTGGTTTAAGGAGAGGATACGTCTGGATGCCCCCGCAGGATTGACTATTGGGACATTGGCCACAGCACGGTTGCCACCCATCGCCATGCTGACCGCACTTTGTGTAGTGTAGGAAGCTCTCGACGTAGCACTAGAGACGATCGATCCAGTTGTCGAGGTAGCATGGCTTGGGACCCGCTTTCGACTCATGGCATCCCGCCCCTTGTTGGACTTCGAAATGAGAAGAGCTCGAGAATGATCGATCACTCCTTCCAGAATGCGGCGCTCAAGGCCCTCGGCTCGTGCTTCCATGGCATGGAGTTCCTCACGTCTGATTCGCAAGGCAGTCTCGAGACTGGAAACATCTGCGGAGAGGCGCATCTTTTGATGTGCTAGATCTTCTTGCTCTGCTTTGAGAATTGCGACAGACTCCTTCAAATTGTCTTCCTCTTCACGCAGGCCTACAACAGTGGCCTCAACTTGCTCCTTCTGAGCAATTCGCTTTTCCAGGGCAATCGTAGCAGCTTCCACAGCCTTTTCCTTGTCTTCGTGGTCATTGGCAATGCGCTGAGTTTGAGCTGATACAAAATCGGAGACCTCTGCCGCAGTCTCCATAACCTGTTGGTGTATCTTGTCAAGCATTTCCAATTGGGCAAAAGACTTCCCAGCAACGTGCATGTGATCCACGAGTTTGTCCAGCTTTTCGTGGACTGGGCTGTCGTCGTATTTCTCTGGAGGTGGAGGTGCTTCTTGGAGCAACGGCGTCTCAACTGGTGCAGGCCTCTCGGCGATTTTCTCTTGAAGAGCTGTAGTAGAAGATTTAGAGTGCTCATAGTGCTGTCCAACGATGAGAAGCACGTCCTTGATGGATTCAAGGATCTTGGGATTATATTCTGTGACATGATTCTGAACACCCTCAATGGCATGGATTGTCTTGAAGACTTGTTCTCGGGTGAGTTGATGTTCAGCTTTGGCGTCGGCATGAGTCTCTTCAACTCTCGTGAAGGTATCCTCAACCCTGTGGAACACGGTCTTTGAAGCCTCATCCATCTTATCCACTGAGTCATTCAGAGTCGTGCCTAGAGTATCGATGAGGATCTTCAGCTCCTCGGCCACGGCTTTGGTGCCTAATAGCGCAGCTTCGGTTTCGAGATTCTTCTCATCTCCTAAGTTCGCCTTTGCTTCCGCCGAGAGTTGTGCTTCATCGTATTTGCTCATCAGCTCGCTGAATTTCTCATCAAGCTTGGAATCGAATTTGTCCCAAGTCTGCTGGAATTTCTCATCCGACTCGAGTTTCGAGCCAACCACTCCAGCATTGGATTTCTCAAATTCGCTCTTCATTGTCTCGAACATTTCCTTGATATCATCAGTGATGTTTGCATTCTGGCTGATGGTTTCTCCAAGACTCTCGAGGAATTTCCCCAAGGCTTCGACGCTGGTGGCTCCTTCATCAAGCTTCTCTTTGATGGCATCTTTGAATTCTTCAAGGAAGGTCTTGATCTCAGTGACGCGTTCACCAACTCCGACCGTCTCTGCTTGGCGTTCTTCGAATGCTTTGGCATTGGTCTCCGCATGAGTTTCGATTCGGCCCTTGAATTCTTTCATCAATTCTCCCAGATTCTTGACATCCTCTTTCGAAGCCAGATCTGCCAGGTCGGACGACACCATCTGCTCGATAGTCGTCTTTACATCGAGACACACCGCCTCAACAGCTTCAACATCCGTCTTCGTCACCTTTTCAAGATCCTCAGAGTCCTTGACTGCGCGCTCCTTAAGCTCTTCGAGAGCTCCAGAGATGTCGCGTACCAAGCCCTCAATGACATTGACATCGTCGCGCTTGGTGACATCCTCCAGATGCGCTGTTAGGTCTTTCACAGAATCCCGAGTCTCTGAAACCAAGAGCTCCATAGTATCAAGGTGTTCCTTTCTGTCCAGGTCCTCACTCTCCATGTCATCGAGCTTGGCTTTGGTATTTCGAAGAAGCGTCTCTATAGCCTCCATGTCCTCCCTCTTGACCCCATCCTCATCGCCTGACCTGTCTTGGCTCGACATCCCCGAGACTGACTCTTGGACATTACGGAGCATTTCCTCAACGTCAGCAAGATCATGGCGTGATAAGGATCCAGGAGCAGGTTGTGAGGGAGGGGGCGGCATCGATTCTAGGGCCTCAACTTTGATCCGAAGCTGCGTAATCAAAACCTCCAAGTTATCGATGTCATTTCGTTTCAAGCCCTCGGCAGCAATAACAGCTTTATCACTGATCTCTGCCACGGCTTGTTCTCCGTGCCCGTTTTCTCGCAGTCTGTCGATATCAGCTCGGACCCCTTCAAGACCAGCCTTGAGAGTGTCCAAGATTTCATAGCTAACAGTCATATCAACAGGCTTATTACCGATCCTCTCAACTTCGATGCGAAGACCTGTGAGTCCGTCGTGGAGAGCATCAAGTATTTCGCCAGTGCCAGAGAGAACGCTCTCACCACCATCACGGGGTCTCTCAATATCTGCGCGGAGACTTTCGAGACCTGTTCTGAGTGCCTCGAGAATCTCATCGTTGCCAGCACTTGGGCCGCTGCGGACGAGAGAAGAACCCATCGCCTCCTTGAGATGCTCCAGCTCGCCTTGAATGGTCTCAAGTGAACGGGTTGACCCATTGGAGACTGCCATCTCTATTTCGGCGGTAAAAGAATCGAAGCACTCACGCATGCTTTCCATGAGCTCATCTTTGACGTTCAGATCAGCGGCACGATCGACGTAGCTTTCCATGTCGTTTCGAAGCCTTTCCAATCCATCCTTGGTTGCATCCAGTACTTGCTCTGTATCCCGTCCCAAAGCCGACACATTTTGCTTCGCTTCGTCAGAGACAGCCTTGAACTCCGCATGCAGAGAGTCGTAGATTTCGTGCAATTTATCCATGATTTGCTCCGCGTAAGGATCCATAGATGGTGCCTCTCTGAAACCTTCTTTGACTGCGTCGAAGAGGTCGTCTCGTGTCAAGCCTCCGCTAACATCTCGGCTTAAAGCGGTAGTATTGGCAGCAAAGTCGAATCCATGTAGTCCCTCTTTGACAGCATGAAGCATATCATCTCGGGTGATTTCTGGTTCTCTAGGTTCTGGCGCAGGCGCGGCCGGAAACTCGAATTCCTCCAAGCACTCTCTAACTGCATCAAGAATCTCATCGCGTGAGAGACTTGCCTCCGTCTCAACTTTAGGAGGAGAAAAATGCTTCAATCCTTCTACCACTGCTGCAAATACCTCTTCGCGTGACGCTGCTCCAGGCCCTCGGGAAGGGTCCTGCGGAGCGTACTCTTGGATTCCTTCCTTTAAGCATGTCAGAAGCTCCTCCCGTTCCAGACCGAAATGTTGCAGTTCGATATCTGGCTTGTAGTTCTCCCAAGCCTCCTTCACTGCTTCGATAATATCCTCCTTCTCCACGACAGGGTTTCGTGATTGTTGTGATTCCTCATTTAAAGCCGCTCTCACGGCATTGTAAATTTCTTGATAGTCAACAGTGTTGCGTGATACTGTAGAAGATGAAGATTGTCGTCGATATTCGCGGAGAACACGGTCCAGATGTTGCTTCAGCTCCTCAAGTCCATCTTGGACAACCCGAGCCACATGTTCCTTTTCGGCACCAATATCTCTTGCAGAGGAGTCCTTCTTACTGGACTGCTCCAATTTCCGACCAATCTCCCGACCCATGCCCAAGACTTCACCTCGAAGCTCTCGAACTAAAGCCTTCACTTCTGCTGTGAGCCCTCCTCCTTGGGCTACGCTATCCTTGATTGTACGGATGATCTTCAGGATATCCTCATTGAGAACATCCGCCCCACTGGTTGCTCCGGCGCTTCTAACATTCTCCTTGTTCGCTCCGACCGCGAGGAGGGCCTCAACTCGTTGCATCATGGGACCAGATCTTGCTTGGTCGAAATCAAGCTCCAATCTGGGGGGCTCACCGAAGCTGGAATTGCGTGGTCTATTTCCACCCATACCACCGCCGTTACCACCACCAAGCGGGACAATAGCCTGTAAGCTATTGTTTCTGATCTGCTGAAGTAGATCATCAAGCTTCTGCGCCGTAGAACTTCCATCTCGAGCAAGGCGATCTGCAACTTCTGTCAGTCGAGAAACAAGCTGGTCCTGGCCTTCCTTGGTGCCCATCTCTCGAAGGATCTTTTCCAGTAGGGCAATACTAGCAGCACCATCTGGATTACAACATGTTGGGCTAACCATCGATTCTCTATCCAGGGAGGCTGAAAAGCTGTTAGGGCTTGGAATCCGTGGAAGAGAGAATGGTTTAATAGCTCTTGACCCAGGGGAGCTGTGAGGTTTGTTCTCTAAGAAAAGTGGCCCGGGTCCGTAGATGCTTGATTGTCGAGAACCAGCTTCCGAGATGTTGTTAACAAGTTCTCGAAGTGTCTTCCGGATATCTTCATCCCGAGAATTTGTGGCCTCCTTCAGGCTGACAAGATCGGTTGCGTTGTCCTTGCTTCTCCTACTAAGTTGGGCCATTTCTCGTTGCAAACCCGTAGCAATGCTCGTAAGGCTGAGGATCTGGGTGGAAATTGCGTCGAAGGTCTGTGGAGTGCGAACCAGCGCAGTAGATCCATTGGTCATGTTAGATAGTGGTCCATCCATGTCCCTGTTAGCCATGGTCTGTAATGCCAACATTGTAGCTGATTGAGGCGGTGTATTCTCGCCGAGTATACTCTGAGGTGGTCTTCGAAGCGAAGGTCTCATGGAGGGCGTGTCTCGAGTTGGAGTTTCCCTACCAGGAGTTGGGGTAGCGGAGCGATTTGAGTCCCTCTCTGGTGACTTCTCTGGTGACCGCAATTCCAATTGGAACTCTTTGTTTGCATGTGGTGTTGATGGCCGAACCGCACTCTTTTCTGGTGATCTGGGCGAGCTAAAAGAACCTCCCTCTAACAAATTGCTCAAATCTCTCACGTTTCCAGTTTGAAGTGATTGCATACGCTTGTGAGCAGCGCCCTTAATCAGAGATCGTTCGGGGGAAGTTTCAATGCGCTTGGAAACTGCATTGGTGACGTAGCCACTTTCTCGGGCTTTTTCGGTCAAGGCAGCGTGTGCGGATTGTATCGCACTCGAGGTATTGGGTCGTGAGGTTACAATGGGGGAGGATGGGTTCATAGGTAGTGGAGGAGGTGCGCGTTCCGGATCAGAGCTGTCCCACCTGCGAAGCTTGCCATTAGCACAATTCCTAGCCTGTAAACAAATCGACTTACATAGGCACAATTGCTCGTCCCCCATCTGTTGAAGCAGATTGATGATGTCTCAAATGTCTCTCGCTATCACGCCGGGATTCATGCGAGGAGTCTCGTTCTGTCGAAGGCATACTGATGGAGTGAAATCGCGAGGAATGAAGTCTGGAATGTTGACGCGCAGGACGTCTGCGGAGGTTCAGACCATGCGAATATAGTTGAAGAGGTGGAAAGAGCTCAGACCACAGTGATAGAAAACTCCAAGATACTTAGAGGTCTTTGGGTCAAGGGTTGTAATGCGGTTTTGATATCAAGCAGGGTTTGTAATAGTTGCCAGCTCGGTGTTTATTTTGGCGTGTTTACTTTCGGTTGGGGCAGTCGCGACGAGGCGTTCGGCGAAAATAACCTCCGACCCCTTCCCCTTTTCTGTTTCAACCCCCCCAACATCAACATAGCATAAAATCGTTATTGAAAATGCTAAGGATAGATATATGAGATAGGACAGACTGCGAGAAAGTCAACAACGTAGGCGCCTATAACAACATTTCAATAATTAGAAAATTGCGATAGGAGAGGCTGTTTGGTCACGTGGGAGGCTTGGAGGTCGGTATTGTAGAACTCATAAGTTTCTAATTTTTTCGGTCCTGTCCACTCATGCGGGTTACTTTTATCGTGTAGAGAAGGAAGGACCTGAGCTTTTACGATTCTGGAGAGTATTTTGATCACCAATGTAGGCACATCTGAGTTTTTATGTCGAGTCGTGGCAAAGGATTCAGAAATACGGATTACAAACGCTAAAGAACTAGACGACACCAGAGACCTCCAAATGCCTATGTCCAAACTCCAAACTGACTCAAAAACGGTGGGTATCCTCATCGCTCTTTGTTCAATACATCCTCCCCATGATTCATCAGGGTAGTAACAAAGGAAAATATCATGACGTCGTGGGGCAAATGTTGCTATGGGCCATCCTTCTAATCTTCCAAAATGTGTTGTTCCTCCATAATCTGACCGAAGCCTCTCCTGTCGTCCTGCGAGGGCGGCTTATTCGCTCCAGGGGAAATCTCGCTCGTCAACTCGAGTGCACACCAGGTAACTTGAGTTGGACCCTTCGCCCGACAGACTGCTCCTCATTAATGGCCGTACAATTTCCCTAGCCATGCTCTTCACCTCTTCCAGCCTCTTCTCAAATTTCTTCAGGCTCTCCCGAGAGTAGATCTCTGGACTCAGCTTCAAGAATTTCTTGCAATCGTCATGGTTTAGATAGTTGGATGGCGCAGTGCCTAGGATTCGGTAGATGCGTCCCAGATTCGTGCTCACTGTTTGGGGAGATGATGAGACGGATGATGTAGGAAGTGGCGAAAATTGCTGAATTGTTTGATTGGTGTGATGCGTAGTGGTAACTACGACAGTATTGTTTCGAGAATGATGCCCATTTCGAGACTGTGGCATCTGCGGTACTTGAGGCAGTGGTGGTGGTGAGGTGTGCTCTGCTAGCCATTGCCGGAATACCGACACAACAAGCCAATCCAAGTAAGAATTCTGTGGCGTGACTCTCTCCCCCCTCGAATTCAGGAGATTGAGGCGGAACAGTCGCCCTTCAATCTTGCCCACTAGATCTGCGAGATCCTCGACTTTGTCTTCAATGATCTCAATAACAGAAGTAGGTAGCTGATGACGAATGTGTCGTTCTCCAACAGGCCACGCACCAACAACGTGGATGAGTGCCTCCTGAAAGATCATTTTAGATTGTGAAAGATATCCGAGTTTTAGGTATGACGAAGGGTATTTTGCAATCTGTTTCCAAAGTCGAGACTGGAATTGCAAAAGGTGGTGATCGACTCGTGGGCCAACGACAGCGAGTGCATCATATAGGTCCGCTAAGGTGAGAAGTGATTTGCATTGTAAGTAGGCGGTTGCGATGTCGATTGGGTCGAGAGCTGGTGGATAATTGTAGAAGATTTTGAAGAGATTATCGTAATCATTGAGAAGGTCTTGCTCTTCTTGAGTCAGCTGAGGGGCAGATGGCCCATGTGAAGAGGGAGGAAGGCTGAGGTTCGCCACGGATCGAAAAAATGAGGGGTTCGACGAGGGAGGTTTGTTGCGAACTGGGGGTGGTCGAATATCGGCCGAACCAAACAAAGAGACTTGGTTGTTTTCCTTTTGTACCAACATAGGAATATCGTCATTACTCGCGCCTGTGTCGAGCTCATACCTCCATCTCTTCTTCACTTCGCGACCATCTCTACTCCTCGCTGACTCATTGCCCGAGTCCTCCCCCATTCTTGACAATTCTGCTCCGCCATCTGAAGGTCCTGCCCGCGACCATTCTTGACTCGTGCTTGCTTCGAAGAACCCAGAACATTGTGTGAGAATGAGACGGTGCAGAAGGTAGCGATTCGTTTCGGAGCCAGCCTTCACGAGTATTTCGACGTCGCCAGTGTGACTGAACACCGGGAATTCGTTCTGCGGAATAAATGACGCACCTCCAGCATGGGATCTGCCATGCCGCCGATGTCTCGAGGATCTTGAAACTACGGATGAGGGCCCTCGAAGGGCAAGAGCTTGGGAAGGCTCTACCTGCGAGACCATTTTCGTTGAACTGTGGAATTACTGTGGACCATGAGCTATTTGTACCGAGCGTGGGCAGCACGTAGGGAAACGTGGGAAATGAGCTTACTGATTTAATATGCCATTTTCGCGCAAAGGTGAGGAAAAGCTTGCGCGAGGGCTGAAATTAGTATATACTCCCGTACGTTTCTTCCACGGCGCACACGCGAGGCTTCCTTCTTATCACCACCACCTCTACTTGTCCCCTAACTTCTGTCTCAGACCAAGTACACTTTGTCTCTCGGCGACTCCTTCGAACTCACGAAACGCGTCGAAATATCGCAACAACAAAGCCAGCAACACAAAGGGTGGACTTCCCCTTGAAGTTGCAGGCTCACACAATCGCGCTCACGCACCAGCCGAGCTGTGGCGAAGATCACAAGCAAGGTTTGAGCATGCCTCCTGTGGCCCAATACTTGTGCATGGCCTAGCAAAGTGCCCCCCTCTTGCACCGAATCAATCCATGGGAAGCTGCGGCTGCATGCATGTCTTGGTCGAGCTGGCCAGTCTTCTGCGGGCAAGAGGGCGACCTGAGTTCTGCTGCGGGTTTGACTGGCCTCCAGCGAGTGCGGCTTGCCAAGAGTATGATTTTTAGCGGCCAGCATCGGCCCAATCGAAGGTCGTGGCCGGGATGCAGGATTTTGCATAACTCGTGCACTATTCTGTACACAGTCGAGCTGACCGAGATCACTGGACGTTGGGCTCACATGATCCATCGCTCAACTTCATCGAGAGTGTTTGACATATTTTCACTTGATTTCTTTCAGCCGACGTCGCTGGTGCCAGCGAGTCGCCCAGAGCATAAGATCCCACCGATCCCTCTATCCCTTTTGTTTTACAATGTATGCCATCCCATTTCCAGCTACCCACCGCCGTACCAATGCAAAAGGCAATCCCACCAAGCCGAACTCCGATCCATTCATCCATTTTAAGATCCCCCAAATATCGCACGAAATAGCAACTAGCTCATGTCCATCTCCACTTCCATGGTTTGGCCAGTGAGGCTTTGACCTTCGTGAAGAGTCTTCTCTTCAATCCCATTTATTATGTGCTCTCCGTTGGTCATGGGCTGAAGTTCGTTGTTCATAGCATGTCCGTTCATTCCATTCATCACCATCTCTCCGTTGGTCGTCGGCTGAAGTCCACCGTCAATCTTGGGCGTTGAGCTGGCCTCCATAATGACATCTCCCTCGAAGATTGGTACGGGTCCTCTGAGGCTGACCCATGTATTCTCTAAACTTGTGCTCACAAGCCGACCTTGTCTCAAATCCTCCCCAAATAAGAAGTATCCCTCATTCGATTCAACAAGATAGCTTGCCAAGCCCTTGCTCTGAAGCCGTATCTTAGCGTCGGTTATTGGGAAGTGGTTTTCGATGAACTTTGTCCAGCCTCGAGCAGCAGCTTGAATGTCTTCGTCGGCCGTGTTGACAGATGACCAGCCAATTCCCAGATGTCGGGTGAAGTCGTCGACAGTTGGCTCAGCGTGGCCGTTCGTCCGCTCGGGCGAGCCTGGTGACACCAGCGTTCCGTTGCTCAGGACCTCTTCCGAGATGGACGGAGTCGAGCTCAGATGTAGTCTCTGGCTCTTGGCTGCGCGCAAGATGGGTCGCTCAGGGGCGGACGCAGCTATTGCAGCCGCAGCAGCCTTTGCCCTCTCCTGCTCTGCTTTTTCTTCGGCCCACGTTCCTGTCTGACTGCCGGCTTCGATGATGCACCCTTTGCGGTTCGGCTTTATCAATGTCATTCCTTCGCCATATTCCCACTCCTCTTCATTCTCTGGCTCGGGCTGAACGACTGGAGGTTGGTCAGGGAAGTAATCATCTTCGAGATTCGATCCTGCCTCGTCGCGTGAACGTTTTCGGCTGGCGGCTGAGGTAGGAGTCGCACTTGCGGGTGTGAGATTCGACCAAGAGGATGTTAAAGGTGATTGATGGGCGCCGTTGGTGAAGGGTGAGGTGAATTGTGGACGGTTCGAGGCCATATTGAAGGAAGGCTGTGGTGGAAGGTGAGGCGGCAAGACAAGAACAGGTGAAGAGGATGAAAAGGGTTGATCGAAGTATCTCATGGTTGAAGGTGAGGTGTGTTGATAACAGGCCTTGAGAAACGAGGCAAGTGAATGCCTCAATTGAAGGTGAAGATGAACGGAAAAGAGTGGGACAGCGGTGTAGGAAGGGATGATACTTATGGGAAGTGTGGAAGAAAGAAAGGAAAGCTGAGGGAGCGGCAGCAGAAAGGCTGCTTGGTTGACTGGGAGGCGGAAAGCTCCAGGCAGTTTGTGATTCGCTGCCGCTGCTCGACGGTTGGTCTTGGTTGCGCAACATAAGAGCTAGGCCGCACGAGGCTAGGCCAACAGGGCTCCACATTGAAAGCAGACGCACGTCGCTGATTTGCTGGCATAATTCAGCCGTACCGGGAGACCCTTGCTTTCCGTCTAAGCTCCTGCTTCCCCCGCTGTCTCAAAAAACCAAGGCTGGCAGTGGCATGGCATCGAATTTTGCCGAGAGGGGGGCGCATGACCGGATCTATCTGCGTGAGGTGAATTGTTTCGGGCCATTCCTGTGCAGGATGGAGTCACGTGTGTGATGCGTGGTAAATGCTAATATATAGCTTCCAGACTACCTGAAGAAGAGATTATGAGAAAAATTTATTGCATTGAAGTAGTCCGCAATCAGCAAAAACTCGGTTTTGGAGGAAATATCACGTGATTTTTCCACGTGATACAGTCACATGCGTAGATCGTGATTTACCTCTAGGTGCAATACTTAGCTCCCAAACCTTAGGACTTAGTACATACTTCCCTTGAACAGATATTGCTCTTTACATACCGGCGGTATAAAAATGAAGATAACCGGTATACCCACGTGCTTTGTTTCTGCCTGAACGCCTGGTTTTTACGAAATTAACCTTGTCAGCCAGTGACGGTAACCGGCTCAGCCTTCGCATGACCCTCGCCGCCTGCCACGCAATAACAGAGGCAGAAATTGTGACCGAGAACTTCACCCCTCCTCTCAAGAACAGAACCTGTTCAACAAAAATTGCAATGATGGCTTCTGTCACGTCGCTTGATAATGATATGCGCAAATTGCGCCTCGACAGATACACTCCGCAAGCCGCGAACGAAGTGCGAACTTTCATCGAAGAATCCCTTGGAGAGCGCTTGGATGGAGGGGACCTGCTCGCAAGCTTGAAGGATGGAGTCGCGCTGTGCAAGTATGGTTTACCTTCTCTATGCATTGTTTGATCCTGTGTACATGCTAATAAATATATCTTTCAGACTCGTCAATCTTGCAGTACCAAACACTCTCCGATTCAAAACCAGAGCTGTGATGCCTTTCGTTCAGATGGAAAACATCGCCATGTTCCTGAACGCATGTTCGAGCCCGCCGTTTAATTTGCAATCACACGACACATTCCTCACTGTTGACCTCTACGAATCCAAAGATCCGGCGCAAGTACTACAATGCCTTGGCGCATTCAGCAGAGCAGCCCATCGAATAAACCCTTCAAGGTTCCCGGAACCAATAGGTGGAAAGTCGCGTGGCTTGAGCCCACAAAGGACCGGCACGCCAACCGTTGGCGGAGGCAGTTATGGAACCCGGGGTCGAGGCGTCAGCAATGCCAGTAACACCTCTTCAGCATATAACCCAGGCTCGAGACCGGTTCTAACGCCTACGAAGACTGGCGATTCAAATAGTGGAAGATGGAGTCCCACCAAACCAACCTCACCCAGCGTCAGCAGTTGGAGCAAAAAGTCCGATGAAGGAGCCACCGCACCGGCATGGAACATCGCGCAATACGGATACATGGGGGGAGCTAGTCAGGGTAATCTGGGGGTCTCATTCGGGGGTAGACGGCAAATCACGAGTGCTGGTCCACATGTTCCAAATATGGCGGAGAAGGAGAAGAAGCGCAAGGAGGAGGAAGAACGCTCGCGGATCCAAGCCGAAGAGGACGAGCGCAGGCGGCAGGAAGATCAAGAAGTTGAGGAAGAGCGAGCGCGTATTGCTGAGGAGCAGAAATGGGCCGAGGAGACGAGAAAGCTGAGAGAAAGGGAGCGACAAAAGGCAGAGGAAGAGAAGCGAAAATGGGAAGAAGAAGAGCGAGCGTGGCGGCTGGAAGAAGAAAGACGGCAGAGAGAAGAGCAGGAAGCTGAAGCCAAGCTTCAAGAAGAGCGGAAGAGGACTCGAGGTAATAGTGATGCTCGATTACGCGGACAATTCTTGAGCCAGTATCAAGCAGAGAATGGTGTGTCTAGGGACAACAGCAGCAACGATGGCCCGCAATCCAATCGTATCAAAGAACTCGAACGAGAACTCGAATTAGCTCGGGAGCGCGAAGCTGAATATGAAAGAGAACGACAGGCGAAGATTAAGCAGCGAAGTCGTCAAAACATAGAAGATCACGACCTCTCTGTTCGAGTCAAGGAAGAGACCGCAAAAGTACGTTCTCGTTCACGAAGTCGACCTCAAGCACCATCCCGCAAGAACAGCGATGAAGTCTGGAGGGAAGACGAAAGAGAATATCTCCGTAAGCAATACAATGCCCACCACTCCAGCGAACCAAACCCATCCCGCGCCTCACAACCACAACCTTCGAAATCACCTCGTCCACTCCCTGATCCAGCCCCTCCAGTCCGCCTGGTGAAGAACAATACTGGGCCATCATCGAGGCCTCTTCCAGACCCCAATAACTACTCAGCATCACCACAATCTCAGGTCCCTAGTCAAACCCGAACAGACCGCTATCTCTCATCGAACCCTCCTCCGCAACAAGCACAAGCACGCACAACGTACTCCAACGAAATCGGCGGCTTCGGTAGCGCAGCTGAACGTGATGCCGAAGATCGTCGTCGTATGGTTTCGCAGCAGAAGACTAAGGCTGGCGGCTGGGCATCAAAATCCTTGCTGGAACGAGAGATGGAGATGGAGAGGCAACGGCAGAAGGAATGGGAAGAGAGCCAGAAGGAGATCAAGGCTAAGGTTCCGAGAGGCGATGGCGTGGATGGTATCGGTGGTGGGATTGGTGGGAAGTGGGATGTGAATCAGTGGACTGGGTATACTGGCGGTGATGGGCAGAATAGGGGGTCGCAGGGTATTGGCTCGGGGAGAAGGCAGATTGTTGGGCCGAGACCGCCGCCTCCGGGTCGTTAGTAGATAGGGTTTGGTGGTGGTGCAAAACGTGCTGGGCATGGAGTTTTGGTTATGTGAGGAATGGGTTAGATTGGGTAATGGCATTGGGTGGGGTTTGATCCAGCGTTGGGAATTCTTATGCAGGCAGGACGAGATATGATCCGATGAATTGATGAGCGTTTTGTGTTGTCTTGTCTTCACTTCTAATGTCTCTTTCATGCTTGGTGCAGATACTTTCTGTGCGTCAAAGACTTTGAGCAAGTGGCTCCAATTTCGTATTGCGCTCAAAGTCCCCTTTTCATTGTCACCGATGTGATGGTAGGTCAAGTAAACTGCTTAAGTGACTGTCAGAGTCAAGTATGCCTCAGATGCGTCTTGCAAAATGTAATAATCAGAGCTGAAAGCTTTAGGAGTGAAGAGAATTGGCAGACCATGAGATAAACTTAAGCCTCAGACAAGAAGAGACTAAGCTGTGAGTGGTCGGTTTATAGATTAAGCGGAAAGTACAAAGTGCAACGACACTTTGTCAGTTCGAATTGAGAAGGGTACTAAGAGAAGACCAGGCTATCATTGGCCTGCAAGTATAGCTTGGAAGGGGAAATTTTCAACGAAACTAGGTGGTTTGGAGACTAAGAGCATGCTAGGGGTTTATCGACCTGTATAGATGTGTAGCGAAAAGATCAACATGCAACGAAGGCTTTGAAAAGTCAGATGAATTGCAAAGGGGGGTGAAAGGGGTTGCACAGGTGGGTGTGTCTAGCAATAGAAAGTCTCAAAGGGGAAATAGAGCGACAGTCATCAAGCAACGAAAACATCCGAATTGTCAAGTGAATTGCAAAGCAGAATTCCGAACTCTGAAAGCAAAAGAGAATGAATGAATGTTGGTGCTAAGTGCGTTGTGCAACAAAATCTTTGCATTGTCGAGTTTATTTCCAAGCGCAGCCCATATTTACCCCATTTGAACGCATGTTGTGCAACGAAGTGTTTGGCACAAAGTGGCGAATGTTTGAAGTAGCCACTGAACAGCTGTGGGAAGCCTCTTAGTCCAAGTCAAGCTTGTAGCCAGTGTCCTTGAACCAGTTGACACCGGCTGAAGCCTCATTCTCAACCATCACCGACCCTTCTCCAGTGAGCCTCCCGTTCTGACAGCTTCCTAGCCATTGAGCTTGCGTCTCGATTCGTGGTTTCGCCATTTGCTCTTTGCTCACAGCTTTCGTACCAAGAGGTGTAGTTAGCCAAGTTGGATAGCCCAGCTAGGAATTTGGAAATAGTCTCAAGGCTGAGTTGTTGATGAGGTTGGAATGTGTGTTACTTCCGAGTCGTATGATGGTTGATATGGCTCGGCGGCATAGCACGAGGCACAGCAAATATAATGGGAATGGAATCGGGCTCGAAAGCATGCTTTGCGGTTTGGTCCAGAAACCCGAAGAAGAATGACTTGCTCTCGAGGTCGAAGAGCCAGATAGGAGATGGACAAATTGGATTGGCAAGTTTGGGAAGTCTGGACATTGTGAAAGATAAGTTTCTTAAGATTCTACGGAGAATATGTGCTCCCGCTAATAAGACAATACTTGTACATCCTCTAGGAATAGTTCAAGGGGATATTGTCCTGCTTAGCAACAACGCCCCACTAGAAGACCGTGAGGGCAGAATGCTAAGTGTACAAACGGAGAGCGCAACATGCACTAGCCTTGATATCAAAACAGGCAGAAAGCGAAGTGTACAAAAGGGACGGAGGCTGATGTCAATAGCACAAGATGCAGCTTGGTCCAGCAAAGGACGCTTATCGATGTGCAAGGAGTCTTGGACTACAAAGATAAGGGATTCTAAGATGTGTGGTTTGAAGTGCAAGAACAAGAAAGCTAAACGAAGAAAGGGATGACAGAGGGCCGAAGACGGGCCGTTCGAACGCAACCAAGGATGATTGGAAGAAGCCAAGCAGCAGTTCGTAAATCCTACTGTGACTTTCCGATCTTTTGCAACCTTCCGGATCCGTAGGCAGACCAACAATTGCAAAGCCTTCTGTTCCGGAAGATGTTTCCTACCTCGAAACGTGGTTTCTGCCCTGCCATGTCAGGGAAAGGAGCCCGAGATCCGATTTTGTGGATTGAGACTCGAGGCTCAGTATGGGGAGAACTCAGCCCCAGGATGATTTTTACACTTCAGGGGTGGATGAAGGTCCTAGCCCTATCACGCATCTAACCCCCTAGCCACACGTTTTAGTACCTTTCTCACCAATCAGTTGACTTCGTGGGGTACGACCTGCAGATAGAGAAACGTCCCGTCTTCCTCGGCCATCGAGACGCATGCAAGGGATTTGAAGAAGGTTTTACTGGCTTCCCGAAACATTTACCTGATGACTGCGTCGTGTCTCGTAGAGACGAGCTTCAAATGCAAGGACGAATGGGAGAGTAGCGTGGGATGACTGTGGCGTCGACTAGGCCAAATATGGCGAGGGGGAGATCACTTTTGCTGCTGGCGGTATCTAGCCAATCCTGAAGGCCTGTATGCTGACTCCACAAACGCAGCCGTGAGCGTCAGAAGGTCGCAACCACGTTTTCAGCTGGACGACATGTCAACAATCGTCAACGAGCCAGGCTCCGTTGCAGTGGTATCAACCCAGCTATAGTCCTCTCCACGCTTCGATCGCTCGTTTCTTCCACCTTACTAGGGTCCTCGCTTCATTGCTTCCGCCTCGTCGTTGCAATAGACATCAGGCTGCGATTGAAAGCGGGGCCACCGCGTCTTGCGCAACCAGACAAAGACCTACAAATGGCCACCACTACTCCTTCTGCATCATCACGTTCAGGGCGAGCGTCTGTTGACGCTTCAAGCAGCAGCTCAAGCCCCGCCGCACAAGCAACGAAGACAGGACGCCCGAATCAATGGAGTGCTTCAAGGCAGAGGAAGCTGGCACGGCTATACCTGTATAGCATCCTACCTCCGAATGAAATCCGGCAAGCGTTGGAAGAGAAAGTCGACAGCTGGAAATGGATGCCAGGGTATATCGTTGTGCAGCAGCTTAGGTTTGCATAAACTAACCATCTACAGAAAAGAGTCTACTACCAAAGTTGTCCACTCACTTCTGGACAAGGATCCAAGATGGCTGAGGCCCAAGAATAGAGAAGAGATGGATGCCAGGATAAAGGGCTTGTCAGAATCAACGCAACAGCGTAAAAACTTGCGGAGATTCTCCCCGAAGTCATACGGGACCACACTCGGCCCACTGACAGAAACCCCTGGTAACGAAACTCTCCCCACACCTGATTCCTCCGACTTCATTGAGGACATTGAAAACACTTCAGTTCCGGAACTTGACATGATCTCAACCAACGAATTTAGCCAAACACCCCTTCAGGATCTATTGGCGTGGGCACCACCAGAACCTATTGCTGTATTTCCAGGTCCCTCTGCTGCCTCCTTCTATCATTCGCAACACACCGGCAAAGCCTCCGTGTACACAAGTTCTATTAAAGAACCATCCATCGCGGCTTACACCCCACAGTCTCTCGGGTCCGAGGATCCTTTCGCTGCGTATATGCAAAGCACGACTCCAGTCGGCGGACTGAACGAACAGAGCGAGTCCGCCGAATTTAATACTGAGGATATAAAACGACGTCTTTCTCAGTACTCAGATGGATATCTTCAAAACATAGTCCGGCTGCTTGAAGCGTTCTCGATCTCGGACGCTTCAGGTGCTACGACTTCGCGGCTCACTCCCTCCCTAGACGATGCATCGACAACGTGTGCGAGCACTGTACGACCTGCATCTTCCACTGTCACCTCGTCCGGGAACGGAAGGGGGAGGATCACATTACCCAGTGCATTCCTATTTCTTGATCGTTATGTCAGTCGACAGGGCGTTTGCTTGCCTGGGTTGCGATCCCACGATTCTGGAACCTGCTGGTGCCTTGAGGATTTGGATCCTAAGAGCCCACTCTGGGTTAGTAGGACTGGATTATCGAACCCACGTATTAGCGATCCCCCTCAAAGTTTGAAGCACTTAGATCTTCGGTTCCGGGACATCTTTGGAAATACGGTGCTTCATATGCTTGCCTGTCGTGGTGCAGACATAAATATCATCTTCAAAGCACTAAAGCAAGGAGCAGATCCAAATGCTAAGAA
Organism: Hyaloscypha sp. PMI_1271; assembly: GCA_021399465.1. Lineage (NCBI taxonomy): Eukaryota > Fungi > Ascomycota > Leotiomycetes > Helotiales > Hyaloscyphaceae > Hyaloscypha > Hyaloscypha sp. PMI_1271. The sequence goes on along the minus strand of JAJTUS010000037.1, from coordinate 63,752 downwards.
TTCAGCGGGACAGACCTTCGCCCACCTTTTCAGCCGGCGATTTCTGCGCACACTGTCTGAAGACAAAATGGTCTTGGTGTCTGTGCTGCCAAAGTTAGCCTTGTTTGATTTCAGATTTCACGACTGTGATCTCTTTGGCCGAAGTTTCTTCCATGTGCTCACACTTGAAGCAAGTGATGTCAAAGACAACGCCCTGCAAGGCCTGACATGGCTCGATAGGCAGAATCGACCTGCAAGAGATGCTTTCGGCTGGACGTCAGCCATCGATCCAACCACACAGGCCGGGACAACTGCTCCTGCCCAACGAACCTACACCTTGGCAGAACTCGCCAAGTATCCTCACCTGAGTTCTGGTGAAGGAAGTCCCGAGGAGGACTTTTCCGATTCTGCTGATCCCAATTTTTTGATCTTCAAGCATGCACGGCTGCTTGAGACAGCACGTCTAGCAATCGACGTTCCCGATATCGAAGATACACAAGGTCGCAATGGCCTTCAGTGTCTAGCGGAAGCCTCTCTCTCCCTTGGCGATGATGAGGAAATATCGCCGGCCAATAATAAACGTAAGCGCGATCAGTCTGACCCCGATCCCGCAAAGACGAGGCTAGCATTCCGTTATGAGCTTGTCCAGAAAATGATAGAAGTGGGAGTTGATGTCAATAACTATGACAAGAAGGGGAATACTGTGCTCATGGCTTTCATCACTCATCTCCAGGATGGTGAAGACGACAAGACTCTCACCCGGCTCCTCAACTACATCATCCAGAACGACGCAAATATACATTGGCGAAATCGTGACGGGGAAAGTGCTTTACACATCGCCGTACGACTGGGCCGCAAAGTTGCCACCAGAGTTCTCCTGACAAACGGCGCCAACGTTCATGCTAGGAACACTGATGCCAAAGGTATATTGGCTGTAGGGGAAGCGCATTATCTCAGGGCGAAGAAAGATCCGCCCTTGTACGCTTCGATCATGGCTTGTATGGCTCTTTGCATACAATACGGAGCTGTGGCAAGGCCAACTTTGGTTCAGGAATGGTCAATAAAAGAGAGGAAGGGTCAATGATACTCCATACTGTGATCTAGAGCAGATAAGAGTGTCATCACTGGCCTCTCTCGGACAGCTAGAGTAGGACAGCATTTTGGTGAGTCAAGAAAATCTCTCACGAAAATTAGGAATAGCTCCACAGCAAGTGTTCAACGGTCCCCCTCTGCTCATTCTATCTTATACTGACGGCAACATAGAACAAGGCTGATTGTACTTATGACCACGGGTACAAGCATCAGCTTTTTCGAACTTGGCGGGAGGGTGGTTCGCTTCACCACTTCAATCTTTTTAGAGCTTCCAACGCCGTCAAGATCCAGATCGATTCTTCGATATGCCAATTTGACTTCTTTTCTTCGCTGGCCAATACTAGCTTCTTTGTCCAATTTCCAGAAAGGAAGCGGTATAATACCTTCTTCGGACGGTAGTATACCTCTCGAACCAATGTACGAGAAAAATTGGTGCAATACCAGTTTCGGAGAGCAGCATGCCTCTCAACCTAGTGTTCGTCACAGTTAAGAACAATCTTGTCGAATGGGAGGATTTTGGTGAAAGTGGGATATCTTTCAGTGCAGAGAAACAGGAGATCTCTAGGGCAAGAAATGTGGTTCGTTGATGACTTCTTAGAGACTGCGGATCATGAAAGCGAGGCAAAGTGAAATAAATACCAAACATCACAGCCACATTCCAATGAGTTACAATTTCTTCTCGCTCCTTTTGGATCTCCCGAGCAATTCCAGAAGCCTCGACGGCGCTTCGTACTCCGGAATGCAGCAACATCTAGAAATATCAGGCCGCAACACTCGAATCTACTGATTGCATATTCAAGAGCGGAAATCTCAACATCCGGTGCGAGCGTTTGAAAGGTCCCAATACCCATACCTTATGTGTGTTCTCGGCCACAAGGAATAAAACAATTCTATCGTGGTCGTACAGCCGGACCTCGGTTTGAGGAAAGAAAAGGGACGAGTCTACAGCGGGTGACAAATATCTTCAGTTTTCGAGAGCCATATTCATACGGCGGCAACTTACGAGTACTACTCGGATACGATTCGAAGTTTCTTTCAAGAATCGATGCGCGTCTTCGTCGTAACAGTCCCGATGACAAGATCGGACGAACAGCGCCTCATGTTTCCGATCTGCGATGAGCAAATTTTTTCGATCTTTCTAGAACATGTTTTCTTGAGACTCATGGAAACACCATTTTGGCTTGCGAAAATTGAGAAGAAGACTTCGCATCGCATCAACTGAGATTTGAGGAAAGGGTGAAACGTCTTCTGAATTTTTTTTCATTCGTCTGGTGTTTGAAACGAAATATTCGCGACTTGAATCAACGAATGGCAGTTCGCATCGGATCATTGGATCTGGTGGATCAGCGAATCAGTATAAAAATAGCTTCACAAGTGACAGATTGACAGGATCACCGCTGTAAGCCTGACAAGCTTTTTAAAGAGAATGTTTGTTACAAGTGCGGCTCTCAGTGACGATGCAAAAAGGAGTTTTGCTCTGGTTTGCGGGGACAGACAAGATTTCACAAGCCAGGAACGAAAATGGTCAGAGATGTTGAGTTGGAGATGAAGGAACTTGAGATTGACAAAAATATATTGATGTCACTGACGAGAGTCTAGACTTCAGCAATGGGTGGGCATCTGGTGTGCGTCTTTGAGGTTGGCAATCAAAATCTGTTCCAACTACTCTGTACAGGTGATTCATGAAGAAAGCATGGACGAGTAGTAATAAAAGTTCGTAAGTCGTTGAGTAATAAAATCTAAATATTCGAAGAATAAAGGTATTGTACAACAGTCGAGTGAGACCCGTCAAATCTGACATTCCAATCTGGGCCTCCCAATAACCCGGACCAGCCGTAGACCCATCCCATTGTCACCCAGTGACAAGTTCAGGATCCACCCCTCGTTGCCACCAAACAAAGCCACTTTTAGTATCCACTCATTACTCTACAGCATCTTATTCTCCCCATCCACCGGGCTCCTCACCCTCCCCATCCACGCCGAGCTTCTAGGCGGCCTCCTCGGCCTCATTCCTGTCTCCGGACTCGCACTCCCATCATTCCCCCCACCACTCAGCTTCCGCACCCTAAACGCGTAAACCAATAACTCACTATCCCCGGAATCGATCGGATGCCCGACCAACTCATGCTTCAGCTTCAGATCATAGATCGCCTGACGAACCTGCTCGCGTGTGGCATTCGTTCGATCGGGCGATGTATCCTGCCATCTCCCAGGAGAAATAGGGGAGCCATTAATATCCCCGTTTCCATACCCTTTTAATCGGGATATTTCCTGAGCAGAGCCGTACGACATGCGCATCTTGACATCGACATCCTGGAACAACTCTTCCTTGTCATCCTCCTTCGGGACGGAATATTGTCCGGGACCGGTGCAGCCATTCGGGATGTGGAACCGCAGGTCGAAACGAGCGGCAGCGAAGAGAACCACGACGAAGATCTCGAGCATGAAGCCGGTTAGGTAGAAGATCGTTTTCGTATCGACTTGTCCGGGGTCGTTTATAGGGTGCGATTGTGCGGCGGCGATGAGCCGCACTATGGCGCCGATGAAGAGTGTGGCAGACGAGTAGACTAGCATCACGAGTTTTGTTCTGAATCTCCCCGTGCCGAATTTCTCGATGGGGGTCGGCGATGGGAGGACGGCGAAGGTGGAGAGGGTTAGGAGCGGGAAAACGCAGAGGAAGAGGTTCCAGGATGAGCCGAGGAAGAGCAGGTTCTTGGTTGCTTTCGCGCCGGACGCGGTGGTTACGAAGAAGGAGGCGGTTAGGGCGGCGATATTGAAGATTATAAAGAAAGGGACGGAGACCAGGAGGAGCGTGAAGAAAGTGCTCGTTGTGGGATGCCAGAATATTTTGGGATGGATGGCGCGCAGGATCCGCTGGGTTAGGACCAGGTTGATAGCGAATATTACGCTCACACTTAGAATTGTTAGTGTGTTGTTTTGGGAGAGGAAAGGAAGCGCTTACCCTGCGTTCTCAAAGATAAGTGCAGCGAGGACGACGCTGTTGTTCATGGGGCGGAAAGCCCAAACGATTCTCATCGTTGTCGTGACTGTCCGTACCATACAGAAATCAAAGAATAGATCCGAGAGGATGAACTTGTGACCTCGCTTGGAATTGATGTTGTAGATCGTCATGTGCGTCGCGGCTCCTATGAGGAAGAGGACTAAGAAGACAGCTGTGATCGGTACGTCTAGCTTTGCCGTTGGGATGCCTCCCAGAATTGCATCTGGAGGTGCAAACGGTCCACGACCAACTCGTTTCATAGTTTCAATTTGGGCGGGCATGAGAGCTGGTTCTGCGAGGGCAGCGGCAGCGGCAGCTGCAGTTGCAGCTGCACTTCCTTTTGCTGACAAAAGTGAAGCAGTTCGACTCGTGGTTGAGCTAATTGTCGAGCTCGACACATTCCCAGCTGCCAGACCATTTGGTTGAGAGGCTTGTACCGAAGCCACTGAAGCCCAGGTTGGCGATGAGACTGCCTGCACGGAGACGGCGGGAGTCACGATCGGAGTGAGTTCTGTGAAGATGGTGGCTGTAATTATTGTAGTCACCGATATAGTAGGTGGTTCTGTGTTTTCTAGGGGGACTGCTGAAGCGAGTGCCGGCGTAAGAGTTTCTATTGATACCGCCGTTACTGTGAGAGTGCTCGGAGGAATAATCGATGTGGGTCTGAACGTAGAAGTCGCACCTGGGACAACGTGGGTGGTCGAAAGCCCAGCGGCCAGCGAAGACGTATGTGAACCCATTTTCGAGATACTTCCAAGAACTGAAGATCTCCTCCAGGGAGTTTGGTGCAGGAACTTGACAATCTCAAAGAATGAGAATCATATTTTACCTTTGTTTCGGTTCATCTGGATTTGGCTCCACGGTCACATCGGAGCCTGGCTAGGCCGGATGCCACCATAGTTTACGTCCTGTCACGAACACCTCGCATCACGTCTCAAAGACAACAAACGGCACGTGCATCGCAAGAGAATCTTGAGAGCTGCCACAACTCTGTGGCAGTCCCGTGACTTGCTCGCAAGAAATATGAGATGATGAAGAACCTTGTTCCTCTGTGACAGATCTCGTGACTTCCTCGCAAATAAACATCGGATGCTGCACAATTTTGTGCACACCTTGAAAAGTTATTCGCAATGACCGAGACCACACTTGATTCAGACAGCACTATAATGTTTCAAGGAAATACCAAACTTTGTAAGAGACTGCGAATATCCTCAGTACCGAGTGCGTCTCGTTTTTTTTCGCTTGCGTTGTTCTGGTCAAATCTAGCGCGCCGAGAATAGAGGGCGGCGTGATCCTTTTCTGTTGAATCTTCTGCATAGGTTCAATAGTTTCATCTCCGTTGTGGGGTGTTTTTTTCATGATTAGAAGGCTTGTATTTTAAAGATCATCAAGACGCCAATGCAGCACCGGACAGTATGGGGAGGCCCGGGGAAAGGGTAAGCGCAGAAGTCTTGATACTAATCTCTCGGCGGGCCAGGCGATTTGCCACAAAGCAGTTTGATCTCCATAGAGACATTTCTCTTCGTTACTGCCTTTTCGTGCAGTCTCAGGACCGAGAAGATGAAACTCTTGGGGTGGTAACCTGATTGCCTTCTCCAAAGGCGGAGGCCGGAGCGCAACCAGGACTCGGCGACTTGGGAATTGGGAACGATCTTCTGGAAACTACGGCACTGGATCTCTCCAGTTGAGGGATTTTCCGCCATGCACTGTTCGCCCTCCTGACCCGGGAATGGACGAGGGGGCTTCAAGTTTTCGGTCTTGGGAGTTACCAATCGGGTTCGGACAGCCCCGCTGCCATATGTATTGAGACAAGCGTCAAAGGATCTCGCTAGATCTCGTATTCATATCGTAGGTGCTCAAAAATATACACTGCAGTTGAGTGCGAATGACGTTGTGTAATAAGTCTTCCTTCCGAATAAACACAGGGGATGTACGTGCACAGTGCACACGAGAGCTCAATGTGTGCCAAGCCTGATCGCCAGCAACTGTTCCCTCCACCACTAGGGAGATGCCCGGGGATTTAGCACAGCAGCTGCATTATCTTGATGTCAGACTAGGCGGTTTGAGCCTCGGGCTTTACAAGCACCACAAACATCCCTTGAATGGAATATGACTTGCACTTGCATCTAGAGAAGTCGAGACACATAAACAGCTTAGCACAGACCCCTGAATCGCTCTTTGCCTGCCGCTCACCTACGGAGTAATGTCGGCTGACTCGGCCCTTTAGTTGGGGGAGACGGGGAGGCTCAAGTGTCGAGCTTGGGATTTGACAAAGCAGGCCGTCCTCACCTCCGGTTGCTGAGATCTGCAGCAAGCATAGAACGAGGGCAGGATCTTGGCTGCAGTGAACACGCTGTCGACGATGATGGGTGACCGCACAAGACAACGGGAAGCCCGGGATGCACGATATGGCGGATCTGGGAAGAACGGTCACTGGATTCGGCCTGAGTTTGCGCGAGACGGGGTCGTGGGGTGCGGAAGTCACGATTCTCGCGCGCTGAGGCAGATGCTATCCACTCGGGCTGGATGTGTTGTCTCATCGAATCGACCGAGGCCGTCGAAGCATCGGATGTTGACACGATGCTTATCAGACCAAAGGCAAAGAAGGCAAATGACGGGAGATTCCAGGGAGCCAAGCTGACGGCAGGAGTTTGACGTCGTAGCTGGCTGGAGGGAGTGATGTGACGTGATGGTATGGTGGGAGCGACAGTCCGTACCGGAAGTCCGTTAGGGGCTGTCCTCTGCCGCAGTCCAAGCGACGGGAAGGCGGTTGCGCTGATTGGATGTCTCAGCGAGAGAAGGAGTGGCGAAAGGGGCGCCTCCTAGCGCGCTTCGGCAAAGGAGTTGATCCGGGCTCGGGCAGCACAGGGAATCAGACACTTGGACAACTTTATTCCAACCGCGCCTCCACCACAACTCACTCCCTGCCACTTGTTCCTCCACCTCACCGCCCGCAACCTCACACCATGCTCACGGTGCGATCTCCGCTGCCTCGAAACGCATCTGAAATCATCCATGAGAGGCCCGGCCGAGTGCTGCACGGCGCGGCGGTGGCATGTGCCAATTTGAGGAACCTGCTTCAGCTCCCCTGGCCAGTGTCCGCCGGCGATCCTGGCGTCGTCCAGTCTGTGCCGTCTTCCTCAGCATCCATGCAATGCTCGCCGGCGTGTCGCATCGCATGGCGTCCCAGAAAGCGAAGAAAGGAGGTGCAGACCAAGAATCTTGTTCTGTTTCTGCTAGGCCGAAGGGTTCCGTCTTATCTTCTTATTGGCTTTTATTCTTCGTGTCCGTTCTAGTCTGGGAGCTCCTTGCTGCGCATCACTATCACGGACATGCAATCGCTCTCCATCAGGAAAGCGCGCCGCTGGCTTAGTCTCTATCAGTTCGAATGCGGCACATCTGTGCCATCCAGCATGAACTCTCCGCTCCACATCTAAGTGTTTATCTCAATTGTGGGATAGATTTGCAGATCTGTTACCCTCACACGTGAGGCCAGAGGTCCAGAGCCTCCTTGTTTACAATGACTAGTCTGTTTTGAGCCATCGTTGCGACTATCACCGTGTATTCTTCGTATTGTAATTGACCTGATACCCAGGCCCGCGGTGGCGGCCTAAATTTGGACAGCGGCGGGCCGATGGATCCATCAGGAATGCTTCGACGGGAGTTTGGTAATTACTGAACTCATCCGAGTCGAGTGCCACCATCGACCGGATACGCCGCAGATGCTCTTTGTTCCTTGCAAGCCCTATATATGCCAAGTGTCCTCCTATTGATTTTCAAACTCTGATTGTCTTCTGGCATCTTTATCACAACGTTTTCTTGTGCCTTTTACTTTTAATCTTGGTCTTGCATATGTTGAGCTATACGTCATCAACATGGACGTTATACTCTTTGGTGACCAGACCGTCGACCCAAAGCAGTTCCTAACCAAGCTCCTGCGTCGAAAAGGCTCTCCTCTTTTAACCTCATTCCTAGAACAAGTGCAGGTCGCACTCCAAATAGAAATATCAGCCCTGCCCGCAACCTGTCGCAAGAACTTGCCGGCATTCTCCAACCTAGCAGAGCTCGTGGATAGATACCATGCTGCAGAGCAACCCAACATCGCGATTGAAAGTACCCTCACATGCCTGGCGCAACTAACTCACTTTATTGGGTAAGTGAACCAATTCTGGGAATGTAACTTGACTAACAGATTCATTCTGCAGATACTACGAGGATTTCCCACTCGAATACCCGCAGGCTCCGATCACACATATTCTGGGAGTATGTACCGGCCTGCTCGCAGCCTCTGCTGTTGCATCAAGCCGTTCGTTGACCTCCCTCATTCCCCTCGCTGTTCAAACCCTCCGCATCGCTTTCCGTCTCGGCTCGAGAGTAGCGACTGTCGGACACCAGGTTGAGTCTCAAACGAGTATACCTCAGTCGTGGTCGACCATAGCCTTCGGGATAAGCTCTGAAGATGCTGAAATTGCTCTTTTAGAGTTCAACGAGAACCATGTAGGTTACATGAATGCGTTCGGGAACAAAGTACTCATGATTCTAGGGCCTTTCACACTCAAATCAACTCTACATCAGCGCAGAAAGTTCCATGTCAGTCACGGTCAGTGGATCACCATCTATGCGGCAGCTACTCTTCGGCACATCGCTGCCGTTCCAGAATCTCCAAAGTCGAGAAATTCCAATCCGAGGACCGTATCATGCACGTCACTTATTCAGCCAATCAGATGTCGATAAGATTATTGACACTGATATTGCTCACCATCTCAACCAACATTCTTCAATACACCGGTTAGTGGGATTGTCGTCTCCCACGGCTCCCACGTCTACTGTTGAGCTCTTCCAGCAGGCTGTGATGGAGGTCCTAACTCGACCCGTTCAATGGGACACGGCTGTCAAAAATTGCGTTTCCAACATCCGGTCATCTGCTGTATCTGGCGTCCGCGTCTTGGCGATGGGGCCTACAGCCCTGTCGAACAGCCTCATTTCTGCCCTCAAGGTTGGGGGTGGCCTCCAAATATCCCTAGAAGATGGCGTTTCGTGGTTCGCCCAGAACAGAATTCCCAAGAGTGTCAGTGGTGACCTCAGAAATTCCAAGATCGCTATCGTCGGTATGGCCGGGCGCTTTCCCAACGCTGCAGATCATGAGGCATACTGGAAATTGCTCGAACAAGGACTTGATGTCCATCGAGAAGTTAGTCTCTTCTTCCCCTACACAGGCCGCAATGCTGACCTGCCTAGATTCCTCAGGATAGGTTTGATGCGCAAGCGCATTGCGATCCTACTGGAAAGGGTAGAAACAAGAGTCACACTCCATTCGGGTGTTTCATAGACAAACCAGGATTGTTCGATCCTAGATTTTTCAACATGTCCCCACGGGAAGCCACGCAAACCGACCCAATGCAGCGATTGGCACTATCAACAGCATACGAGGCCATGGAGATGTCTGGATTTGTGACGGATCGAACTCCATCGACGAAGAGACACCGCATCGGCACTTACTATGGACAGACTAGCGACGACTGGAGAGAAATCAATGCGGCACAAGATATTGATACCTACTTTGTAAGTACTTGCTACCTGGTAATGAGTGTAACTAACCAGTCGCAGATTACTGGTGGTGTCAGAGCCTTTGGCCCAGGTAGAATCAACTACCACTTTGGGTTTAGCGGGCCGTCTTTCAGCATCGACACAGCGTGCTCGAGCAGCTTTGCGGCCATTCATTTGGCCTGCACATCTTTAAGAGCTGGAGATTGCGACACAGTTTTCACTGGTGGCATGAATGTCCTGACGAACCCTGACATTTTCTCTGGTCTTTCTAAAGGCCAGTTCCTATCGAAGACTGGGTCATGTAAAACTTATGACGATGGTGCTGACGGGTACTGCCGGGGTGACGGAGTCGTTACTCTAATTTTGAAGAGGCTGGATGATGCTATCCTCGACAAAGATCCAGTTCTTGGTGTCATCAATGGCATTGCAACGAATCACAGCGCGGACGCAGTGTCGATCACTCATCCTCATGCTGGTGCTCAGAAATTTTTGTTCCAGAAGGTCATGGACGAGGCAGAGGTCGATGTTCGGTCGGTCAATTATGTCGAAATGCATGGAACCGGAACTCAAGCAGGAGATGGAGTTGAGATGGATTCGGTCTCCACCATCTTCGCCCCTCCGCTAAACAGCAAAGTCAAGCGCCGCCCGGATCAACCACTCTATGTTGGCTCAGTCAAATCCAACATTGGTCACGGCGAAGCCGTCTCGGGAGCATGTGCTCTGGTGAAGGTCTTGATGATGTTCCAGAAAAACATGATTCCACCACACTGTGGTATCAAGACGAAGATCAACCAAACATTTCCCGCAGATCTGAAAGAACGACAGCTCAACATGGCATTCAAGCCAACTCCATTTGTAAGGCCTGCAGATTCAACCCGATACGTGTTCATCAACAACTTCAGTGCAGCCGGAGGAAATACAGCAATGCTCATTGAGGATGCCCCAAAGAAGGCCCCCTTGAAGCCAGACGGCCGCTCAAGTCACGTGATAACGGTAACAGCGAAGTCACTCTCTTCCTTCAAAGGGAATGTCAAGCGACTTCTGGTGTGGGCCAAGGACTTGCCAGATTCAAGTCTTCCCAGCGTGGCATACACTACAACAGCACGAAGAACACACTACCAGTATCGACTGGCGTTCGAAGCAAGGAACATGCAGCAAGTTCGCGAGACGCTCAACTCCTTTGCTGATGTCTCCCGGCAACCCATCTCGAGCAATAAGAAGCCGAAAGTGGCATTTGCTTTTACTGGACAAGGCTCTCATTACATTGGAATGGGCAAGCAGCTTTTCAAGGATGTTGCCCAGTTCCGTCAAGATCTTGAGGATTACGACCAAATTGCTTGCAACCATGGTTTCCCTTCATTTATTGGTCTTATCGACGGTACGGTTCAAGACCTCACAGATGTCTCTCCAGTTGTAACCCAGCTTGCCATCGCATGCAGCGAAATGGCTCTGGCACAATTATGGAAGTCTTGGGGGCTCACACCTTCAGTGGTGATTGGTCACTCACTGGGAGAATATGCTGCACTGCAAGTTGCTGGTGTTCTTTCTGCTCTCGACACGATCCTTCTCGTGGGGCGTCGTGCGCAACTGTTGGTTGCGAACTGCGCTGTGGGAACTCACGGAATGCTGGCCGTGCGTGCCAGCTTTTCCACAGTGGAATCCCTGATCTCTCACATCCCAGTCGAGAAAGCCTGCATCAATGGACCAGAAGAACTCGTCTTCTCTGGAACCGTGGATCATATCGAGCAACTGAAGGAGACGTTGGCAACGAACGGCTTCAAAGCCACGAAGCTAAATGTGCCGTATGCTTTCCACTCAGCACAAGTTGACACAATTCTGGACGAATTCAAGGCTGCAGCAAAGTCCGCCGTTTTCCACGCTCCGCAGATTCCTGTTATTTCCACGTACACTGGATCCGTTGTCAAGGAGTCAAACATCTTTGGCCCAGAATATCTTTCTCGTCATTGCAGAGAGAGTGTCAACTTTCTGGGTGGTGTGACCTCAGCAATCCAGAGTGGAATTGTCGATGAGCAGACTGTGTGGCTCGAGATCGGGCCTCATCCAGTATGCTCCAATATGATCAAGAGCATTCTTGGGAAAGAGACAACCGCTGTTGCATGCCTGAATCGGAATGATGATCCCTGGAAGACGGTCGCTTGCAGTCTGTCGACGCTCTTCAACGTGGGTGTTGACATTGATTGGTCGGAATACCACCACACCTTCAATGACTCGCACGAAGTCTTATCGATGCCATCTTATGCCTATGACGACAAGGTCTACTGGATTGACTACAAGGAGAACTGGACTCTAACGAAGGGCCAGAAAGTGGTACAAAAAGAAGTCAAGCCTGGCTTCTCAACTACCTCTGTACAAAAGATCATTCGGGAAAACATTGATGCTGACATTGCTCTTGTGGTGGCTGAGTCGGATCTCGCTGAGCCTTTGCTACGAAAAGTCATCGAAGGTCATCTGGTCAACGGTGTTGGCCTCTGTCCCTCGACTCTTTACGCCGACATGGCTCTTACGCTCTGCGATTATGCATACCGAACCGCGAGACCCCAGGGCGGCAAGCCATTTGTCAACGTCGGCAACATGGAAACACACAAGCCTCTTGTTTTGAATCTCGAAGGAAGCTCTCCTAGCCAACTTGTCCAAATCGAGGCCAACCTCGATTTCACCAAAGGGCGGGGTGTCATCAACTACCGAACTGTGACTCCGGATGGGAAGCTCGTGGACCAGGCAAAATGCGATGTCACCTACGAAGACTCTGCAGCATGGACATCAGAATGGGAGAGGCGGAAATTCCTCGTCCAAACTCGAGTCGACATGCTGAAGGCTGGCGGAAAAGGCATCCACCAAATCCAAAGGGGCCTTGCTTATAAGTTGTTTTCTGCCCTTGTTCAGTACGATGATAAATTCCGAGGCATGGAAGAGGTCATCATGCACAGCGATGGTCTGGAAGCAACCTCCAAAGTCGTTTTCCAGGCAACCAGCAAGGACGGAAACTTCTTCTTGAGTCCATACTTCATCGACAGTCTTTGCCACATCACTGGATTCATTATGAATGCCAACGATGCTGTGGACTCCAAGAAAAACATATATATTTCGCATGGCTGGGAATCTCTTCGTTTTGCTAAGAACATTGACCAGGACAAGCAGTATAGGTCTTACGTCAAGATGCAACATGTTCCTGGCGGAGGAAAGATGGTTGCTGGTGATGTGTATGTATTCGATGAGGCAGAAGAGATCGTTGCAGTTGCCGGTGGTGTGAAGTTCCAGTGTGTCCCCAAAGCACTTTTGGATACTCTCCTGTCTAGCAAGAAAGCAGCTCCTCGTCCAACACCGGTTCCAGCAACTCAAGTCAAGCAACAGAGGACTTTGCAAACAACCACTAAAGCTCGCACGTCGCAGCTCACAAGCAGGGGACCAATTGAGATGGAAGTCACCAAGAAGGCCAAGAAAGTATCAACCCGGGTCGACACTCAGATGACTGGCAATCTCACATCTAAGGCGCTTCTCATCATTGCAAACGAAGTTGGATGCGAGATCTCTGAACTTGCTGACCCAATTGCACTTTCCGACCTCGGAATTGACTCGCTTATGTCACTCAGCATTTCAGGAAGATTCCGCGAAGAGCTTGAACTCGAGTTCCAAAGCTCAGTCTTCAACGAGATGGAAACAATTGGCCAACTCAAAAGCTTCATGCGAAAGTTCGAAACTGTCTCTGAATCGCCTGCCAGCTCTGGTTACTCCACTCCAGATATGATGAACAGCGACGTCAGCGATTATTCCGAATGCGAATCTGAGCTTCCAGAACCTGAAGATCCAGTGGTTCAAGACTTGGGTGAGACTGGTGCGAATAGCGATCTTGTCCACATTATCCGATCAACCATCGCAGAAGAGATGGGTGTTGAACTCGAAGAGATCTCAGACAACACCGACCTGTCAACTATGGGCATGGACTCTCTGATGAGTCTGAGCATTCTCGGAGCATTGAGAGAGAAGACAGGTCTCACGATGCATTCTGATCTTCTTGTTGAGAATACTTCGATCGAGATGATCGAGACTTCCCTAGGTTTACGAACTGTTAAGGCACGAGCAACAACCAAGAAAGGATCGAGCATCGAGGCCAAGATCTCCGTCACAGCACTCAAGCCTGCTGAAACAAGCTCCAGATCCGCATACCCACCTGCAACATCAGTTCTCCTGCAAGGCAACCCGAAAACTGCAACCCGCACACTCTTTGTCCTACCAGATGGTTCCGGCTCCGCAACATCTTACACCACGATTCCAGACATTGCAGCTTCGACCCTCAAAGTCTACGGCCTAAACTGCCCATTCATGACCAAGCCTGAGCAATTTACCATTGGCGTCGCAGGAGTCACCCAAATCTACATGAACGAGATCCAACGCCGACAACCCAAAGGCCCGTACCTACTCGCAGGATGGTCAGCTGGTGGTGTCCTCGCCTACGAAATGACCCGCCAACTCATCGCCAAAGGCGAAAAAGTCGAGAAGCTCGTCCTCCTCGACTCCCCCTCCCCAGTCGGCTTGGAAGCCCTACCCCCAATGTTCCACCAATACTGCAAAGAAATCGGGCTCCTCGGCACCGACTCCACGATCAAGCTTCCCGAGTGGCTGCTTCCGCACTTCGCTGCCACTGTCCGCGAACTCACGAATTACTCTGAGAGTCTCGGCGATGCGAGCCACATTGACGTGAACCAGATGCCGCCTACGGTCTGCATCTGGGCGCGTGATGGTATTGTGCACAAGGAGACGGACAAGAAGCCTGACTGGGACCCGAGTGTCAGGATGCCGAACTCAATGCACTGGCTTGTTAACAACCGGTCGAATTTGGGACCTTGTGGATGGGAGAAGTTGGTGGGGAATAATGTCAAGTGTCTCAGTATGCCTGGGAATCATTTCACGATGATGAGAGCGCCTTTGGTGAGTTCCTTTCCCTCCCCTATCATTTCCCGAAATTCCACTAACTTTGTTCCCTAGACCAACGATCTCGCTGCTTGTATGAAAGAGGGTCTGGAACTCTAGATGGAAAAGGCCTGAAGGGCTATGATTGATGATCTTTTCACTTTGATTAATTCGCATTTGCTTTTTATTTCTATACATCCATCCGTTCTGGGTTTGGAATTCTCGCTTTCGTAGCGCAGCGGCATCTGCAAGGCATGGCAACGGCATCGAATCTTATACACACACCCTCCTTAGAATAATTTGTAGTATCGTGTACTCGTATTCCAGAGGTACTTGGCTGACGTTTGAGATTTTGGTTTTCATAGCAAAATAGATTGGATTTTTTTTTTTTACATATCCACGCTACTTTCCTCGTCCCGTGACTCTGATTCATTCCCTCCTGATCCTAATTCATAAATTTGTGAATTAATGAATTGTGAACTGCGATTTGCAATTTGCAATTTGCAAAATGACACCGAGAGATGCGTTTTACGGACGTCCGACGACGGAGTCCGGCAAGCGAGAGCGAGGGATATATATAAATAGAGGCGCGCTCGGTTAATCCCGCCACCGGATCGACGGGCATAGCGCTGGAGGGCGCGGGCTTTACAGGGTACAAGCACTAAGGTTTTAGTGATCTGCTACAGCGCCGAGATTGGGAAGCTTGGGGGAATCCGCGGGTCTTTTTGAGGTCATGTCGCGGGCTGATGAGACGTCTATCAAAATTTAAAAAGGAGCGAGCGAGGGAAAACCGGTGATTCGTCAGTGAGCGAGGAGCCACTCAGTGCGAGAAGGTCAGGAGGTGGAGGACATCCGAAAGGGGTGAAGGGCGGGGGGCGAATATAGGTTACGAATTAGGGAAGTTTACATATTTTGAGGCGAGTTTAGAATATATTGAAATAATGACTTTTGTAAGTTTTGCTGCTAAGTATTTTCCAAGCCTTGAAAGTGAGGTTAGAGGTTTGTGAAAGAGGACAAGAAACAGGAACTCGCCACATGAAAGAAATGGCAGCTGCTGATAGAGGCGAGATAAGTTGGTTGGAATTGTCTCTGTAGTTTCTGTGGTCTGGAGAGGAATTTTGATTCCTGACTTGCACCTTCACCCCATTTAACGGCCTCGCGGTCATCATCACAAGTCCTTAACCTCAACTTCATAACTCTGAAACTCTTCAATCTTGATTGGAATCCTCTTAAAGTAATCTTCTGTGAGAGAATCTTCGAAGATGTTCTTTGAAGAATCAATGAGATGACTATTTGCCCGCTAGGGTCTCTTCGGATCCGTGTTCTGTTCTAACAGCAACGATGGACTTACTGCCTGCATGCCGTAATTCCCAGTCTCCTCCTCAGCCTCCTTTGAGTTTTTGTACATGTATGTTATGGAGTGAAAGTAACTCTCCGACTAAAGCAACACTAAGTTTGACGTACATAAGTTTTTGACGCACATACTTGGAGTCTTGGCTTTGACGACAGGAAGGTTGCATAGGAGGATTTTTGTGGAGATTGTCAATCATTTGATCCACACGCAGCCGCAAGATATAAATTACCCAAAACTAAACTACTTCAACTTGGATGTCTAGCGTTTCAATCAATAGGAGGGCAGTTTTGCCGCATCGGATTGGTTGACGGAGCGATGCGAAGAATTCTCGCAATCCCGTGTCGAAAAGCACGATCGTCTTTGATGCGCGATCTAATATGCGCTGTATCGCGATGCGATGCACGGACATATCTTCATGAACATGGCGCTTGCGGCGAACACGAGAACAGCTATCCAATAAAATATGAAACTTAACGACCCACAAAGTCCCACGAAGTTGACCAAAGTCCTGAGTCCGAAACGGGGAAGTGTTGAAGCGGGAGCCAAGCCTGATCGGCAACCATAAAATGTGGGCACTAGCCTTGCATTGGACATCGGAGCGATCTTCCCACGAAGATATTTGGCCAGACCGTGTAAATACAGATGCCATAATTCGGAGGACCAGGAACGCAGCTCGCTCGGCTCTAGCATCGGTGCGCGAGGCACCCAGGGGAAGTGTCGAGGGAAGACCGAAGACCGAACATAGGTAGGACGCTTTCTAGAGTTTGCAATATAAAGCATGAAAAGGCCCACCTCTTCGGACTTCACTTGACATCTCGATTTCTCATCTTCATTATACCCCAACCACACATTTTTCATAATCCAATCACTTCACAATGGGCTCCATCGAACCAACAAAGCAATCAGGGTTCGGGTCTCTCGAGGGGAAGGTGGCACTTGTCACTGGATCCGGAAGAGGTATTGGCCGTGGAATTGCTCTTGAGCTTGCCAAACGTGGTGCATCAGTCGTCATCAACTACGCCAACTCCGCAAAACCAGCGCAAGAGGCAGTCAAAGACATCGAGAGCACCGGAAGTAAGGCCGTCGCAATTCAGGGGGACATGACCAAAGTAGCGGATGTCCGACGGGTCTTCAAGGACGCCATCGATCATTTTGGACGACTGGATATCGTGATGTCCAATTCTGGTACCGAAAGCTTCAAAAAGGAGGAGGATGTTACAGAGGAGGATTATGACAAAGTCTTTGCGCTGAACACAAGAGCCCAGTTCTTTGTCGCTCAAGAAGCGTTGAAGACATTGCAGCACGGCGGCAGGATTATCCTCATGTCATCGGTAGCCGCACAAAGTAAGTTCCCTGGAAGGGATTTTCTTTCAAAGAATATCGGATCGAGAATAGTATCAATCCAGGTTATCCTAATGAATTCGACGGTGAGCCTCGATCACGTGCTAATCACATGATTCAGTGTCCGGAGTACCAAACCATGCTCTCTATGCTGGTAGCAAGGCTGCAGTAGAGGGTTTCGTTCGATCCTTTTCGGTCGACTGTGGGGCCAAGAGGATTACAGTGAACGGGATCGCGCCCGGTGGCGTCAAGACTGATATGTTTGATGAGTGAGTTGACACCAATGACTATCTGCTTTGCCTATGGACTGATTCCGTTTCAGAAACTCATGGCACTACGTCCCTGGAGGATTCAAAGGAATGCCCATAGAAACGATCGAGGCAGGACTTGCAAACATGTGCCCGTTGAAGAGAGTTGCTGTTCCGGCAGACATCGGGCGAGTGGTAGCGTTTTTGGCAAGCTCGGAAGGCGAGTGGATCAATGGTATGTCCAGTGTCCCACTGTCCCAATGACACATGAGTGATGCTGACTCCGTGCAGGCCAAATCATCAAGCTCAGTGGTGGCTCCGTTGCGTAGAGGAGGAGGCGGAGGAGGAGTTCATGGGAAAGCTTCTGAGTGCTGACATGGTTTCTCAGTGTGGGACCGGCATGAATGTGGGATTCGGGCCGCGGGAGGGCAAGCCGGTTGGGGATGCGGGGAGATGCAGGACAGGTGTACGGAAATCACCCACACACCACAGGAACAGGTGAAGGGCGATGCTGTAACTACAAGCATGATCTCCAGTCCCCACTGCGTTGCACTGCGCTGCTTACCGCATGAATGAACGTTTGATACTATACGTACCGTAGCTGTCAAGGTTTCCTCAAATCTCGGCAGTTGTCCTAGTTCTATTGCGGAGAATTTGCGGACAGTAAGCACCCGCAGCGGAACTGGTGAAAGCCACGCCGCTCGTTTCCTTGACGACCCCTGAATCAAAGTGGAGACTGTACAGTGTATTTTCAATCTTTGGTTTCTTCGGCTTCTTTGGTTTCTTTGAAGTTTGTTCTCCAGTCTCCTCTTTGCACGGTAGTTTATCGTGCCTCACGGGTTGGCCACGTGACCAATGCAGGATGCTCCGCTTCACGGGAGTTTCGTCTTCATCTTGTCGCCGCCTCTCGTCCATCGTCCATTGACACAGCCCCACAGCTTTCGTATTTGCGCGCAGCGCTCATCAGTGTCGCTCGTGTCATCGCTGCAGACGAGCAACCTCCACAGACGCAAGATACCAGGCTTGACCTTGCATTCATGGTTGCCGACTCGAAGGCGAGCATGTGATTTGGCCGTTGGAAGAGGGGCGGGGCTGTCCTGTGTTTGGGGCATGTTTTGACGCTGGTCTCAGACCTCTTCTTGACACCTGATTTCTTGCAGTAGTCCTCGTTGTGCGACACGAAAAAGTTCCTGTTCCCCGACCTGCCCCACAAACGCACTCGTGGTCGCATTCTGGATCGTCCAATTCGTTCCAGTAATGCCTTTTCGGCCTCGTTCCTCCGCGCAAGGCGTTAAGAATCATAAGATAGATGTCTTGCTTTTCCAACTTTCTATATTAAACCATTTTATCGCCACCTGTATTCCCTAGGGTTACTCGGTGGCTGGTGGTCGTGAACCTCTTGGAAAGGATAGCCCTGCTTCATCTGAGGTCGGGGGATAACCCCTCTTCAACATAGGTTCAATACCCTTCTATATGGTTCGTTTGCCACACCACTTTAGGCTTCCGGACGTTTCAATCCACCTTCTTTCAATCGAGCAGACCTGCTCCCGCCATTCCGCCAAACCACTAGCGAGGCATTTTCCTTTGGAACTCAGCACAACCTCTCGACTTCGTATTCGAGTAATTCCCACATTCCCTGCGCCATTTAAGTTCGAGCTCAACCGGGAGTGGACATAAGAGCATTGGCTTTATCCTACACCTTCGCAAGCTATCCCTCTGTCGAGCGTCTTTTCCACTTGAAGAACGTCCAATCGCAACACCAACCCAGCTTCCCAATAAATATCCGGTAGAAATATGGTCAACACAGGCAAACCATCAAGAGGGTGTTATATGTGCCGTGCGAGTATGCTGTCCCGTTTCCTATCACTATAGAACTTGCTGATGAATACACAGGGCGAATTAAGGTAATTGAATCCTCTTCAGATTGAGATCGTCTACTCGATCAAATTTCCACTTCTGTGGGCACCCGAGATGGGCATTTGACTGACCATAAATAGTGCGATGAAGGAAAGCCTGGATGTATGCGATGCCAGAAGTCGAAGAGGGTATGCCCTGGATATCGGGATGCATTCGAGCTCAAGTTGCGAGATGAGAGTAAATCTACGAAGAAGAAGCACAACAGGAGGCTGAATCAGACTCAATACCCAGTACTTCACAATGTCGTCAATCAAGCAGAGATCTACCAAGACTCGTTCCTTGATCCAGCTCTATTCTATCCTACTGCAGCTTCCAGTTCCCGTATCTCCCACTCGCGGAACAGTTCCTCATCGTCCAATTCATCACAAGACTCCTCTCGAAGCCCAGAAGAGGACGTTAGCAGCGTTGTTTCGTCTTTCACCCACCATCTTACAATCCGAGGGCATATGACGACTCCCCTAAACCAGCAAGCGGCATGTTTCTTTCTAGCCAATTTTGTCCTGGTCCCAAAGGCAGGCACTATGAGAGGTTATTTCGACTTTGCGTTACCACTTTTGAAACAAAGAGATCCATCTCAAGGTCTCTTACTCGCATTTTCCGCTGTTTCCCTCGCAGCTTTGGGCACCCGACCGAATTCAAAAGCTCTACTTCCAAAGGCCGATCTATGGTACCTGAATGCTTTGAAGGAGATCAACTCAGCTTTAAGAGATCCCAGACTGGCATCAAGTGATTCGATACTCGTTTCTGTGATGCTGATGGCTACTTTCGAGGTGAGACCGCGGATCTCGCACAGCAGAAAGCAATCGACTAATTGAACCATAGCAATTAACCCCCTCAAGATTGAAAATCGGAGGGTGGACCTCCCACATCGACGGAGCTGTTGCAGTGATCAAGTCTCGTGGAAGTGAGCCGCATAAGTGGCAGTCAAAAATTGCCCGTGAAATTTTCATTTCGGTCAGAGCTCACATGGTAACTCTCCTGCTTTCCCTTTCTCTGAGCTCATTATGACTTACTTGGAAAGACCATCCATTGTATAGCAAATTCAAAAGCGGCAGACCCAACTGTAGATTGGATGGCTATCGAAGCAGACGACCCTGTCGTCCAAAGTTTTGCGGCTGCCAATCTCAAAATGGCCGCTCTGCGAGCAGACACTGAGAAAACCACAACACTGAATGTTCACTCCGCCGAGAACACGGAAATAGTAAAGAAACTATTACAAAGGGCGCAGGCTCTTGATCAGGAATACTTAGACTGGATCAAGGCCCTTCCAGCCGGTTGGGAGATCAAGACTGTCGCCTGGGTTGATAGCGCCGTCCAAAATCTCTCAACATCGCTTGTGCATCCGGGCAGAGTGGATGCTTATGGGGAGCTGTGGATGGCATACAAATACAACATCGTCCGGTCTTGTCGTTTATTTATCTATTCCACTATTCTTCGCTGCGTCGCCTGGCTAGGCAACTCACAAGACTATCGACTCACGCCTGAATACACCACAGCCGCCCGAATCTGCCGTCAACTCGTCGAAGATATAGTCGCCAGCGTTCCTTACTTCTTTGGCTGGAACAGCGAAAATGATGTAACAATGAAAGCCAAGGCCAACTTTGCCTGTGGTTCTAGCGACGATCCCAATGTCAAGCCGCTGACAGGTATTTTTGTCATGTGGCCGCTCTTCGCCGCTGCAGCTTCGGATTTTGCTTCGCCTTCACAACGGATTTTCCTCCGCGGGAGACTGAAACATGTAGCTGAGACTATGGGCATTGCTCAAGCTCTCATTCTATTCGAGGTACTTGCACAAATACACCTGTCAGAGTTCAACTAACAGAATGACTTCAAGATCCAACTCCTCCACCCCTCTCTCTATATCACGCGAGAACGAGCGAATCTCATACCCACAGCCTGTCAATCCGACGATACGACCGTCGCAATCACAGAAGGAAAAGCGACAGCAACAGCCACTCTCGCTCCTGCCCCTCCTCAACAACAAAGTGGGTGGATACCACGCAGCTTCGGATTCGGAGAAAACGGATTCTTCCAGAACGCCGTGGCAATGAAACAACATGTGCAACAGTACCTCGAAGGGTACGAGCTGACCGGCTTCTAGCCGTCCCCACGCATCGGCCAACTTAACAATTTAATGTATTTTTCTATCTTTTATGTCATGTCATTCATTAGCGTTTTGCCTTCGGAGTAGGGGGCTTGATTGTTAGATAGACTCCGTGCAACCGGACGGTCATTTACAACCCATTTGAAGGCATACGCAAGCACAGGAGTTTAGTGATTTTCCATGACTTATGATTCACGATTGAGCGTTAATAGGTCACGGAACGAGCGAAAGACTGCTGGCAGTCTATCTCATAAGTTTGTCCTCGTAGGATTGAATTCAAGCAGTATCAGTCTCTCATGCCCGCTCAAGGGGCTCGCTTTGTCAACAAACAAACCAAAAGTACACACCTTTACCCAAATTTAGAAAAACTCAAGGCTCTGCGGGGGACCCCTTAGAAAACTCGTCGAGCGGATTTTTCAAGTCCTTCAACCCTTAAAGTCGTGTATTGAGGTGGGTTTTCGGCCGTCGATCGGAAAATATTTCGTCGTGTAGCTTAAGCACTCGGTCAGACCTATCGATCCTCACTTGGAGTTTGTAAAGTTTAAGTGCCCACCCCGGCCCACACTTAACTCCTTCTCGAAACTTATTTTGCAGGCAAATCGGAGCGATCACGTGATTATTAGATGCTCCTTCGTTTTGGGCTCAAGCATTGTACTGTGAATGGCTAGAAGAGTTTGTTACTATTGCGACTTGTGAAAAATACTACCAATAATAGCTAGAAGGGATAGATGACCTCAAAGACTTAGGTTGCGCTTGATTGCATTTTTCATGAGCTGGGGTCACTTCGAAACTACCCCCTTTGATCCGTCCCGCTTAGTTGCAGCAGGTGAGGAACTCCAGCCTTTCTGTGCTTGTTGAACAAAGACAATGATTGCTCCATAGTCGAACGGAACTTGCTAGCAGAGAAATCCAAATAGGGATATAAACAATGTTCTCGCCGGTCCTGAGAATCCTCTTTCCCTTATCAACGCCATTCCTCACAAATCGTCAGACTGATCAGCGATCCCTTCTCAGACCAATTCAACATTCCATCAAAACCAGATCTCGACGAAGTTCGCAAGGTCCCACAATGCCAGATTTATGCAGTGTGTCAAATGAGTAGAGTAGAGTAGAGTAGTGGGTCCTACTCATACTCTACTCAACCAAATAAAGCACTACTCATACTCTACTCATACTCTACTCAGGCTACTCATGAGTAGTTTGAGTAGTATGAGTAGTATGCACGTGATACGCACACGTGATATACTAACCTAATTAGGTAAGTGTGTACGCCTGATCTTACTCTAGCGCTACCTCGCTATCTAATTAGGCGGTAGTATTACTTAGTAAGCGGGCTAAAGGTCGGGACAAATCAAGGTTTTGAGAAGAGTAACTAGTTTATTATTATAGAATATTAGTATTTAGCTAGTCTTATATAAGCCCTAACTTACCTTTACTAGGAATACTTAATAGGTACCTTTATTATTTAATTATTATTAAGTAAATATTGATTTATTATAATCACGTGAAAACTACTTATACTACTCATACTACTCATGAGTATATACTCTACTCTACTCAAAATTTTTGGGCATCACACTACTCATATTCTACTCACGCTACTCATGAATATTCACGAGTAGTATGAGTAGTATGAGTAGTTCTTTGACACACTGGATTTATGCTGCTACCCATGCCTCTTGAGCACTGCCTCACCCACCAATATTATCCGTGAATGGCTCCAAGAGTGGCACGATGAGCACGACATCACCTTCGACCCAGACCTCAAGTTCGAGATCGCCTGGGACGCTCGTTGGATCCTCGACAGCAGTGCAGAAGAACTTGAGTCGGACTTGGTGAACTGGGGGTGCAATTTAGCAACTAGCAAGCGGATTGCCAAGGATCTGATGGCCATGAAGGGCGCGAAAAAGGCGAATATGGGCGAGGGAGGGATAATTCAGGAGATCTCCTATGTGGGTGATGAGCAGCATGCCCTCTGCATGACTCAGTGGTGGTTCCGGGGTGCTTCGTGTGCGTTGGCAGTCGCAGTGTTTCTATTCCTCATAACTTTCATGGCATTGGGTCAGGTTGTCCAACAACTTGGTGACTGCCGTAGGCAACTTTGAGCTTGGAATATGTGGCTCCATGAGGGAGATATCGATTGCTTGTTTCTTCTCTCGCACCTTCGGCCTACGTCGGTTTGGAAAATTGGAGTTGTACAAGTCGTCGAGAATCAATGTAGGAACACATTTAGGGCATTGAAGTAGAGCTCAACAGACATCCTAGCATTGCGAACTTCTTTGCAGACACTTCGCAATCTTGCAGTCGCCTAAGTCCCATTTCCGTTCACTGAACAAAATTATTGAGTGTCCTAAATCCACTGGAATAAAATCTGACTAGGAACCAAAGTAAAATCAAAATTCCAGTAAACGCTATCTTTCGTCTCTTCAAGCAAACTATCAAAATTTAATTAATTAATCATAATTTAATTATTACTTAAAATTGGACTTATATAAAACTTCAATTAAATCTTATATTAAGTCTTATATAATATCCTAGCCCTTAGCTCCTTCTATAGGCACACGTGACTAATTAATTAATTATATTCCAATTGCTAAGTTTCTGACTTAATTTAATTTAATTACCGATTGATAATTATAATCAATTAAATTATTCGACACACTAGTGGCTCCAAGTCTGGCACGATGAACACCGCATCTCGTTTGACCCGGTACTGAAGAACAAGGTTAGCATGGGAAGGACAATGGATCTATGAAAGCACTATCAAGGAGCTTGAGCTGGAATATGAAGACCTGGGGCTTTGGTGCGGCCACTAGCATGAGGATTGTTAAAAGGCTTGTGCGAGATTCCGAGAGTTCCGTTGTAGTAAATACGATGGTTCGCCTTCGTGAGGAGCAAGTCGCTGGCTGTGTGGAAGGGACGATACCAAAAGCTGATCTGAGTTTTATTCGTTTCGCACACGAAAGTAGGTTCGGCTTTCTTTTGGTAATAACAGTTACTGATTTACTCCTTTTTGCTGCCCTAACTGCCTTGAAAGGACTTTTTCTTCCCTGCCCTGGGCTCTGAGCTTGGATGTAATGTGCTGAGAGGAGTGAGACATACGGGCTACTCTGCCATACTCTGATCTTTGGCACTTATTTTTATGGGAAGTGGAGGTCTTTTTAAGGTGTTCTCGTAAGGGAGAGAATGGTTGGAAACGTGATGGAGCCAGAGCAACCACCATCTCCTGCCGGCCCCCTCTTGATGAGACCGAGCTGTGGCTTGCTTTCTGGCTTCAAGCAAAATTTTGTAGATAGTTCGAAATATTTGAAAGAATGACTCCCATCTGCATTTACTGAGCAAGGATTTTTATTGTTCCTATTCACCCGAACACATTGACCAAATCGAAGTCTCGATTTCAGACGGTTTCGTCTTGCCCTTTGGCAAAAAAATTTCACCCAACCTTTCTCGTCCTGGCTCAGGTCAAAAGTCCACAACCGCAAGCAAGCCACTACTCAACCTAATCGATCTTCCCTGTGGTCCACCATGGCCGTTCAAGCTTCTATCACTCAGCATTCATCCGTCCTCGGGGTCCGACAATCTGTCCGAGATTGGTAGCGTCGCCACTTAGTTCCCCTTGACCCAAAACTCGAGATCAAGATCGCCTGAACAGACGGTGGCTCCGCTCTCTCGGCGCGGCGGAGCTCAAATTTTACTTGAGGCACTGGGGTTTTGACGTGGCCATTGCGAGGAGGCTTTCCAAGGACATTGCGTGTCATGTGAAGTGTCTGAAAGAGGGCGAAAAGAAAACTCTCAATGTGGACTTAATTGCTGTGGATGGAGACAAATTGGCGAACACTAGATCAGAAGAATGGTGGCCGCGTGTCTACGTAATAGTTCAGGGAAGCTTTGGTAGTGACACTGTTTACTATTGCTCTCCTTGTATCTGCCCTGGCTTTCATCGGGGATCAAGAGGAACGTTTTCTAAAGTGTCTTGGAGGTTGAGAGGAAATGAAGTAGGCATGGCGAGGAGGTTGCGTACGCCACCTTTTCGCTCTCGTACTTGGTACATTTTGATTTGGGAAATTAATGGCATTTTTTGGGCGACTGTGGAGGCAAGGAAGGTCGAAATGTCTGTTTGGGGAAACGGCTGGGAGGCCAGGAGATAGTTCTTAAACGCAAGCTGTCCCAGAGTCTCCAGGAACTTTGGCAGGCAATTCACAGTTTCGCAGCAATCAAACCCTCAGCATGTCGGTGTGGTCCTTACTATCATATGAACTCATCAAAAGCGAGGGGGTTCAATCCGGGTTTGCAAAGGGGGGCTCCATCAGTCTCACTTCTAACTTCTTCTTTTTGGTTGTGGCTCACCTCATGATATTAGATGATGCAACAAATTTTCAGCCTATTTTGAATTGAAATGCATTGCATTTCAATTCACCTTTAACTCTTTTTGACGTCATAGCCTCAAGTCTTGAAAGCCAATATCAACACCACAAATCTTCGGGAACTCAACACCTTACTCTCCCACCAAATCATTCAAACTATCAATCTCCTGAGCAATCTTCAAGACAACACCAAGCGGTCTCCTCCTTCTCAATTCGCCAGGAATAAGTTGAAGAATTCACTTCAGATCTACTCGTACCTCCAATTGCCGTCCTTCACAATGCCAGAAGTCAACAACGTCATTGAGCTTGAGGCAGAAATGGCCATTGTAGGTATGGGATCCCGTAGTTGCTCACTTCAATTTACTGGATGTTAATCTGATCAACTTGCAGGATCTCCATCGACCCTCCCACCGACCCTCCTTACTCTCCCCGCAGAACTCCATCTCGAAATCTTTGAACAACTCGATTCGGAATATCTGTGTTCCTCCCTCCTCCTGGGCCTCACATGCAAGAAGTTCTACGCCATCCACTTCAAGCGTCACGGAAAATCCAAGTTAAGCTGGTACGGGAATTTTTCGATTCGGGGATGTGTTTCGGACAACAATGGCAAAGGACGTTCCCTGGACGATCTACTGGCAGCATGGATGGGCCATCGGTATGTGTGGTCTGATTACGCCTGCAAGTTTATATTACGGCAATTTTACAATGATCGTCAGCACAGTTTGCTATACAATGAATCGAGGTGGTACGCTTGGTATGACGATGCATCTTCCTGCGAAGATGCGCAAGCCGGAGAACAAGGGTGTTGATAGAGAGGATGCTGCTAGGAAGAAGGTGCAAGAGTGAAAAGAGTGGCATAGCGAAGGAATCGTTGTGCTTTGGAGAATGAAATTCATAGCACTCTCCCCAAGGTTCAGGAAACAGAAATTTGGGGACGACAGAATGGCACGAACAGACTAGCACAATGAATGGACAGTACAACGAACAATTCTCCCTGAAGTCTTTGCCTCGAATGAGAAGTGCCAAAAGTGTGCTGTCCTCAACTCGAATTTGAGAAAAGGGTTATCTAGAGTTTGAGCTCACTTATCACCTTCTCCATTCACTTGGAAGGCGTGCTCTTTCAGAAAGGGGCCGGGGTGACATCTAATCCACGATATACTACTAGATAACTATAGGGCCTGGTTCGGGCTCCAATGCCTCGCGCGCTCTTTTCAACGCCACTTCAATTTCACCTCTTCGCATCACACCTGTAGTAATCAAACGCTCTTTCTTTTGCTTTCGTGTTCTAAGACCTCTAGGTTGAGCTCTCTATTTGCGGAATCAGCTTTCTAAGAAACTACCCAAGGCAAGAATACATTTCCCCGTCTCTTCTAGCTGCGGGCTATGCGAACTCAGCCGGAACCGCACCCACTTCACCTCGGCGGACGGATGCTCTCAAACTAGCGGCATCATGCCCTCGTCTTGCGCTATCTTAAAGTATTCATTCATGAGCAGCACCCCGCCGGGCGCCACCTCAGGCGTCAGCTTCTTCAACTGTTCTTTGATCATCTAATCCCTCAGCGAGCTAGTGATGCCGAAATCACTCAGTCCGAACATAGCCATGAAGAGCTCCGGCCTCTAGAACGCCGTGTCGCCTATGCGATCTGGAAAACGCGTACTCGAGCCGCAGCCGATTTAGTCGTACATTGCAACTGAGATGCTATAGTCGGCGAGCAGAAGGGATAGCGGGAGTAAGTAGGCATATGTAATGCCGGGCCCGCCGTGCAGAGCGATGAGTTGAATTTTGCCTGACTTGAGCTCGTCATAGATTTCGTATTCTATCTCACCTTGGAGCGCCTAACCGGGGACTTTGAAGGGAGCTTCGCCTGTCTTGGTCGGCTTTGGAGACGGTCGTTCCTGGCCAGGCGGCTTGAGATATATTATGGAGTCTGGGAGAGCCATGGTGAAACCTGCGTTGGCCTATTGTCAAAGTGAAATAAAAGATACGAGCCTGACGAGAGACAAAGACAGAACTGACGAGGCCGTGTCCTAGAGAGCCATGGGTCCAGATATATAATGCTGCCAATAGTGGGGCGATATGAGCTAGTGCTGAAGGGCGTGCAAAAATATGCATTTTCGGCCTAGCGCATTTAATATGTTTCACGCTCTCTGATCTTTAACCTTGGAAAGCGCTTTCGAAGTCGCCGCAAAACGTGCTATGTTGTTTAGTGCTAGCCAAGCAGGGTATAAGTAGCATCTTTATCACAAACACGTGCTTACCCTCCACGTATTATATCACTGGGGGGATGACTGTGATGAAATTTTGAGGCGTAGCAAGAACAAGGGGGGTTGTAGGGGAAGTCGTCAAATGTAGCGATCCGCTAAAAAAGGGGTTGGGAGCCGAAGAATAAACAGTGAACAGAACAATTGATTGAATGAACAGCGAACCGAACAATACCAAGTAGCACGAAACAAGAAAACGCAGTAAACAACAAATTAAAAACGCGAAAAACTTGTACAATAGCAAAATGCAAATATAAAATCAAATCAATGCCTTCACTTCCTAAAAAATCTATCCATCCATTGTATCCCAAAACCAAACTCCTCCAACAACTAACATCACAGACCAACACAAACGACTCCTCGTCAGCGTAACTCCAAAGAAACAGCGTCAGGATGGCGCCCCCCTTTAACCGCATCCCTCCACCACCCCCCTTACCCGCCTCTCCCCTATCCCGCCGTAGCACCGCGCCAGAAATCCAACTCTGGATCCAGCGCTGGCAATTCCACCGCGTCATTGCCGTGCCACTCACCACTCTCTCCCTCATAACTTGGACCGGCTCCCACCTCCTCGACCGCTCTGTCAAGAAACTCTCGTCCGACCTGGTTTCATGGGGCTTCCATCCCACTGAAGCGCAAGTTCTAGTGGCTGATATATTGGAGGCGGTGGGTAGAGTCGATGATCTGAGAAAGTGGAATTCCTATTGGTGGGTCGAGCCGGTTTATACTTGGATTATAGAGATTGTGAAATTGGCGGGAGTTGCCGGGTTTATGTGGTGGTGGACGAGGATCTCGTAACTGCCTAAAGCACAGTGAGGGAAAGGAGATGGTGGATAGCGGACGAGAGGATACAGATGTCCTTGATTATTATGTTGCTGGAGCTATTGAACGCATTCTAGGTCTAATTTTGAGATTTGGTTCTGTCCGGGAATACTCTCGCTAGCTTAGGAATACAGCTTCGTGGACAATACATATACCTAAAAAATCAACGCCTTTCCATATGAATCTCGTGAACGCACTTGTGAACTTTGACAAAATGTCCAAAAATCTCCTTGCCTTTGGAACTGCTGAGCTCGAAATTTCAGTGACGAACGTGAGCCCGCTCCTCGCTGCTGATATGCTGGAGACAGCCGTTTCGTTCCTCAGACGCTTGGAAGAAATCGTTTAACGAGAGAATGTTGGGGTTTCCAAACATTCATCTGACTGGATAAAGACAATGGAATGTTCGTAAATTCAGTCAATCCAAGCTCCTGGCACTTTAGGGCCTCGCTGCAGTATCCCTTGGGCTCTAGCGAGCTTCATCGCCTTCTTCTGCCAGCGTCGTTCAAATCGATCTTCGGCGAGTTGAACAATCGCGGCAGAATCTTCATCCCACGATCTGAACCTTGCCCGGGTCCCATAGAAATCCCACCTGGGGTAAAAGAATGGCCAGTTATCAAGCGATCTGGGGGGGTTGTAATACCAACTCATATCGTGAATGGCGCGCGGTCCGAAGTTTTTGAACTCTTCCAGCACTTCAAATGCTTTCCCGTTCGCATCTATGAACCAATCCCAGGAAATGGCTGGCGGCTCCTCAGATACGACCAAACATCGAGCACGACCATATGTTGAGCAATCTACGTCCAATATTGGTAATGATTTGGATGGGTCAAAATGGAGGCAGTACTCGGTTCTCAGATATTTCGCCACGTCTAGCCGCATTTCTGTCAGGATATCGAGCCATGCCAGACCAAGAGACTGGGACTCAAAGGGAGTGTCGGCTTCATTCAAGAGCTCATCGAGTATTGTAATTCCTTTTTCTGACCCTCGTTGAAGATTGCTTCCCAAGTGTATCAGGTGAAGAATAATCGACTTCCAATGTGGACATTGAAAGGGGAGAGACTTCCCAAACTTTTGTGCAGCTATTGCCAGTGGGGGACATCTACAATCATTGATATTTTCTTCGGTGAACCATTCGTGAACCATCCTAGTGAATAAATCCACAGGAATATCCACGAAAGTGCCTATAAAGAGTCCAGCTGAGAAGTCGGTGGAGCCTAAATTGCGCATATGGCAAGAAATGAGATCGTACGTTTTTTCAAAATCTTTGGCCGCATTCAATCCATTTCTCCTCGGAGGGCGTCGTATAGTGGTCCACACAATACTGAGATTAAGTTAGGCCAAACACAAAGAAATATCTCGCAATGCCTCACTCACCTGCCGTCAGTCTCTTGAGCTGTGAGGCCAACTTCGATGAGAAATTGGCAGATTTCAGCCTGATCATACCATGCTGAGCGCTACATTAATGTTAGACAGCGTCCAGGAAAGCTTTTATAAGGCCTTGAGGTGATCTCACCTCCAGTAACGTTCCCCCAACACTGCTAACACAGAATGGGGAAATTTGTCGGTTGCTAAGAAGCTTCTGAATCCCTTTAAGATATCCCCGCTCGCACATCTCCCACACTGGATGGTTGTCCGGAAGAACAGGATATGTCCTAAGAGATCTTTCAATGTGCCCACAAGTGTTGAGGTACCGGAAGTCGAAAGCATATGACAAGAATGATGGCATGAAAGTCCAGGTGGTTTCGTTCTTTGAGTAAGCGGTCATGGGAGAGGGTTCCTTCTCGTCCCCAAAAGTCGAATCGCTGATTTTTCTTCTAATGCACAGCTTTCCAAAGGGCCCGGAAAACGAGGAAAACGCAAATGATTGTCTTTTTGAAAGCTTAAACCCCGCCGTCCTTTTCCTGCTCTGAATACTGACTTCAGCGGTGGCGGAAAACCCGTGGTCAGCGTCAGTCCCGGGATCATTTCTTGAGAGAAGCAGTTCTCTGCTGATGGTTGTTGTCATCCGATTTGTAGCCGTGACCTGTTCCAGTAGATGACCAACGCTTTGGGAGTGGACAATGCTTCATTCATCAGCAAAATAAGACTAGATAGAGTGGTTAGGGGGAAACAACTCACGTCAGATTCGTCGTCAATGTTAAGTTTAGCAAGCTGATAGCATCACGTAGCTGGCTCTCAAACTCCTCGATATCTCTCCTCTTGCAAGCCAATCTAAAGGACCCAAACGTCCTGGTAGTCTTGCTCGTCGCAGTGGCACTTTTCTTCGCAGCTTCCACAACACCCTCCAGCATCTGCAACTTGCTCTCGCAAGTCCTCATCGCCCTCAAAATACTCCCGGATACGTCGATCTCCGCCTGTGCAGTGTGTTCTTGCTGTCTTTCAACAAGGGCCCCGATATTCTCCAGGATCAGCTCAAGCTGCTCCAACAAATCAATCAACCTCCTCAACTCCTTCCGCGCCTCGGATACGTCTCGTAAGAATCGTCGGATCTCGCGCACAGAGTCCACGAGCTGGATCGCGAGGGACACGACGGCGATGCCGCTCGCGGCTGCGCTAAGCCCATCCATTTCCTGAGCTGCGATGATACCGTGTGAAGACTGCCAGGAATAGATGTACACGCTTGTGCGCTGTTCTCACGAGGCTGTCGCAGATGATGGAAGAAAGAAGAAGGAAGGAAAGATTGTGGGGTTAATAAGAAGGTGCAGCCTTGCTGCGTTTAGTCAGGACGGAGAACCAATCGATGCATCAGCTGTGAAACATGAAAACGCCCTGAAGTCTGCCTTGACTGGGAGCCCATACTGGGTTGAGTTTGAGATACTGATTGGATCGTCAGATATAAAAGGATTTGCGCATCGAACATTAATCCGAGTACACGGACTCAACATCCTCCCTCATCGCCTCTGCAACCCTGTAAACGCAAGACAACATGGAAAGAGTCAACTCATGGCCTTCCCCTAGCACCTTCCTCCTCACCCCCAAAACATCTCCATACAATTTTGATGCCTCTGCATACTCACCTCTATCCTCGCACAATCTCGCAAGCTGATTCTTACTAGCCAACGTACTCGTATGCTCAGTACCCAGTACCCGCTCCCTCGCCTCCAGCGTTGATCTACTCAACGCCTCCGCTTCCTCATCTTCACCCACACATTCAAGCACAGAGACTAGATTCGCTTGCGTCGTCAACGTCCATGGGTGTTCTGATCCTATCGTCCTTTTCTCAATTTCAAGAAGCTGGTGGTAAAGTTCTCGAGCTTCGTCATGTTTCCCCTGATCACGCAGAACACCAGCGAGGTTGTGGGTCCCGGTTAGAGTATGCGGATGCTCAGCGCCTGAAATCTCTCGACGCATGGCTATGATCGCCCTATGGATGGCTTCGGCTTTGACGTATTTTTTCTGTCCGCAAAGTGCCCTTGCGACCCCGTGCATACTGTTGAGTGCATGTGGATGATGTGCTCCGAGAATTCGTGATTCGATCAGGAATTTGGAGACGTATTCTGCTTCCATGTCTATGAATTTCTTTTGTCCGCCGAGGGAGATAGCGAGGTTGTGCATGCTGTCCAAGGTCTTCGGGTGCTCTACTCCAAGTGTCTCCCTTATCGCCAGAACCTCCCGATGGATCTTCTCTGCCTTATCATGATGACCTTCGAAGGAGAGTACGATGCCCAAATTCTCCTTGGCTTTGGTAAGAACAGGATCTTTTGGACCAAGGGTTTGTTGACCGATTTCCAAAGCTACCCGAGCCAGGCCAATAGCCTGGTGATGAAGCCCCAGGTCCATTTTAGCCAGTGCCAGCAAGCCCATACAGAGGAGCGTTTCGAGACTCTTGGGTCCTCCGGTATTTGAAAATGCTTTAAGTGCGCCGTCGAGCAGTTGGTCAGCCTCTGCGTATCGGCCCTGGCGTCGAAGAATACGACTTAGAGCCTCCAATGCACCGAAAGTACTTGGATGCTTGTTTCCGAAGCGCTGCCGATGAAGCCGCACGACACGCTGGAGGAGGACCCGAGACCACTCGTATCTTCCTTGATCTTCAACCGTTCCTGCTAGCTCAATCAAAGAGTCTAGGTTTTCTAGGGCTGTGCTCTCAGACTCGGTATCTGATGTTACTTCTTGTCGCTTCTTGGTGTTGCTAGGCTGTCTGCTCTGTGCTTTGTCTTGGACGGAAGTTGGGTGTGTCACTGAAGAAGTTGACCTGCCGTCCGTTCTTGCAGCTGCCGAGAAGTCAAAAAATTCCCTCATTGCTGTCAAGTCTCCTGTGGATGCTTTGGATTTAGATTGATCCTCAAAGGAGACTCTAGATATTGTGAATATAGAACCAAGCCGACTCTTACAACTCATATCTGTGCCCTCCCCAGGTTGTGCAGGACCAATTGGAGTAACATTGCTCTTTTCGTGGATAGACTTTGCTGCGGACGAAGAGTTTTCCGGCATTGCAGAGGTGGTTGCCAATTTAGTCTGGCCTGGGCGGCCATTTAACGGAGAAGCCATTCTCTCGTCTGAAGAGACGCTGCTGGGCCTCTCTGAGTTGAGGGTATAATAACTGATCACCGACGGAGTTGCTATCGTCATCAGCTACCGAACATGTTGGTAATATGGCCTGAAGTACTTACGAGATATTTGATAATGACCATCCGGAATATCATGATCCTTAATAAACCGACTTATCTTTCTCGGGTCCACTCGTCTCTTCCTGACAAAGAAAGCGGTATTTTTGCCTTCTTCCATCTTTCTCTTCTTGTCCATTCCAATGATGATCATCATTTCGTTGCTCTTGACTTTCTTCTCCAACCCCCATTGGCGTATCCGAGCCTTGTACTGCCTGTCTCTACAAATGCATGAATTAGACGAAGCCATCCTGAAGGCGACTGATTTGGGGGACATACGTTGCGACGAATGAATACTTCGTCTTCATGATCTGGACCACATCCTTGAGTGGTATATTTTCACCGGCATAGAGCCTCGTAATTTCAGATCTCTGAGCTTCCCATTCTTGCGACGTATAGCCGCGAGGCTGGCCGCCCAGGTTAGGCACCGCAGTGTTCAGTGTTAAAACCTGACTCATTGCGAATACGCAGAAAGCAGATTCTCGGACAGAAATAAAAAAAATAGAGGAATGCAAAGCGATTCTCAACAGATAGAAATACAAGCAAAAAGAGATTTGAAAAGAGGGAAGGTTGAATTGAGGTATGGAAAGAAAACCTCTGGAGCCTCGCTGAGGGTCTGCCTGGCTATGCTCTGGTTGGCGGCAACAAAAGGACTTTGCATGAGAATCCAGGCGGCACATCTCGACTCTCGATCTGTGAGTGGCTGGCTACTCACGGCAGAGATCGCAGGCTTGACCTTTTGTTATCGAATCACGACGGATCACATTGTCAATGTTTCAGACTCGGCGACTCGCGGCATGGCTCTCTTCAAGATTAGATGGCGATTCACCAAGTTTGGCGGAAACGAGAAGAGAGTGATTCGAGAAGAGAGTGATTCGAGAAGAGAGTGATTCGAATAAGGAAAAGGAAGTCGGAAATTTCCAACCTACGCCACGAGCCGAGATGATCACATGCCAACATATCTTCCAATATTAATCAATCAATATCGCGATCGAGACAAAAAAGCACCTTAAACCCCCATTTCATTAAAGAATAGATTGAAACCTTCTTACGGAAAGGAAAGGAAATTTCTCAACTCACGCCACGAGCCGCTCTGATCACGTGCCGCATCTCTTCCAATATCAATCAATCAATATCTCGAGACAAAGCACCTTAAACCCCCATTTCATTAAAGAATAGATTAAATCTTTCCTACATTTTTCAAAAGCTACTAAGCCCTTACAAGTCTACAGACATATACGTCTGTATTTTTAGTTCTGTTTTCAGTACATCACAAAACCCAAAGACGTTCGCCCGCCCACCCACTTTATACTTTCTTCACAATCTATAGATTAAAAATCTCGTATTATTTAAGTCGCACACGATAGAAAAGGACAGATTGAGTTTAGAACACCCTTTAAACGCACTTCTAAAGATAAATAAAAAGCGTCTAAAATAGTTATAGGGCTCGTTTCTTAGCGAAATACCCTAAAAATACAGACTTATGCCCGCAGGCTCATTAGTCCTAATACCCCTTTACTTTACTAATACCAGAGATTTAGCATAATATCAAAGTTCTATTATCGAAATTCTTCACTATTATTTAATTAAACAAGACGCAAATAAGTTTATATATATATATATAATATTTACACAGATCGATATAAGGCAAAGCTAACTAAAAAAGAATCAAAGTCAGAGCCAAGTTTCAAACCACGAAACGAAGCAAGTACACAAATCCTTCGACCAGGCTGAGAACCAGGGAGCTAAGTAGCAGATCCAGGTAGTATTAGATAAAGACAGAGATGAATTCAAGGCATAAGCGATTTATTTTGAAGCGCGAAGGAGGCAGAGAATTAAAGAAATCAAGAGCATGCATATCACGTGTTCTACGGTATTTTATCACGTCACGTGCAACACAAGCCCCTTTCCCCTCTCCCCGGGACGAAAACAACCTTATCGACGCACCGCGTATCGAACCCCCCAAAGAAACCCTCTCTTAAGCCTGGGTCCTGACCCCCACAGCGCTTCAGTTAAAAAGCACATGATTATCACACCACAAGCGCTGCCAACCCCCTTTCCTCATCTGCAAGCCCCTCTCCTCACGCTTCGCCACTTCCCCGTCCCCAGAAAATTCTCCGTCCACACACAGACAGACAGACACACAGACACACGCACCAAACTTTTCAGCCCCAGAAAACCTACCTACCTACCCCGCACGCTCAACCATTCCGCCCTCCCTCTTTGCCTCCTCTTCGGCCGAGTTCAAGCAAGCGACCCGCGCTCCCCACAAAAAAGAGAATGGAAACAGGGCGGGGCAGAAAAGTAAAAATGAGGGGATACCGAGTAGGCAAAAGAGGGGGGGCGCTGAAACCCCGATCGGCCCGGCCTGAACGCCCCGCCCGGCTTCAATCAGGGCCCGTGCCGCTTTTTTTCGGGAGCCCTCCCTGGCTGCTCCGGGGGCACGATGTGGAGGGCAATTCGTCTCGATCGAGATCGAAGGGATTGAAGCGAGGGAATGATTTGGATGGTGAGAGGGGGAAGGAAGAGCCGCAGACGAGAATGCGAGTGAGACGGAGGGAGGACTAGCGCTGTAGATCGCGGTGTAAGAGTCCGTATGTGGGAGGGTCGGTAGAAAGGAGAAAACCTCCCGGGCTCGAGCTGAGGGCGGGGCCATGAAGAGAAGGGAAGGAGTCGAGATGTGATAGAATGTACTCGCTGACCTTCGGGAGCAATTGCTGGAGGTGAGGTGAGGTGAGATGAGAAAGACGGTGAGCTATTCTGTGTTAGTGAAGGAAGCTCGAGAGGGAGAGAGAGTGGAGTTCATGTCGGTGTCAAGCTGTCGCGCTTCGTTCCACTGAATTGGGGGTCCACACCACGGTGGCGATCATGCGATGATGTTTGATTGCCAACAGCGCGTGTGATACACTTTCAGAGCCTCGGTGGTGGAAGAGATCTCGAAGTTGCTTTGGGGTTCCTTCGGTTCGATTTGCCCGTCCTGGATAGCGCTGGCTGAGTTCGAGCCAAAACCTGGGGTTTGTGTGCTTTTTTTAAGCGTGTACCACTGTAGTGGTACGGCTTGCTCAGGTTGCAGGACCTCGGGATTGCGTGCTTTCCATGTAACAGTGGTACGGGCGAAGCAAGTACCTGTCCATCATCTCGGTCTGAAAAGTACCGAGGGTGGTACTTGTTTGCCACAGCCAGGTACCTGCTCGAAGCAGGGAGCTTATTCAGTCTGCCCAGCGGTTACACAGCATACGCTCTTAGACCTTGTGTCCAGGCACACGAGCGCGGCTAGATGATGCACCTCTGCTTGCTTGTTATCGGCAACAGGTAAGACAGGCTCCATCTTATCTGCAGCGAGAGAACTGTGCCATGGGCGTATCCACTCGAACACCGGGGTCTCCGAATTGACCTCGGTCCCAAAACCAGCGAGATATAGCTATCTGCTTGAGGATAATGATGAAACTGGGTCAGCAGCGGCTGTGAGGCAGCAAAGACAGTAAAAGAGCAAGAGAATGACATGGAACAAGTAAGACTGACGCGGTGAGACTGCCCAAGAGGGAAAAAGCTGGAAGCAAATTAAAAGTGAACACATTTCAAGGCAAACACTGAGGGATTCAAGATTTCGGAGCGGAAATATGGTGCGCAGAGTAGGTGTTGCTCCTGAGTTTCCATCCTGACTCGGATCCGACCCGATCCATCTCACGGACCTGTGGAAGGCTGCAGCTCGATAGTGCAGCCGGCCGCAAAAATAGATGGTTGGTAAGATCTTGCGGGGTCTTCGTGGTGTTTGGGGAGAGGTGGGGTAGGCCGGAAGGGGTGTGATCGCTGGGACATTGAAAGCGACGCCGAAGAAGTGATCTATCGGATTTGGCGTGCATTCCAAGGCCGGAAAGTCGACTGTTGCAGTTACTTGCGTGGCCTTGCATAAAAAGTGAGGCGGCGCTCTATTTGGGAAGATCGTGATGCGGATTCTGAATGAGGGGTAACGGTATCCATCGCGGCTTTGTTTGGGAGGGTATGGCTTGTTGACAGACTCGTATGCAGTCATGGGCAGAACAGGCAACGTGCAGGCAGACTCGGGCCGGAGCGCAAGCCTTTTTCTGGGAAGGACTTCATGCTACGGCCAAAGAAGAGGCTCCTTTAGGAGCGACTGACTTCACATAAAATGTCCTTCGCGCGGTACGCGATCTCGTCGTACAAGGGCGGGGTCAGGGTCCTGCTCCGTGAATTTCGATTTGGTACGACGGTGACACAGAGCCTCACGAATTCGAGGAAGGATAGCGCGGCGAGGCACTGCTCTATCTTGGGAATGCAAGTCCTCCGAAGGATCGATTTGAGAGCAGGTACGTTCATCCGCAGTCACTGACTGATCACGCTTATGTCAGACCAACGGAGTGTTGGGCGCCTCGCGCATCGTCAACGAATAGCTGGTGCAGCCGCACCAACAGATCGATGATGGCCCGCAGCAGGAGATGGACGCAAGGGTCAGCTGGTTGGAATGATGGATTCATTTGATGCTGCTCTCGCCAACTTTCATTAGCTGTTTTGTAATATCTGTCGCCGAGGTCTGTCGCCTCGCTGGTCGAACTCTGTTACCGAGCTCCTTTGTGACTTTGTGTTGTCAAGCTTCATCTTTAATCTATTTCGGCGGTGGGGGCGGAGCCCCCTTCTGGGGGCTGCCGGAAATTAATAGCGACGTGGATAAGGATCTGACAGCAACCCCACATTCTATTTCCGTGTGGTTCTGAGGTTGATTGAGCGATAACGCGATAACGAATGACCTGCGTGCATCTGAGCGTGTGAAACACCACATGGTCGCAAGGGTCCCGAGCTTCCAGAAAGATCCTGCCCCTGCGAGGAAGGGCCGCCATGCTCCACCACCGCCTGCACGGGTCACCACAACAACGGTAGGGATGGAGGCCAAACGAGAGACGATGGTTGCTGACCGCGAAGTTCTGCTGCGGGATGCGGGATGCGGATGCGTGCTGCACTGCTGCTTCTGCTGCTGCTGCTGCTGGGGAGCTGGCGACTTGCTCCCAGAAAGTGTCATGCAGTTAAAAGTAATCCTATGAGCCGGGATTCCAGGCTGGCAGGCAAGGCAAGGCAAGATTGTACGCAATTAAGTACGATCCCTCGGCGGAGCGCTGGGTTAGAGACCTGTTTCTCTGACACCGCGGCAGAAACAACCAAGTAATGTGGAGTTTGTTGCAGATGATTATTGAGCCTGAGAGGACTTACATGGACGCGTACTCGATCGTAGCACGATGCGCAGTTATTTGTTGCAGCCGACGGGGGGTCATGGTTCTGGGAGAGGATCGCTGGAGGGAGCAGCAAGTAGCAGCCACGACTACCTTCCCTAGCTGCACCATACAGCAGGCAATAATAAACAGGCTTCTCTCCGCTCTTCAGTTGCACAGGCTGTCGCAGGCTCGCAACGGCGTATCAGGCGTCGCACTCGCTCTCGCATACCTCCACTCTCTGACCAAGCCCACTCCATGATCCTCTCGAGGCGTGGACGGGCAAATCGGGGGCACAAGATGCCGCCGTGTAGTCGTCAGAATCGAATCCTTACGCGGAAGCAGGACGGAAGGTGGCAGCCTGGGGAGAGTCTGGGGAGATCAATTGCCCATTACCAACTGCCAATTGCCAATTGCCAGCGGCATTGTGTGCGTTGGATGGATGGATGGATGATGATGATGATGATGACCTTGCATCACGGCCTGCCTCAAATCACAGCGTGTTTGAAAGCGCTGCTGTCTGCTGAGCGCTGGTGCTCCGTCGATTCCCGGGCCAGCGTCACCTCCCCACACATTGGCACATGCAGGCCAGGAGGCCAGGAGGCCGCCGTCAAGGTAATTTAGACGAGGGTGAGGAGTGGATTCCAACGGCGTGGGATCCCACCCGCGACTGGTGTGCGGGAGAAAGGAAAGACTGTCCAGTGTCCAGGAGCCCCAGCACCACGGTCGCTGAAGCAGCGTCAACATCCCGCTCGCCGTCCAGCTGATCCTCGCCAGGCCAATAGGGGGCGGGGCTGCTGGGGAGACTGCCTCTTAACTCCCCGAAGATGAAGGGCCGGTCGTCTTGCTGTTCCCGCCATTCCGGATGGAATCCTCATCAGGGTTGGGCAGATTCAGGAACATGAAACCTGCCAACCCACCGCGATCGGCTTGAGCCTGGGAAAGGGGGGACGATGGGCAGGATGTGAAGGATAGGCAGGATAGGGGGGATGGGCAGGATAGGGGGGATGGGGCAGGAGGGCCAGAGATGAAGGTAAATTACCTGACGGCGGGCCATGACCAACCAAGGTTGCAGCGGTGAGCTGGAGCGCTGGACACGGAGGAAAGGGCCAGCTACTGACGAGATGACTACAGTGCTCCGTCGTGAGTCTCACCTGGGATGCTCATGTCGTCCTCCACCAGGTCTCCCCTCGCAGCAGGAGCACTGACTGAAGCCGAGGGCGACGAGGGTCGCACAGCGCAGAGCGCATTCGTGGGGAGTCATCGTCTGTTGGCTGCACTGGTGCAGAGCCGTGCCGCTTTACGCCGCCTGTCCTGGCAAGCCCGGCACGACTGGCAAGACTAGCGATGGCCACGGCCAGGGGTGGTGCGACAGGGGTGAGGGAAGGCATGGAAGGGCCCGAAGGGGAAAAGGGAGGGAGGGAGCAAAGAATGACGCTTCGGCTTCGCTCAGCGCTAAGGCTGCGGCTTGGTTCCTGACCAGAATGGCAGAATCGCATCCCCCATTACGATGTACTGTGTTCCGTTGCACTCCACTCCCCTCCCCTCCACTCCACTCCACTTTCTGCCTGCCAGCGCTGCAAGGCCATGGACAATCGAGATGCGATACGAGATTTCTGCACCTCGACGGGTACCACCGCGGTCCCACGACAGTCCCACTGCAGTACCACGCCTGCACACACAGCCAGCCTTGCACCGTTGCACTGTTGCACTGCTTGCTACAGGAACCGCAACGGAACCGCATCCCGAACCCGAGCCTCGAATAGTCCCACGACTGTGTAAAACGGCGTGCTTGTGGTAGGTTTGTGGGTGCGCGCCGAAGCAATACTGTCATCACCACCGCAGAACTCGAGGCGGTGGAGGAGTGAGTGAGTGAGTGAGTGATGATGGATGGACATCCAACCTCCAGCCGCTTGAGACAGACCCCGTGATTCTCCCTCCCTCCCTCCCTCCCTCCCGAGGGACTGGACACTCTCGCAGCTGTGGCATTCGCGTGCCGACGATAACGCAGATCTCTTGCATCCCATCCCTGCGGCGGTCAGGGATGCGGAGCATGACGCGGTCCAACTCCAGCGCTTGGCATGCACCGCTGGTGCTTTATCGGTCGACGGCTGCCAAGCTCCAGCGTCAACTTGCCTCCTACGGCCGTCCGAGGTAACGTGCTGCCCCAATACGACACCGAGGGGGCTTCAGGGCTTCAGGGCTTTTCAGAGCATGACGCCCAGCTGGATACCCGGCGTGAGGGCAGCCGCGATGGGCCTGCCGGCGGTGAGAACGTCTGCCTGCGGACGATTGGACGTGGGCGGGTGCGAATTCGTGATCAGGTACGCGCCCCTGTCCGAAAAAGCTGTCATGAGACCAAGACTGCAGCAGCAGCAAATAAAGACGGGCATGGAGCACCAGCAGCGGTGAAAAGAGAAGCAGGCAAGCTGGCTGGCAAGCTGGCAAGCTGGCACGCAAGAGGAGGGAGAGGGAGAGGGGGAGGGAGGAGAGGCCGCGGCGCCAGATCCAGCCACTCACAGCCACTCACCGCAGGCGCGGGGGGCCTCATGTAGAAGCGACTGCTTCCAGAAATAATCCTTAATAACAGCCCGCCATGCCAGCTATGCGGTGCTCTGCTCTGCTCTGCTCTGCCTCGACATGCCTTGACCTTGCCTTGACCTGGCCTTGCGTTGAAAAGTCACTTGCAGACTGACTGGCTGACCGGCAGTCCCCGACCGCACTGCACTTATTTGCACCACCCTGCTGCGTCCACTCGCCTTATTATAACTGCTGCGCTGCTCAATCCCAAGGCTGTCGAACCTCACGCCTCTGAGCCTCGAAAGCCTCGAAGGATCCCAGACATTTGCCTCCGTCCCCCCATGCGGCAGACTTTTCAATTGAAAAATCCCCATCTTCCCAGCGACCTGACTATAAGGTTACTTACTACTATACCATACCTGCACCAACATCAAACGAACCTGCTCGCCTGCCGCACGCAAGCGCACGCAATAATTCACTCTCCTGGCCTCGGATCCTCGTCGCATCGGTACCCGTCCCAGCACATCCCTGTCGCGCCGAGCTAGACAGACAGCAAGGAAACTTAGGAACCAAGAAAACTATCTTCCCACGCTCACCCCTTGGAATGCGCCTCGCCCTTCTACCTCGCCCCACGCTCACCACACTCTCCCTTGAGCTTCATCTCGTCGACTGCCCATCTGCAGATATCTATTCACTCCTTCGCCTCTACTTTGTTGTCAACGCGTCTGCGACCGTCGCCCTGTTTCCCCCGCCGTCCTTGATTTTAATTTTCGACATTTTTCGCGTCACCCACGTCCGCCGGCCTGGACAATCAACCTCCTCTGGCGACGACCCCCCCCCGTCGAACCTCTCGAAAATTCCTTAACTGGCCAGGTGCATTGCCCTACGCCTACGATCAAATGCACCATTGATCCAAAGCACCACTGCTCGACACCACATGACCTGAATAGCAGGACGCGAGAGAAGGATATTCAATTCGGGGCGCATCACTGTTCCTTCCTTCTCCGGCCTCCCGCGCCCGCCCTGTCTGGTTCACCACCTTCCCGCAGGTAGTTTAAGAAGCTATGCGTTCGATCATGGAATGCTGGTGTTCCTCATAAACTCCCACCCTCGTCACCTACCAGCCGACGCGCAAGGCTGTGCCATTGGGCAATTCCTCTCTCGACAAAGCGCAATGCCGGGCCACACCCCCAGTCCTCCCCTATTGGCAACAATAACAGCCCTCGAAAATACCTCTACGACTATGACCTCACATACAACGCAGCCGCGAGCGACAAGACAGGCAAAGCCGAGCCATGTTCAAACAAACTTTCCGCTCTCCCTCTCCTACGCAAACTCCGTCCCTGCCTCTGCCATCAGCGCCTCGTCAGTTACTACCGCGAGTTCGCAGCAGGCGTCGCCCATCATGTCTCCCGAAACTACTCAACTTACCACGAATAACTCCTCCATTCAAGGCTCGCCCGACAGCGTGCGCGGGCGTGACTCTGAATATCCTCCACCCCCGTTCGAGCTTCCGGAATCGACAGTCTCACGGAAGTCGAGTCAGAGTGCAATGAGCGAGGCTCTGGTGATGAACAAGTCCCCGGGACTGATCAGAAGATTATCAAACAGAGCCACGAAGTTTGCGGGTCGGCGCCGGCAGTCTTCGACTACAGCAATGAGTCGAGATCACAGCACTGGACCTGTCACTATGCGACGGAGAAGTGACAGTACCAATACTGCACCAGAAGGCGGCAAAGGAGCCCTATTCTCGGACTCAGATGACGAGTTTGTTGTGGATATGCGAGAAGAGTACTATTATCCCTTGGCACTCGATGGTAAAGGAGACTACCCAAGCACAACTGCTTCCATCGGCTCTTCGACCGTACCCTCAGCGACCCCTCCCCCTGGTCCTGTCATTCCCAAGGTCCTGCTTCAAGGCACCACCATGATGAAGGTCACCAAGAAGAAGAAGAAGCTTCTGACTTTCGTTCTTGAGAGCGAAGCTGCAAAAGTATGCTGGGACAAGAACCGGCCTTCCAAGTCTTTCTACATCGACGACATCAAAGATATCCGAGCTGGAGCAGACGCCCGAAACTACCGTCAAGAATTTGGAGTTGCAGCCGCCGATGAACCACGATTCTTCTCGATCTTGTACGCAGTCCCAGACAGGTCGAAGGGGAAGTCTCAACAGAAGATCATGCACTTGATCGCCAACGATGACCAGACTTTCGACCTTTGGACAACAACACTCGATGCCATATCGAAGCATCGTCAGGATTTGATGGCATCCCTATCATCGTTTAACGACAAGGCCGTGAGAGCTTATTGGCGGACCGAAATGAACAAGCAATTCCAGGACAAGCCTCACCTTGAAGATGAAGAAGAGATCGATATTGTGGGGGTCGAACGTTTATGTCGCTCTCTCCACATCCATGGATCTTCAAGTTACCTTCGTTCTAGGTTCGACCAAGCAGATGTTTCAAGATCGGGTCGCCTGAACTTCGTCGAGTTTCAAG
Source organism: Hyaloscypha sp. PMI_1271 (assembly GCA_021399465.1). Taxonomy (NCBI): domain Eukaryota; kingdom Fungi; phylum Ascomycota; class Leotiomycetes; order Helotiales; family Hyaloscyphaceae; genus Hyaloscypha; species Hyaloscypha sp. PMI_1271. The sequence goes on along the minus strand of JAJTUS010000037.1, from coordinate 19,951 downwards.
CATTCGTAAAGCTGATGAAGAGACGAGAAGACGTGCGAGCGATTTACCGAGAACTCGCATCCGATTCCGAGAAGGGTATTACAAGCGAAGAATTCTTCCGCTTTCTTACGGATATTCAGTTTGAGAACGTCGAAGCTGATGTTACTCACTGGGAGGATGTTTTCGCCAAGTTTGCACGCCGGTCGAAGCCGAAAGACGCTGTCGAAGGGGAGGCCCCACGGATGAACGAGGCAGCCTTGAGCAGTTACCTCATTTCAACGTTCAATCTTCCCTTGGAAAACATTGCTGCGACTCACACCTTGGATCGCCCAATGAACGAGTACTTCATCTCGAGTTCCCACAATACATATCTTTTGGGTCGACAAGTCGTTGGCCAATCGAGCGTTGAGGCATATATTTCAGCTCTGAATCGCGGATGCAGATGCGTTGAGATCGACTGCTGGAATGGGAGCGATGGTCAGCCTACCGTTATGCACGGCCGTAGTCTCACCACTGCGGTCTCTTTTGCCGACGTGATGTCTACCATCAGCAAATATGCTTTCGTCAAGTCACCTTACCCACTCTGGATATCTCTGGAAGTTCATTGCAATTCACAGCAACAAGCGATCATGGCTGAGATCATCAAGGAGACTTGCGGCTCGAAGCTTGTGACACAACCAATTGATCCATCTGTGGAGCAACTACCGACGCCGTCTGAGTTGATGCACCGAATCTTGATCAAGGTCAAGAAGCCTAGGTCGTTCGAAGATTCAGCGGTAATGGAACAGACAAATGGAAGAACTCGTGGGAGCAGTCTGAGCTCGCCATATGTTCGTCCCACCCAACTTGACAACTCTACCATTTCAGCCGGTCTTCTGCCACCGACCCCGTATTCGCGCACGTACAGGACCATCAGCCGTGGGCAGCCCAAATACTCCGGAAGTGAAGGTCAAGACAGCCTGAGTAGTAGCACAAGTGACAGCGAGAGTCTTACAGAAGACGTTGTTCGTGCCAAAGAAAATAAGACAAAGAACAAGACCAGCAACATCATCAAGGTTCTTGGTGAACTTGGTGTTTACTGTGCTGGGATCAAATTCCAAGGCTTCGACGCTCCAGAGGCCAAGTCATACAATCATATTCTCTCCTTCGCGGAGAACACTTTCGACAGGAACACGAAGGATCCAGAAGACAAACGTGCTGTGGCTCGGCATAACATGCGGTACATGATGCGTGTGTATCCAAGTTATAAACGCATATACTCGAACAACTTCGATCCACTCAAGTACTGGCGTCGAGGAGTACAAATGGTTGCTTTGAACTGGCAAACTTACGATCTTGGGATGCAGATGAACGACGCAATGTTTGCGGCCGGCAAAGATCAATCAGGATATGTTCTCAAGCCAATCGAACTTCGAGAGATCAAGATGATCCCAACTGTTCCTGAAGAGGCTGGTGTCGGCTATGTCAGACGGGAGCGCAAGAACGTCACCTTCTCAATCGACATCATCTCCGCACAGCAGCTCATGCGACCCAAAGGGCTTGCTCCAAACCAAAGTGTCAATCCTTACGTTGAGGTGGAGGTCTACCACGCCGACGATAAATCCAAGGAGAGTAAGGGTGTTGTTGGAGAAGGCGGACTTGATGCTTCTGCAAAGGATGGATTTTCTGGTCTTGGTACACCTCACCGAAGACGAACCCAGATCATCCAAGACAACGGCTTTAATCCTATCTTTGACAAGAAGTTCAACTTCGCTCTCACCACAAAGTATCCGGAGCTTGTGTTCGTCCGATGGACAGTAAGATGTTCCAATGATGGTTCAGGTTACAGCGAGAGGGGCTCACCACTTGCGACCTACACGGCCAAACTCAGCAGCCTCAAACAGGGTTATCGCACACTACCCCTCCACGACACCAGTGGAGACCAGTTCCTGTTCTCGACACTGTTCTGTCGCATCAAGATTGATCCAGCGACTAGCATCTACGTCAACGGACCAGAGTCTGCTGCAAATGATAGTGTCGGCGTCCTCAAAAACATTGGTCGCACAGTCTGGAATCGCACGCCTATGTCGCCTAAAACATCCGTCGACAGCGGCAACTCATAAACTCGCCATCATACTACCATCAATTTCGAATCTACTGTAAAAACACAAACCCATGTATTTCCCTGACCAGATCAGCGAATTGCGACCTGTACAAAAGTTTTCCTTGGATCCATATTTTCAAATCAGCAAGCGTCGTACGGATCTCTCAATTTCGAATTTTCATATTTTTCTCAGGCGCGTCAATCAGAAGGAAACGGACATGGGCATTTCATCAGCATACATATAAACGGAAGGAAACAAAAGTGGCTCGCGCTGCGCTCTGCATTTGGGATTATTTGGGCATCACATTTTCTGCATCAGTCGCGACGGTCATCGAGCTGCACACATTCACCAATCCACTCATTAGATTTTCTTTGTCATATCGTCTCAGGCTTCGTTTCAATTCGCGGACGGGTTCCTGGCTTCATTTCCTTGAGGATTCTCAGCGTCAGCTGTGCTGCTTCTTCGTCGGTCAATGCGGGACCGAACTGGTTTCTGTTTTCGCACGATCGATCGATCGAACGATTTGAATTTCATCCGACTCTCAAGCTCCGGCTTCTTTCTTCTTCTCTTCTTCTGGTCTAGCACGGAGTTACTTCGGGGCGGGACATTTTTCAAACTCGGGGGGTTAGCGATCTTCTTTCAGGCTTGATGAATGGCGTTACTGCGTTTTGGATGGGACGGGGAACAATACAAGGAATTGCATGGAGGTTGGCTCCGTTTTCTTTTTTCGACTTTCGAATTTTACTTGCATGGGGAATTGGGAGATAAGAGAACACGGCGGGGCATCTCTGTATACGAGAGAGAATACGAGGGAGCGATCGCTTCATGGCTTGATCGATATGAAGGTTGCGTTGCCGTTGCGTTTTGCCTTTTTTTTTTGCAAGGAGCGGAGGAACAAATACATCTTATCTGATTACGCCGCGCTCACAGGAGCTTTGCGAGCGCGATTGGGTTGCCGATGAAGGCTGGATTGCATTGCTGGTGGATGTTGCTGAGTGGTGATGTGGACGTCGTAGGAGAGAGATAGCAATGACAATACCCAGTTTCCCTCGAAATTACTTTCATCCAATACTCATCCTACGTGCCCGCGACATTTTTCTCATCCCATATAGGTGTTTTTGGATCAAGTGATCTGTTTGTTGTTCTACCTTTTTGTATCCCTCCCTTCTCATTTGAGTCAGCGGCGTTCGAGGTAAACGAAAGCTGTCTCGCTGAGGATCAGTTACGGCGCTTGTGAGAAGATTACATTTTGAGGGTGTATTGTCTTCCCTGGTAAATCAAAGAGCCGGATAAAAACTTGCAGGCAACGTAGACGACCTTGTGAAAAACGAAAGAATCACCCGGAGCGGATAGTAGTGCTAAGCGGTATCTATCTATCTATCCACTCTATCAGTTCTTTTTCTTTTTCCTTTCTTTTTCTTTTCCTCTTTTTCTTTTTGCTTTTTTTCAGGAAGTTAGTTAGTAATGAACCTCAACTGGATGCACCCCTTCGGCCCCTCTTTCCGCTTTCATTCCCCCGGTTCCAGGTTTTGCTTCCCCGAAGAGATTCCACGATAAATTGCACCGAGCGAGACAGATCCCCGTCCTAGACCGCGAGGGGCTTCCTTGGCGCTGCTCATTGGGATGACGGGGTTGTTGAAGATGATTTGGTTGAGCGTGTCGAGTAAGGTGGAGGAATGCCCTGCTTTTGATCCAAGCGGGGTGAGCTGGCGCTGTTGTTCGGACTTGGTGTGGCGTGGAGATTGGGAGGTGTGGTTCTCGTGCTGTGCAAGTGTCTGCGACATCTATAGTGCGTTTGGGTTGTAAGGAAGCGGGGTTGGGATGTCGAGGGGAAGGAAGAAGGGAGAATTAGCAGATTTCGAATGTTGGATAACTGTATTTTGGAGGTTGGTTGTGGAGAAGTGAATTAGAGGTTGTTAGTCTTTCGCTGTGGTGGCTTGAGGAATTGGATTGATGAATGAACAAGTAAATGAAATTTATAGAGGGATTGTTGAAGGGGAGGTTGGGTTTATCGATTTGTTGGAGCTTTGATATCAGATATTATAAGATGTTTCGATTTTTGGGGAAACTAGAATAGAGAGCGCACGAAGAAACTAAGCTGATTTCATAGTGTCAAGGAGGCGTGGTTTACCTCGGCACTTTTGCTGCAGGTTGTCAATCGTCTGCTGAACTGTATTCACATTCACATGAGCTCAGGACATTTAGTATACACGACTTCATTTAATGAAACTAAGGAATGCCACAAGGGAGGATAACCATCTACTGTATATATAATATTAAGACAGAAGTAAGAGAAAGGGGCACTGGACCTGAAGTGAAAAGGGATGTGTGATCACGTGATCCAAACCAACAAGCTCCTTAAAATTGCCCTCTTTTAATAACACCTCCTAGTCTAAACATGAATTTAATTTCCACCGTCGCTGTAAACTTAAATACAATTCTTCCAAAGTATCGCTCTAGAAGACAAAATAGTTTGTCGTTCAAGTGCTCCAGGTAAGCGCCCGTTACATAAGCACGCATCCTTCTCCTCCTCAGCTCTCGTCTCAGCTTCTGCATCCTCACATCTTCAGCTAGTCTTGGCTATATATGCATCTCACCTCAGCCTCTCTCAGCTTTCCCATCACTCTATGCTTAAAGCTTAAGATCTCCCCTCTCGCCTAGTGACCTCTACCCCGACTACCCCATCACCGCCATCCTCCCAACCATTTTCTTCTAGCCTGCCACCCCTCAAAATGCCCAATTCTCATCCCGCCGCCGACTCTCCATCTTCCAAACTTACACAGGAAGCAAGCGGTGAAAGGAAGAATAAGTGGCAGACGCAGTTCGACGCACAAGCCCCGCCGAAATGCGAAATGTGCGATGCGGAGGTGAAGGATATGGAGGCCCGGAGAGCGCAGTACGGCATCGTCTCTTTACTCACACGATCTTCCTCTCTCTGAGAGCGCAAACTCCGAGGCTGTCAGTCTCAGGAGGAATCATATGATAGACCCCGTGTCAGGAGTCAAGACGGCTTGCTTGAAAAGATTTAGAATGAGTGTCTGGAATGTGCTGAGTGGTGCTAACGAGCATGCAGCATGGCTGAAACGAAACACTGTCATTGTTTTGAATGCGATGCGTACGTCCCGCCGGGCTTGCTGTACTCGCATTGGAGCGACGCGCACGAAGACCTGACGTGGAACGACCATGCCGTTGCCTGGACGGATTCAGCGAACGTGAGGGACGCGATGCCGTGGGTGAGGGAAGCGATCGAGAAGAGGAGAGCGGCGTTGTAGTGCACAGGGCATGTGTCGAGAGGTGAGCTTTTGGAGAGCGGCAATTTTGTAAACTGCTGAAGAAGAAGACAGGAGTGTTGAGAATACTTGAGAAATGACACATATTGCTTGAACAATGTCTTTTTGTGTATTACTGCTGGATTTTATGCAGCAGCGCTCTTACTAACTTCCGAAGATTTCAAGATCATTCTCTTGTTCTGAATATACAAGGCGATATGAGGTAGAGCAGGTTCAAGGCAACAAGAGCTTTCTTGCCGTCGCTGCTTTGCGGCAGAGTATTTGTGATAAATTATAAGAATGGCTTGAATATCGCTCTCCATGTGGTGCCCCGCAGGTATCAACGCCCCTCGTATTGTTGTATCCCGGTCCACTGGTTCTGATGTCGTCTGAGCTAGTCCTCTCCAAATTCTAATTTCCGAGTTGCATGAAGATGAAGACCACAAATCAGGGCGTATTTGGCAATTCCACAAAGTCACTTCCCTCCGACTCATACTATGACTCGGGCTCCGTTTCTGACTCCAACGCGCTTCGTCTATTTTGAACGCTTCTATGGACACTGTTGAATCGGCTGTGAGTGTCACACTCGAACCTTGGCTAGGCTTGATCGGCCTGGGCTCTAGCTTTTTGAGAATCAAGGCTTGTCTTTCATTCGTGCTAAAGAAGCAGGATTCCTGGCGTTTGTATTTGCTTCGAGGGATGATTGGAGGGCTTCTCGGGAGAACTGTCTGCTCAAGATGGCGTGTAGCATATCGTTCCTGCCATACTTCACTACTGTGTCCGTAGAGCATAATGTCGTGAGAGTGGCGGTTGATAATTCATGAGGAACGAGAGTGCAACATCTTTGTGAGCTCTGGCCGCAAGGTCATATATGTAAGAGCTCACGCGAAGCACTTCAGGTCTCATTCGCGTTGGATCCGCACCATTCGCGTGAAGCCAAGCCAGCATATCTGAATCGCCGTTCTGAACAGCAGCGGAAAAGGCACTCTCAACTTACCACCAGGTGAATTGATGTCAGCCCCATGCTCAAATAACATTCCCACGAATCCCTTGTTGGTGGATTTTGCAACTAATACAATGGGAGACCCGGCCCTCTGTCCATAGTGATCCCTGCCATTGAGATTGGCGTCTGCTCCACGCCCAAGTAGAAATTTTAAAGCTCAATCATTGCACATCAATGCCGTTTGCAGAGCAGTGCCATACGCTCCACCTTCAGCATTGATGCTAATAGCATCATGGCTCAATAGCGAGCGAATATCTTCTGGGATGCCGTTGAACACTGTTTCGTGTCATAATGTGCCCTTGGGTCTTTTGCGACCAAGGTCGGCCCCGAAATCAAACAAAAGCTTGGTGTAATTTTCAATGTTGTTTACCATGTAGAAGAGAAAAGGGCGCTGCGGCCATCAAGATCAACAGCATTGACACTTGCGCCAGCTTTTAGGAGTAATTTCATGACCTCGGTGTCGCCAAAACTTGTGGCAAGCATAAGAGGCGTCTTTCTTGACGAGGTTGGCCTGTCCACCATGCCTGCTCTTCGTTGTCTTTTAGGGACTACCCGCATTGAAAACCAGGCAGGGAACTGTCTTGAATTTGAGCCACAAAGGTCCAGAACTGCGTCAGCCGCACCGTTGTTTGAAGTATCTTCTTTGTAGTTGGTGAGTCAAGAAATTGCCGTGTAAGAAAATAAAGGTAGAGAGATGGTGTGGGAGTCTGGCGCGATCGTGTGCTCATTTCCCTTGGCGTATTCTTGGGAGCTAATTCGGTCAGTTGGCTATAAGTTCCTGCAATGACAGTTGATACTGCTGGATCATGTGCCAACCCAGGTCCTGTGGTCTCCGTATCTTTAAGAATAGTACCCGCTTGTGATCTTTGACTAGGTTGGGATTCTCCTCGGTCAACGATTGAAAAGCTTTGTCCCAGAGGTTTCCATTTTTAGTAGTTGAGGCACTACTAGTGGATTTCAATCCAGGATCCTCTGCTTGGGAATTTGGAGTGACTCTCGTGGGGGTCCGGTCCACAATCCTCGCCTCATTTGGGGTGCCTCTGCCAGTAGTCGTCGCTGGCCCGGGCTGCTCTTCTACAGCAGCTGGGGCATCTGTGGCGGGGTTTGACTCACGATCACATCCTCCGGCTCAGGAGCGCCTCCTATCACATCTAGTCTGTGATCCTCGTCAGCAACAGCTAGAGGACTTGTCCTCGGATTTGACCCAGAATGCTCTTCAGTAGCTGGAGTGCTTCTGGTAGGGTCCGGTCCGTAAACCTCCGAAAGATTGCAGTTCAACGTCTCTCTGGTTCTTGATGAATTGCAATTCGGTCTATCGGTGCTGCTTGACTCTTCAAACTCAGCGAGGGTGTCCTCCTGGTTTCGTAGGGACTGGGCTGGTGATTGAGACCTTTATGCATGTAATGGCACCGAGTACTTGAGTTGTTGGAGGAATTTTGGGTTTCTCGAAGCCATGGTCATCAGAAACCGCTCAGCTCGATGGCTCGTCGAGCTGCTTCGGCCCACCACTGCCATGACCCCGAGTCTCGAGGGACAGCCCTCACTGTCTCCGATAAGACGCAACTTCGGGGAGGGAGGTTTTGGTTGCTGATGTGATGAAAGGAAAGATAGAAAGTCAGGCAACGCCCAGGAAACAATGGGAACGTCGTCTCCACCCTCTCGGTCCCCATGTCATGCTGCTGCGAGGCTGAGGATCCTGTCGATCTGTGTGGACACAATCCCTGTAGCTGCAGCTGCTGAAGTTCCCACCCGACCATGCACTAAAAACGAGGCTAGCCAAGGCCGGAACTAAGGCAAGATCCCCGACTCCCCCTCCTCGAAGCAACAACAACAATAACAACGGATGCACCACAGCTCCAATTCCTCCTATCCCTCATCCCCAAGGCCACATCACCACAAGTAATCAACCATGTCAGCCTCATCCTACCCAATGACCCGTATAGGTGCCAAACGTGCGTGTCCTCCGCTCAGCCGCCAAGCGCGCCAACCTGCAAGAAAAAAGAGCTAATTTCCTTCGCAATCCAGCTTTTAATCATTCTCAGAGCGGAGATGCAGAGGCGGAATACGATCGATTGCGAGATCTTGCACGGCAGGAAGCTGGAAAGCGGTCTTCGTGTTTTGACAAGGTCGAGATCCCCTCATGTCTCACTTGCTGGAACACTCGAACTAATGTCGAGCCCAGGCACATCAAGCATATGAGCGTGGAGATGGTGCTGCGGCGCATCAGTTGTCGGAAGAGGGGAAGCAGCACGCAGCGAAGATGGATCAGTATAATAAGCAGGCGTCTGATTATATCTTCAGGGAGAACAATTCGCAAGGACGAGTTCCGGACGATACGATTGATTTGCATGGGCAGTTTGTAGAGGAGGCGGAGCAGATTCTGGAGCAGAGGATCAGATATGCGCAGCAAAATGGGCAGACGCATCTGCATGTGTAAGCACCTATCCTCCTTGGTTGGACTTGGGGGTTAACATTGGGATTCTCAGCATTGTGGGCAAAGGCAATCACTCCGTGAACCATATCCAAAAGATCAAGCCTCGAGTCGAGCAAGTATGTCAAGAACTGGGGCTACAATACTCGACCGAGGACAACGCGGGACGCATGTATATCAATCTCCAAGGTGGACCAGCGACCATGCCTCCTGCGCATAGTTACCAGCAAGGAGGGCAACAGGGATATCAGGGACCGCAAGGTGGCCAGCATCAGCAACAAGGTGGATATCCTGGCCAGCAGCAAGGAGGCAATTACCAAGGTGGTAATCAACAAAATAATGGCCAGAATGATGAACTGGAGAAGTTGGCTATGAAGATGTTGCCCAGGATATTGAAGAAATTGGATGGGTGTTGTGTGGTCATGTAATTGGATATGTTGGACTTATGGGTAATGTGTTATGATGGATCGTTGGAAATAGATGTTGTCAGGTTTTTAGACCTTGGATGAACTGTATATTTTTGTACAGTACAGTCATGACAGCTTGAAGGAATGAGAGGTCTGGGAGCTAGCCCAAGTGTTGTGTCTTGGCTCTGGTGCAGCTCAATGTTCGAGGAGATGCTGCGACATCGGACGAAGTGTTGGATATGCAACAAAGTGGAGAGAGGTTCACTTTGTGCTCGAGGTCTCAACGTCTCATTGTACCAGGAAGTTTTGGTACATTGATGCGATATGCAACAAAGAGTTGGTTTCTGATTCACTCCTTGCCCCTTTTCATCCGAGTTTTTTTTTTTGAGACGAAATCAAGCAGTCGATGTAGTCATCTTTCGTCTGCGGCACTTGTGGTTCCTGCACAAATCTAGAAGCATAGATGGAAATCACAATATTGATCACGTGCCAAGTTCGGAATTTGTTTCTTGTTTTCTCGATTTGTATTCAATTCTGCCAATGAAAAGAGAACTAGTTGGTAAAACTATGATTTAATTCTTGTGTGAATCAAAAAGACATCCAATAGCTCCTTTCTGCGTTCTTGCTCCCGGACACCGAATGTCCTTCAACCACCCTTACGCACTCTCCTTCCTACAAAGACTGCGGCATAAAATGACGGGATTACATGGCATTTGTACCGCAAGTCTACTTTCAGGCCACTTTCTACCACACTCACCCACTAAAGCCCACTATATTTCCAGGCTACTCTCCTGTAAGCACGGTATAAACAAGGGGTACCACACCTTTAGAAGGTATATCCCCTGTACTTACAGGGGCAGAGTCGCTAAAGGGTCTATAGCTCTTTCACAGCGTCCGAGCACTACGATTGCTCCGCCAGCAATACCACAACCCTTAAAGATCTTTTACCGCCTTGTAAATGTCTCACGGCCCTTGTTTTAGGGTCTCGGGCCTAGAGTTAGAAGGCTTATAGCGGGCGCAATACCTTAAGCCACACCCTAGAGTCCGTTAAGACCCCTATCCGAGCGTAAATGCCCTGTAATTCCGTCCCTTTATGCCGCGATCTTCGTATGAACTTTCATATGAATTATACCGAGTGACAAACCGGAACATTCGCCCACAGCATCACAATATCTACTATAGTGACTTTGACTTCATGTTGGTCAGGGTAGTGCAAATTACAAATATCCCAAAGCTGTTGAAACTATGCCAAAACAAGGAGTAGCTTCGGCCTGCGACGATTCAGCACTTCCACGCAGTGCAGGCTGGATACCAAGGGCTTTCATGCTCTTGGGCTAAGACTGAATCACGACCTTCGACGTCGAGACCCCGACGACGCCGTCGCGATCGCCTGCGAGCGATACCTACGATCGAGATCCGAGAAAAATTTTTCACGACACAACCCTCTACTTTCGACCTCCTCTTGTATATCGTAACTCGTTCAAATACATACCCACGACTAGAGGAAAGGGCCGGGCGAAAATATAAAGGGGAAAAAGGCGGGTTATGGTTATGGTCTACGAGAAGGACAGGGAGGATTTTGGTCAGATAAGAAAGGGAGCCGTGAACAGACTGCCGGGAATACTAGTTGATGTCTGGACGTACAACTATTTATACGTAAGAGGGGGCCTGGGATAGGAGGACCTGAGGCGACTACTATCTATCTAGAAAGCCTTTTGCGCGAAGATATACGCACGAGATAGAGGGACCTGGGGTATTTGTTTGTTTCTTTCCGAGGCAAGGAGCCGGATACCTGTCTAGGGAAGACTATGGGTTGTGATGGACTACGGTGTGGAAGTGGAGGGGAGTTTTACTAGTTTCTCCTCTTAAAAAGCTGACCTACTGCTTTATATAGGCCTCTGGTCTGTATAGGCCGTGCTATATAGTTGAAAACTGATACAGCACGTTAAAAGGAATGAAAAAAAAAAAAAAAAGGAGTAGCTTCCTTCCCCGTTGGAGTCAAGCTGATCATTTATTTATGCTTGCAATTCCCTTTTCTTTACTGCTCCCCTTCGGCGCAGCACTTTTCTCCTCATACCATTCGCAACTTCCGTCGTGCATACCATAATACCTCCCGTACAGCAGACAAATTTTGTACGTCAGAGTCTCGGTCGATGCTCCCGAAAAGGCGGTGGCCTATGGCTGCATCAAAAACTCGTCAAATGCCAGCTCCTCCGCAACGGGCCTCTCCTCTGGCATCCAGCATAACATTCTGCGCAAGAACTGTACGAAAAGATCCCGGTCCTCCCCATGAAGCCACTGCTCACGGATTTCGAAAGATTGCTCAGGAATCGGAACGGAACCTTTCCAATCTCCTATGGTGACATCAGCAAATTATTATCGCAAATCGGCCTAAGCCGAACAATGTAATCTTTTTCGAGTTGAAGAACAGGGATTTTGGCGTAGTACCTTGACTATCCCAGTATTCCATTTTTCTTTGCGAAGAATAAATGACCGCCTTCAAGAAGACCCCATATCTAAGTAGATTAGATAAAAGTTAGCTCGGTTCTAGCTTGTTCATGGCCTAGTTATGAAGGGTATCCGATTTTTGGCCTCGAAAGCTTTAGCCAAGTAGCGTGAGCTAACTTTTGTGGGATATTCCAAACACTCTCGTCAGGACAGGTCAAGCAACAACGTGCCAGTAGCATCGACTCTTTCGTCATTGATTTGTACTCACCATAACACCAATCGCCCAGATATCCACTTTAGAATCCCAATCCATTCCCAAAATAACCTCCGGGGCGCGATAAATTCCAGGCATAATGTCGCCTCTGTGCTTTTGGGTACCGGCTCTAGCCTCACCAAGATCACAGAGGACTGGTTGGCCTGCACTGAACGGCATCGGTCGCGAGATGTAGATAATGCGATCACTAAGAATCTTCCGGGCGATGGGCCGTTCCAGTTCGCCTTGCTCCATCTGGGAAAGGATCGACTCGTCCTCAATCCTTTGGAGCACATTATTTGGTGAAAGATCTGACAACGAAGTAGCTTTCTAATCACTGCAAGAAGGCTAGTATTATATAATTTAGAGCTTACCAGTGTGAATAACATGGCATCGGTGTAAATAATCTAGGGCTATAAGGAGGAGTTGAACGCTCTTTTGGGTAAGATCTTTTGGAAACCTATTCTGAGGAAGAAGTCTCAGAAACTCGGTGAAACCCATCCCAAGTGGTTGATAGAGCATGCATTTGTGATTTCCATTAGGACCGGCAATGTCAAACGAATCAAGGACGCTTCGGACCATGTTTTCCCCTGGATGTTCGATGGGGTTACTTTTTAAGTGCTCGTTGATTGTGATTTCGTGATCATCATGCGGGTCCACATGATTATGATCTTTGGTTCGAATACGCAATTTGAGCGTTAGATATCGGTGGTCCCTATTGACATATTAGAAATAATCTTGACTAGTTAAATAGATGCAGTTCGAATCCTTGCCTAAGCTCTCTACACAGCCAAACCGTGGAATTCACCCCGAATCCTAGTTTTGTCACAACCTGGTATCTAGACCCGAACACTTCACCGATAGAAACTGGATAATAATCTTCTGGGACGTACAAGGGAACAGTTTCTTCCTCGGTTTTCTTGGTTGCGGCTAGCGCCACAAACCCGGAAGTAGGAAACTTGCGTGGAGGAGAGCGAGGAGCAGGAGGCGCAGTAGCCATGGTTCTACCAAATGATTGAGGCAAATATGGGAGAGACCGGTAGGGGAAGGGCGATTGAGAGATGAAGGAATGTAATGGCCTCTTCAGGCCTGAGCATTGTCTGGTCATCTCAATTTGAAGGGAAGAATGTCAGAAGATCATTTGGTCAGCTACCAAATGGAAAAATGTAAAACGAAACCCCCCCAGGCGTCGATTAGGGGGCCAAACTGACCTACTAACCTAAAGTAGAGGCGCTCAGACAGGATCACCAAAAATCCAGCTGTCTCTTTATATTTGATATAATCTATAAGGAATTAATAGTATTTAATACTTTATTTATTTTATTATAGGCCTAATTAAGGGCTATTTAAATATAAGCGTTTTATAAAATATTAATTAGTAATAATTCTTTATATAAAGAAGTTAAAAAGCTTAATATTTTATAACCTAAAGGTAGTGTCGGTTCACTAGTAACGCGTAGCACTGTCACGTAGGCGTGGAATGCTAATTACATAGGTTAGTGAAGTTATTATATTCTAGTAAGTAGGGATCGAAGTATTAAGGTATTAATATATGATCCCTAAATACGCTAAGACTAATTAGTGCTAGTGTCCGGCATGTCCCGTTTCCTATATGTCCCATGTCCTATATATAAGAAACTAGGTCATGTGACGGAAATTATATAGCCTCCGGGAAACCGGTTATACTAATACTAGTAACTACCTAAAAAACGCGAAAAACCGATGTAAAAGTACGAAAAACGTTTGAAAAACAGTAGCCCCTATTCGTATACAAATTTCCTAATTCGGCCTAGTACTAGATTATCCCTAAACACTTAGTGTGCTCTCTTATACGCCTATATTCCTCTATATACTTATTCCTCTTATTCTATATACTCATCCCTTCTATTTCATATGTCCCTATTCGTGTTTAACTTACTCCTTAATATCTAATTATATAATATTCGTATTAATTAGATACTTAAGGGTATTCGAGGGCTTTAATTTCGTTATTAAGTTAGTAGGATTTAATTCTCCCTTAATCTACTTAACCTCTGTAATCTCTCATTATTTAAAAGCCTAGTAGAGGTATATTACATTAATTATAAGTCGCTTTTCTCGTGTAGTTCTTAGCTTAACTAGGCATTTATAGAGGGACTTCGAATCTATATAGATAACTAGTAGGACTTCTATTTCGAGTATTTTATTAATTATAGTCTTAACTAAGTTACCTATATCGAAACCGTGAGCTATACTATATAGTTTAGAGGCTAGAACGCTTCAGTAACTCTCTTATACTTTATAGATAACTAGTGGATAATATTAGTATATCTAGAGCTATTTACTAAGACTAGAACATATCTAATCTAAGAAGAGAAGTCTTAATTACTTATAAAAGAGGCGTCTATAAAGATAATTAGGTATAGGGACTCCTTATTTAGCTTAATGAAACATAGTCCTCTAGTAGTATTTTCGATTTATTATTAAATACGCTTATTAAGGACTTTAATATTAGTTTCAATAAGTTTAATAGTTTAAGCAGCTACTAAATAGTTATATAAAGCCTCTAGTTAGTAAGTTAATACGATATACGCTCCCTAAGCTTACTAAGTAATGTATTATTCCTTGATTATAAGGTTTTAATATATAATACTAGGTATAAAAGGCTAGGATAATAACTAAGAGCTTAGAATCATGTATTTCATACTTACTCTTAATTATAGTTATCTTCTTTAAGTAAAAGGTAATAAGGTACTACTAGGTATCTATACCCTTATTAAAGAGTTAGGAAATCATACCTATAACTATAAATCTAGAAGTATTTATCTCTATATAGATCTTTAAAGTAAGGTCAAAGTACTAAAGTATTAGTACTATAGTAAATATAGTCTTAAGTCCCTTAAAGGCCTCCTTTACCTCCTTTATTAAGATAAAACTATCCCTTATTAAGCTCTCTATCTTTAATATATTAGTTAACTCCTTTACTACCTTAGAGTAAGTATAGATAAATTACTAATAGAAGTTAGTAAATCCTAGGAATACTTAAATTTCCTAAATAGTCTTTAGGAGTAACTAGTCCTAAATAGTAGTAACTTAGCTAGCCTCTATTTCTATACCTTAGGGGCTAATTATAAACCCTAAAAACTCTACTTCTTAAATATTAAACTCGTATTTCACTAAGTTCATAAAGAGCTAGTACTACTATAACTACTCAAGTACTTATTAGATAACTATTATATACTACTCTAAGTCTTTAGAATAGATTAAAATATTATCTAAGTAAACTATATAGATCACGTCTATAAGGCTTACTAGTATATAGTTAATATAAGCCTAGAATATTACTAGTATATTAGAGAGCCTAAATAGTATAATATAATACTTAAAATATTTATAATATATTTAGAATACTATCTTCTATTTATTACTTTCCCGGACATATAACTAGTAGTATATATCCTTTAAGTCTAGCTTAATATATATCTTTACCCTATATAACTTGTCTATTATCTCGCTAATAAGAGGTAATAATATCTAGTTCTTAATAATAACTTTATTTAAACCCTAATAATTAACGTATAAATAAAGACTACCTCCTTTCTTAGGAACAAATATAATAGGAGCTCCTACTAGACTAGTAAAGCGACGAATCCACTTCTTCTCTAAGCTAGTATTAAGATAACCTTATAGAACTTTAAGTTCTTTCTCTAAAAGAGTATATATAGGTCTATATAGTAACTAGGCCCCGGGTTCTAGATTAATATAGTATTCTATAAAATAATATTTAGGTAGAATACTTATAGCTATAGTAGAGAATACCTTAAAAAGGTTATAATACTTCTTAGGAGGTATAAGGGTCTCTAGAGTAGTAATAATAGTAACCTATTAGTTATTAGTTATAGAGTAAGTAGTTAATAGAAAAATATACTCCTTATACTTTATAGCTCTTATAAACTTCTTAGTATTTAAAACCTTAATCTTCTTTAGCTAAATCTAGTATCTCTATATTACCTCTCTAAAGGAGATTAGGGGGTCTATTAAATATAGCTACAGAAATCCTAAAATTAAATTAATATTCCCTAAATCGAAATTATATAATATAACGTAAATATTAGCCTCCCTTTAGTTACTTATTATATCCTTAGTAATAACCCCTAAGATATAATTCTTATATAAATAAATCTAGCTTTTATTATTATAGTTGGGCTACTTAGCAGGCACGTAGTCACGTGTGTCCGTGCGCTCTACGCGCCTTACTTAGTTTCGAGGCTTCCTTCCGAACCTCCTTTCCTCCTTAGCTTTGAATCGTCGTAATAGAGATAGCCTTATACCCGCTTTCTAAACCCAAGACCTGTACCCATGACATAATTCAAAGCTCACTACTCTTTTGATCTTATAGAGGATTTAAAACATACTATATACCGATCGGTTTCGACGAGTATAAACACGACGTGCTATAGCTACTCTCGTACCACTCACCCCTAAAGTTAGTATAATCGAAGCCCTAGAACGACTAGGTAAGCAAGCCCTAAAACGACTAGGTAACGGATACGCCGGTAATAATACTACTAAGAGAGATTTATAAAGAAAGCAAGCCCTAAAACGACTAGGTAAGAAGGAGCTATAGCGAGAGACGCTATTAGCACGTTATTAGACTATGGACTAGAGGCCCTTATTAGGTCTCCTGAGGTATCCGAACATCCCGTTAATACTCCTAGTAGAAGAGAAACTCTCTTTTAGAGAGTAGAGGAAGAAGAGGGCCCTGAGCTTACGAAGACTGAGTTCAGAGAACTACTCAAAGACCTAGACTAGTTATACGAGGAGATCATAAAGCTAATTACTAAGATAAGGGACTTATAAGTATATAGCGAGAACTATCGTATATAATTACAGGAGACGAAGTAAGCTCTCTATAAGAATAAAGCTATTATTAATAAATTACTCAAATAGCTAGTAGGTCGTGCCTAGTCAGAGACCCTTGCCCCTAAAGGTAGATATATAGTTAAGCTCCCTGACCCTCTCCTCTTTGAAAGTAGGATTAAGGATAGTATTACCTTCGATAACTAGGTAATATAGGTTAAAAACAAACTTAGAGGTAACTTAGACTCGTACTTATCTAAGGACCTCAAGATTATTTACATCACTAGCTATATAGGCCGCGACGCCCTAGTATTAATCTCCCTACGCCTTAATATAGTAAGTCGCTATATATATGAAATAGTGGCTAAACTATATAAGTATCTAGAAGATCTATATAGTAACCTAAATAAGGAATGCAATACCTATTAAGCTTTTAAGGATCTCGGTATAAAGAAAGAACAAACCTTCTAGGAGTTCTATACCTTATTCTTGAGATATATCACGGATAGTAATATTAACCCATAGGACCTTAAGGATAACCTAAATAATAAGCTAATATAGAAGCTATAAGAAACTATAGCTATATACTATAATAACCCTAATATTAGTATGACTAAGTTCACACGATACTATACTACGAATAACTAGTAGATCCGTGCCTACTATGAACGGAAGGATTAGATATCTAAGAAGGTAGATAGTACTAATAAGTCAAGTCTAGGAAGTACCCCCTATTAGAGGCCTTTAGGTAAGCCCCCGAGTATTAATAAGCCCGTCGCCCTAAAGCCTAGTACTATAGACCTAAAGTACTATAACTATAACGAGTTAGGCTATATCTCTAGAGACTACCTTAAACCTAGGATAGAACGAACTAAGTAAGTCCTTATAGCTAAGCTTATAGTAGTCTCGACGAGTATAGATACGGAAGGTATAAAATAGGAAAACGATAGCCTCTAAAGGAAGTCTCCTCTTTAGAGCCGTACTATATTAATATAGTAGAAGTCGATTTGAGCTAATTACTTAGAAGTAATACATTTATATTCCCTTATATAATTAGTAATAATAGATTAGGTATTAAAACTTCTTCTCTTATTAATACTAGAGTAAATAGATATACCTTTATTAATTCTAAGTTTGTAAAGACTATAGAGTGTTTCCTAGACATTAAACTTATTCTATTAAAGTCACCCTATAATATTAGAGGGTTCGATAATAAGTAAGCTATACCTATTATATACTATATTAAGCTCACGCTCTTAATAGATAGACGGAAAGTCCTAGTCCCTATATTAGTTATAGGACTAGGTAGACACGATATAATACTAGGGTATAAGTGGTTCGTAAGTACTAGTGTCTTAATTAATTATAAGAATAGAAGGTTAATCTAGTTAGACGATTAGCCTAAGATAAAGGATTAAGATAAGATCCTAGCTACTATAAGAAAGAATCTAGAGCCTAGTAAAGCTAGTCCCTAATACTAGAAAGACATAGATAGAAGAGATAAGCTTATAGCTACGAACGAGTTATAGAGACTATAGATTCTAAAGCGGAAGACTACGAGCTCTCTTCACGAGACGGTCTCAGGAAGAAGTACTTATTAAAAAGACTAAGTAGAGTAGTATAGAAGGATATAAGCTACCCTAGAAGGTACTAGCTCATTTTCTAAGCCCGGCTTACTAAATCTAGAGGGTAACTAGTTAAAGTAAAGATAAGAATACTAGAGGAAGCTATTAATTAATATCTTCGGTATCTCCCTAGTTACTTTTAAAGCGAACTTAAGGAAAGAAGAGAATACGTTCTTCTCTATATTAATATTTGAGATTAGTAGGGAATTAGAAGTATATAAAGAGAGAGAACCTACTACTAGTGAATAATAAGATAGTGAGATAGAGCTATAGTAGTTAGTAAGGATCCTACTAGAGGAATTCAAGGACTTCGTAGATATCTTCTCTAAAGAAGTATTAAACGTCTTACCTCCTTATAGGCTATACGACTACAAGATTTAGATAAATGGCCTCAAGGGACCTAAGAGTTTAGGGTACTCCCCCCTATACTAGTAATCGACCTTTAAGTTATAAGAGGTTAAGTAGTTCCTTGAAGAGAACCTCTAACGAGGCTTTATTAAGCCTAGCTAGTCTCCTTTTGCTTCCCTAATACTCTTTATAAAGAAACCCAACAGAGCCTTATAATTCTATATTGATTACCGTAAGTTAAATGACCTTACTAGGAAAGACTAGTATCTACTACTACTAATTAACGAAACCCTAGTATAACTAACTAAAGCGAAGGTCTATATAAAGCTAGATATTCGATAAGTATTCTATTGGATCCGAATAGACTTTACCTTAGAAGAGTTAACTATATTCCGGACGAGGTATAGGGCCTATAAGTATAAAGTCTTATAGGAAGGCCTCACGAATAACTCTACGACATATTAGAGGTATATAAATAATATCCTCTTTAATTACCTAGATGACTTCTATATAGCTTACCTAGACGATATCTTAATCTACTTAGAAGATCCCCTAGAGTATAACGAGTATATATAGAAGGTCCTCTAGAGGCTACGAGATATAGGCCTCTAAGTAGATATTAAGAAGTCGGAGTTTAAGGTCACCTATACTAAGTACTTAGGCTTTATTATATTTATCGAAGGAATAGTAGTAGACCTAGAGAAGACGGTAGTTATCTAGAACTAGTAAGCCTTATCTATAGTTAAAGGAGTTCAGGGTTTCCTTGGATTCTATAACTTCTACTAGCGCTTTATTATAGAATATAGCTATATCGTGAAGCTTTTAAATACCCTCACGTATAAGGGAATAGTATATAAGTAGATAGCCTAGTACTAAGAGGTATTCGATAAGCTCAAATAAGCTATACTCTCTACCCTAATCCTATATTACTATAATCCGGACCTCCCTATTATAGTTAAGACTAATATATCTAATAGGGTAATTACGGGTATACTCTTATAGTAAGACCCTTAGACCGAGCTCTAGTACCTAGTAGTATTCTTCTCTAAGACTATATAACTAGTAGAGTTGAACTATAATATCTATAATAAAGAGATACTCGCTATTATCCTCTCCCTTAGCGAATAGCGTATAGAGCTAGAAGGACTCTAAGACGCACTATTCCTGATCTACTCCAACTATCGAGCCCTAGAGTACTTTATAACAACTAAGAAGTTATTAGTAAGGTAAGCCTACTAGGTAGAGTACCTCTCCTAATATTACTT